>JAODLD010000069.1:16181630-16204493 GCA_026781065.1 Mormyrops boulengeri
CGCCCCCCCCGCCCCCCCCCCCCCCCCCCCCCCCCCGGCCACACTGAACCCTCCTGGAGTCCAAAGACATTTAGTTAACCTTACTGACACCTGTAGCAGGGGCGTGGCTACAGGTGGGGAGTGGGGGAGGGGTGAAAAGTGCTCATCCAGAATCACAAAATTAATCATTTTTTACTGTCGCTACCTACCCCCTCTTCCCCGCCAGACGATAACACCCCCTCATTCGAGCACAGGTGCCAACCAAAAGATCCAAATATACAAATGCCAGCCACAGGATGGTATCCTGGTAACACTGCTGCTTCTAAATTTCCAGGTGTGTTTATATGCTGTGTGACCACCCAGGGTGTCCCCACTGCCTTGCACCATTGTCGCCTGGGATAGGACCACCCACCCCCAGTCAATCAGGAATAGCAACTAGAAGATGGCTAGATGGGTGAACTGAAAATCACACCTTTGGGACAAAATCCTGTTTTTCAACCACAGAATACTTGAAACAGAATAAAAACATCACCGGCTATACTAATTATAACATAATAAATTTTGAAATAACTTCAATGGACCTGCACAGAGAATGTGTGTTTTTTCCTTCTTCAGCTACATTTATATTTATTGCGGCTTGGCTCATCCTGCGGTAAATCACAGCCCATTGCAAAGGCTGCTCAAAGCTCCACACAGGATACACGCCACGGAGGAGGCGGTGCCTGCCCAGAGCCTGGAACCCATCCCAGGAAGGTGGAGGACATGCTGGTGTTACTGGGAACTTACATAAAAACGACACTGAAGCACAGTTTCAATAGTGTGATCATCATTTACCAGCAAACACACACACACACACACACGTTTGTATTCACATCTTGGTGGAGACTCTTCATTCATTTATATGGGCATAACCCTGATCCCACCATGATGACCTTAACCCCTACCCAACCCTAACCTTACCCATAAGTAACCAAACAAAATATAAGACTTTTGGCATCTTTAGTTTTTGATTGCAGTCACAGATTTTTTACAAAATAGTTTTTCTTTGTGGGAACTGGAAAAATGTCAATCAAGGTCAAAATAACAGGTTTTTATCACATTGTGGGCACATGACCACACACACAATTTTCCAATAGCCTCTTCCTGTGAACTTCAAGACTATGACATCTGCCACCACTTCATCCTAAACAATTCTGATCCAGTAAATGAGGAAGAGACACATTGGAAACCGGTTAAGGTCCAGTGGATGTTTTTTTTTTCCTTAACATTCTGAGGTCTTTTTTTCAATAGAGAGACTCGCTTGGAATTTTAAAATCAAGTCACCATGACAACAGCAGCAAGTTGCACCACGGCTCTACGACTGCAGGAGAGAGGCAGGTGCACCGTGGTTTGGATCCACCCCACACAGGACTCCAGAGCAGCCTCGTTTCATACCACAATGGGCCAAGCCCCCACCCCCGCAAATGTGAAATCACAGAATTACAGCCGAGAGTCTCCCACAAAGTGTATTTTTCAAACATTTGAAAAAGGTGATTAGGGGTCAGTGCACTGCAGAATTCTGGGATAAACGCCAGATCGAGACATTTGGTCCCAGCGATCAGAATGCCTAACGGCATAATCTAGTTTACCGTGAAATCGTTAGCAAAAAAGTGGCAAATTAATGAATGGGTGACTCGTCCTCATGGGTAACAAGCTGAGAATCTGGAAATAATCGTGAGACTATACTAATGGCATTTCAGCTGGTAGAAAATATGAAGGCTGCAGTTTTGACTGCATAGGCAGACGGCAGCATGTTGGTATCCCAGGGCGTGGCTGGGTCACTGTCCTGGCCACTGCTCCGCTGGGAGACAGAAGCGGAGGCATGCAGGAGGTTGCCTGAGCAAACAGCTGACGGACTGCTGGAATTTCTGGGGTTTTCGGTCTCTAGGGATCTGCTCTGATGGCTTGCGTGGGAGAAAAAAATCCTAGTCTAAAATCCTAAACTTAGAACCTTGATGTTAAACAAACACTGCTGTCCAAGCCATGGTAGTAGCAAACAGTGATTTGAGGGCCTGCTAGTCTTATATAACCTTTGAACTATCTGCTCTTAAGAGGAGCTTGCTGTTGAAGGCAAGGACCAAGCTTTGTCCCCTACAATTGTGAAACACAACTTCTAACCACCTTTTCATTGGTATATCTGCTGGGAAGGCAGTTTCTTCTTACAAAGCCTTAAAATCTGATACTTTACCCAATTTTCCCAGATCGCTATAAAATTACAGCGTCCATCCCGGTTAAGAACCCTTCCCAGGGGGACAACAAGGGTTATTCTTAGGCTCAAAAACCCAGTTCCTGAGCAAAATGCCAACCGCAGTCAAGTTTATTGTCATTCGATTGCACTTCCCAGAGGACCTCATCGACATGCAGCTGCAGTGACTTTCCGGGTTTGGAATTCCAGTGAAAAACGAGTGTAGCCCATAACCTGAGGGAAGATAGTCCCGGCCTCCATTCTGTTTTTTTTCTTTATGTATTGCATAGCCTGTATCAGTTCTTGCCAGTTTCCATTAAATACATGAACTGGATTAAAAGATACATTTATTAATTTTTGTATGTACATTCATGTTGGAAATTCCTATTAAATCACGGGAACATCAGGCTGACACGACTGCAAGGTGACAGTCAGAGATTTTGGTTGGATAGCAAGGCTTTTCAACAGTACTCATGCATGGGAAATATGCGTTATTTATTTATATTTTTGTCTATCATTTTTACCGTAGAGAGTTTTATACAACCAAACTGGCCAGTAAGAGTTGAAATAAAAGACCGGAAAAAGTCTTTTGACTGGTAAGGAAAGGAACGAGGAAAGGAAAATCTCAGCTGCCCCTTAGACCCAGACATGGCAATCATCATCAGCTTTGTTTGTGTTTGGACCCCAAGCCAGATGTGTTTATGGGTCTCTGACCTCATAATATGCAACAGAGTCAAACCTAAGCTTTTAAGAATCTGGGCTATTAAAAGTCTCAGCTGAAGATCAGGTACGAAGGCCTGACCTCTTCAGTGCATGTCACGAGGATGCAATTACAGTGCAAGATGATTGGACAGTGGGTTGAAGACTTCCATAGTATCTGCAAAAAGCAGGAAACTACTACTACTACTACTACTACTACTACTAATAATAATAATAATAATAATAATAAACTCTGTTATTTTGAGGTTCTCTAGGACTGGCTTCTCATCCAGAGTGCACCACTGCCTTGTGTCGGGTGTTTCTGAAGTTAGATTCTAGCCCCCCCACCCTAACCAAAATGGATGGAAAACGGATGGATGGATAAATGTGGTTTTCTGTTTTTTATTTTCAGTTTATTGCTTCTATTGTCAAGACTACTGTAGATGCTTACAAAACCAGCACAATGACACTAAATACAATTACTTCTAATACAGCTTCAATTAGATGTAATTGTGTGATTTTGTGATTATTCTCAAAAAGCAGCAAATTCCTGAAATGACAATGAGGATCTGGCATCCTGCACTTTCAGTCTCATCTTTACCAGCAGTGGTACAGATTTTAAAAATGTTAAACTGTAACCACAGTTATATCGCTGGCATGCGGGTCTCGTTTAGCTTTGGTTTAAACCTGTACAATAAACAGACAGAATAAAAGTCTACAGCTACATTTTACACTTGCAGCGTTGCCTTCACCCAGGTGAGCAGATCACGGGCATGAGACCGAGGGTGGCAGAGACTCAACCTCCCTGGATGTGGCAATGTGGTGAGATTATGCCCCCAGGGGCCGCTCAGACATGCCCATCTCAGCCACATCCCTCCATCTCCTGGCAGCACGGAGGCTTCAGGCGTGGCCCCTCTGCTGGGCCCCTCAGAGACAAAGGGGCCTTCTAAAAATAGACCGGAAGGTCACATTCAGGACTTTGTGTGGATTAAGGGGGGGATACCAGTTTCAAAGGACTTCAGCTTATGCCTTCGTGTGATTTATATACATTTCATGTCTTTAGACTAAAGCCCAGAATCTCATTTGGCAGCCTGACTGACTAGGAGGTCAACATTAGGACCGAATCCTTTCACCATCAAAAAGAAAATCCTTGTTTTGGGTTCACCAGGCACCAGCTGAGACTTATTTTGGGATATCTTATCTTTAAATTTGGCACATGCACTGGTATGACAATTAGCAATGCCTGTAGCTGCTACAGTAAAATGTACATATATTTTTTTTCATCCCATAACCTTGTGTGGAATATCAGCAGTATTCTCCATGGCAACAGATATAACAACAGATTAATTTATACGTGGACATATATTACATATATTAAACAATGTAACTATAAGGCCATATTCCAACAGCCTGTGCACAGATGTAGGAGTGTGCATTGAAACGGAAATCATAATTTGTTTTTATATGTAATATATCATATGTATATTATCTTTTTCATATAAGGTTAAGTTTTGCAGATGGAAATAACATATTTATCCAAAGATTTTTTTGGGGTCTTTTTGTTGTGTTTCCAGTTAAACAGTAAAACTATACACGGTTACTTAGAAATACATCTAAGTCTTAGACAAGCACAGCACAGAAATGAACAGAAAAATCCTTTCATTATTTATCTCCTCACAGAGAAAAACGACTTCATAACGAGCGTCATTAATATTCCCCAGAAATGCGTCGGACGTCGGTATCAGAGTCGTGGGGAATGCGGCCTCAAACTGAACTCTTTCTTTCCTGCCGATGGCGGAAAATCTGCATACCCCCCCCCCGTCACTTTCACGGCGGATTCTGTTTCAGTGTCCCGGAGCTGTACCGTGCGTTGTCACGGGCGTGTATAATCCCCCTTCTACAGAGAAGCGGTCCCAGAGGCCCGGCTTTCAGCGTGCACGGCCCATTCGAGGGCGCTCGGAACTCATTTAGGATGAACACTGAGGTGCGCTGATTAATAAAACTACCCCCTGCCCCGCCAACATCCCCCGCGCTCGCTGGTGTGTGGCGCGGTACCTCGCTCCATAAAGAGATTGAGCTGTGAAGGACTGAATAACTGAATAAAATACCCTTATTTATGGAACATGATAATAAGAGTTTCCGTATTTACAAGGGTGCCACGTTAACTGGGTTTAATTAAATTTACTATTTAAATTGTATTAAAATTGAAAGTGTAATTAAACAGGAAATTAATTTGTCGTTCCTGATATAATGCCAAGGGGTGTGTTTTGTATGCATGACTTGCACCCTGAAGATGTGAAAATCAGGATCTCTGCAGTGTGTTTGGACGTCCTTTGCTCCTATGTGTGTTGCTGCGGCCACCCCCGTGCCGTTGCATGCTAACACCTTTTAGCCCCGCATGCTTAGCAGCATTCTTGTATGCTAAGATAATTAAAACGCCTTTCCCTTGAATATTCCTGTCTTCCCACACTCTCTTTGCGCCAGTTAAACAACAGCTCACGCTTCCTGCTTCCCGCTATCGCATTCAGTCAGTATTGAGCTGTAACTGATAAATCCATCCCATACTTTATTCAATAACCTCATGTTATCGGATGTCTGTTGTCACCGGAGGACGGACTGTAACCTTGTGGACTGTACTGAAAAACCCACACCTGCAGGAAGGTCAAAGAATTAAGAAGGATAAATTGGCTATTACGAGAAAATATAATAATCTAAATATATAAAGCAGCAAAAACTGTAATATGGATTAGGTGCAACCCGTGGTAAATCTCTATTAAACATGAATGACTCATCTATTTCAAAACCTGACTGATTCATTCACTAACTAATTTAATGAGACTGTCTGATTTAATTAAACTGACAGCCTCAAGCAGCAGGTAAGTCACATTTCCGCCTCCCCGATTCCTCCTATCAAATCAATAAGGTAGTGATGCACCTACCACCCCAGAATCCATGTGTTTGACCTTCCAACCCACTCATCTCTCCCAATCTTATATCTCACCATCGCAAAAGGAACAGAAAGAAAAGTAGATGATTGGTGGGTTTAGGGGCCAGTTACACGGCATGATCTTGGTCTTGGAAAAACATTACAAGAACCAAAAGGCCGACTGAAACAGAAAAACCGCCGTTAGCCTAGATGCCCCGCCGCACCAAGGTTCACTCCACTGGAAGCGGGAAATTGTCTCCAGGGCAAGGCAGCAGAAATTTGGGGCCTGACGATGAACTGCTGCAAAGACATGGAGCTGAATTAGTCCGCTAACATGGGGAGGCAGCAGGTGAGGTCGCACCAAGCCATGTTTAGTAAAGATATGTGACAAAAACAGAAATAAACCCGACCATATTTATCCAGAACAGGAATAAAATAATCCTGTGGCACAAGACAGGGGACACCCCGGACGGAATGCTAGTGTCGCAAGGCACTAACACGCACATGCTGTGGGTAACTTTAAACACCTAAGCATAGAGCAATCCAACACAAATCCAGGGAGAAAATGCAAGCGCCACACTCACAAAACTGGGGGTGAGAACTGAGACCTCGGAGGTCGAGGTTCGAGTATTGACTGTCCTACCTACTAAAGGTATGTAACAGGAATTCATGTCATAAGCATTTTTACCAGTTGATAAAGCAAGCTTAATTAAGATTGTTACCATAGATAATACCAGTACTGAGTGTGATCTAAACCAATATAAATACACGAATAAGAATCTGCAGAGAGCTGGTATGATACCCCATCGTTCCAGCTTTCTCTCCATGTGTCGACTTTTACTATAGAACATAATTATAATTACACAGAGATAATTTCACATTGACAATTGCTTCTGTTATAATTAGCCACATAAAATGATTTTTGCAGTTTTACGAAGGCACAGTTGGGCAAATGTAACCAGTTCATTCACCTTCCATATCAATGCAGGGTCTATAAATTTACAGGCGTTTTTAAGATCGGTTTCCGTTTATTCCGGTCAATAAACCTATACATTACAAATAAGATGATGCATGATAACTTTGGGCTGTAAGGCTGACAACAGCACTAGGACAGCCATATTGAAAAAAAAGAAAGACAAGAAAACCATACCACACTCCAGATAGACCTTGAGAAGGCTGTGATTCATGTATTAGTACAGAGAGTGGAGTTTACCATCCTGGAGACCCTGAATAATAAATGTGATGCTGAGTCTGTGTGTGCTGCGTGTGTTGGGATGCACATGCATGCACACACATGTGTCGCACGCATGCACGGATGCACACCTTCGCGGCTCTAGTGTAAGGCATGATGTCTGCTGCGGCACCTAGAGCCACTGCTGTGAAAGGCGTCATCACACTCCTCGTGCTCCTGCAAGCTTCAGACGAACCGACTAGAGAAACGTCCTTAACACCATCTAATCCAGTTATGGTGCCTTTTATCCTTTTAGAAAAGGCATTCTAACGCGATGGCGTGTGGCGACGCCGGGAGCCGGAACCCAGCGTGCACACCCCCCCCCCCCCCCCAGGCAGGGCCGCGTGAGTCAGCTGTCTCTCAGGGAGGAGGCAGTGTGGCAGGGGTCTCCTGGCGGGTATGGGGAGAGGCCTGCTACCTGGTCCGAGGCGACCCCCCCACACTCCAACCCGCCGTGCCCCTGCTGTCAAACCATGAGCTGGCGGCGTACGACGTGAGCAACTCTAGCACTGAATTTCTGAGAGAAACGCATGACTAAGACTTGTCGAAACAACCATAGTGCTCTTTGTGCAAGCGAATGCTTCCTAATACAGCATCCTTACATCTTTATGACGTCAATACTGTGGTTCAACCTTTATCTGGTGCAGCTCAGTTTGACCTTGAACCTTCCGATCTGCGTAACATTACATGTAATTGTCAACATGGTTATTGGCTGAAAACCTTGCTTATACGATGTGCATTTAAACTGCATGCGAATTGCATTATTAGCTGCGCATACTGCTTGACAATCGCTTGGATCTGACCTTCTGACAAGCAATAGCGGTATACCCGAGCACTAGCTAAATAAAATGTGATAGAGGCAAAACAAAGCGGCTCCTTCTAAGATGGTAGTAGTAGCAGTGGGAAGTTCCGTTCTGAACCGCACAGCGCCCCCTTGTGGTAGGGAAGGATTCCCACACTGGGGCCTGGTCACAGGGCTCAGCTGAAAACCGCAGTCTGGAAGGCCGGAATATTCCCAGGCCTACCCTGCATTTAAATCTATTTTAGAGGGTGGCTCCTTTCCCTCTCCTGGCCTGTGCCAAGGCACATTTCTTATGAGTCCCTCCATCTGTATCTGCAATTTCAGATGACTCAGTCAGATCTGCTCACCCTAACCACTCACCTCTGAGGTGCCTAAAGGGGGATTTCTGAGACCACTTTGACCTGAGCGTACAGAGTGCATCTGCTGGTCATATTATTTACCGAGAGGCTCATCCAAAAACACCTACCTGGCAACCCTAAGGTATCTGGCAACCCAAGCAGAAAATGCATCTGGAATAGCTGCAACAGCTCAAAAACGCTGTGGGGTTAAAGGGACCTTGCAGACCACAATTCTGCAAGGCTCAACTGAGAGCACATTGCACACATGTGCTCTCAGTTGGGGTGAAGACCTGCTGTCCTTATGAAGGAGTTTCCTTTTGCTTTTCCGTAGAGCCAACTATTTATGTCACAAGGCGGGTGATGACCACAGACAAACGACACAGACACACACACACACACACACACAAGCTGACACCTCCGGAGTGACGAGCTGGGTGACAGGCAGGTGACAGACGTCCGCCTAGCTGGCTACGGTCAGTCTGAGGATTATCTGCCAGGCTGGAAGATTTTTCCGGAAATTTCTTAAATTCGCCCAGTGGGCTCAGCTTACCCTAGCTAAAGTTCTGGAGGGCGACCGGCCGGGCCATAGCTGGCAGGAACGCCTGCTAACGAGCCAGCGCGGCGCCCCTAAGGAGTTAACTGGACAGGTATGCCAAAGGCTCCATTGACAGCCGGCCCCGGACCCTGGCATCGCAGGTCCCTGAGCAGATGGCGGCCATATGTCCCAGGAAGACGTTCGCCGAGCAGGGGAAGCAGGAAAGGGAGAAGCAGGGGCGTAAGCACAAAACACGTGTAAAACACGCTGGAGGAACGCGGCAGTGTTTTAGTGAAACGCAATTATTTTCTCTGACGTATTGTCCCCCCTGCGTGCTCTTGGGGGCAGAAGTTCAGGAGAACCGTGTCAGTGTGTCTGTATGTGTGCGTGTGTGTGTGAAGGTCTACCTACTAAAGCCTCACAAGCACTACAGCGGCTGTAATTCTCTTTATTTTGTAAATGCAAGCCCCCTCCACTGGCAGCAACCCCCTGTACTGTAAGTAAAGCAGCCGATGAAGAAGGAGGAGACGGCAAGCAAGCGCGGACCCGTCTGAGGGGTCAGGCAGACAGGATCACAGCCGGCCGTAAGACTCTAATGAGGCCGTTTCGGCCACAGGGAGTTTCTCACCGCTATGCGACAGCCCAAGGCAATGCATGAGAAAAAGAAACGGATTGGGCTCAACGTGAAGAGACTGACGCAAACGGCATGACTTGTGTCAAACTGATTTATTACACGTCCCAATATTTTATTAATAATGGGAGAAAAAAATTGCGCAGTTTGGCAGCAATGTGGCTGTAGGCTGATGTGTTACATGCCTGGTTTAGGAGAGAGCACCAACACAGAGGTGGGGGCCACTGTATAACATATACCCCCCCACCCCATCCCCCCAACACAGTATGTCTTCTCCTCCCTGTGACAGTCAACTCTAAGGGGGAGGTTTGTTTCACCGCTACCTTTTAAAATGGCCAGACATTTTGGTGATGAGGTGGGGGGGTACGACAGACCTTCATTGTTTTTGCTGATCCTGTTGAAAGGGGACACGGGATCCTGCTGCAGTTTCCCATGGAAATACCTGAACTGGCTGAAGTTTCAAACGAAGCAGAACCATCTAAACAATAGCTCCTTCTCCTCCACCTGGCCCCGGACCCCGGGGGATGACGTTAACCCACTTTGACACTCCTGTGTCCCAGTTGTGGTCCGACCTGCGACAGGAAAACCCGCTAAGCTCCTGCTTAAAGGTTCCCCCGAGGGAACGCTGCGCTGTCATGGACACCCAGATGCTTCTCACCTGGCTTTCGGGAGGTGTTAGCCGTAGCCTGTGTGTATTCCTGCTTGAATACCGTGCCGCGAAGATTAAAGTAGAAGCCTAAGGTCATAAGCAACCTTCTACACTTTTTAGGTATTCTGTGATAACATGTAAAGCGGGGCTCCTAGAAAACAAATATTCACATCACCTCAGGTCTGAGTAATTTTAATATTGTAATAGTAATATTACTCAGTAGTATTCTGGCAGTAGTATTGCCTGTAGAGATACCAATTAGGTGAAGGCAAGAGATGAATTGACTGTGTCTGTCACATGACTTATTCCCTCCCCCAGACACCACTGTCCTTTCCCCTATTTAGCAGAGAACACAGTATTTTGATTCTCCTTCCCTGTTTGTTCAAAGGCTTTAGGTCTTCAGCCTGCCATTCTGTTCTTAGGAGGAGGGCTATGTAAACACGGTCCAGCGCATTCTCTGGCTTTCAGTCCGCTAGAGGCGTTCATACCTGGCTGCCAGGGTGAAGCTGTCTGTCCCTTATCAGGGCCTCATTAACTGGAGGCAGAGCTGGACATGGAATGGAGGAGGGATGCCATGAATGGCTCAACCCTAATGGCCTTCCGGGTCATTCTATGCTCTCTGGATATGCTGCGGAAGTCTTAAAACTCTGCTGAAAGTCATTGAAAGTTTCATTACACTCCAACTCCCGTCGGCACTCTGACAACTACCATATGTAACACTACATTGAGTGACACACCTGATATACGATATGGATCATTCCCTGACTTGGGGTCTCCTGGTAGACCCCTGAAGCAGAATGGACCCATAATGCATTTGACAACACTATTAGGCAGCCACATAAAGCACTCATAACCCCCCACCCCCCCTCCCGGCGTCACTGCGCCCAACAATCCCAGGAATGCCTCTGATCATTGTTTCATTCGCCTTCTGAAACAAGGCCTAAGTTTCACGGATCGCTCCCTAGAAGCAAAAAGGTTGAAGATGGATTCACACAGGAGAAATTCCCAATTGAGGGAAAGATCACTCCTGAGGTGTGAGATCACCTCGATCTGCTGCCTGACAAACGGTAGACGGAAAGCTAAGAGCTATGCTGCCAGGAGCCATGGTGCATTTGGGGTGGCTATTGTGCTCAGACCAGCCCATGCTGAACTCTGCCCCCCCCCCACACACACACACAATGCATAACCTTTATTACGATTGATCTGTGCATCTGACACATAATTTTGGCATGTCTTGCAGTCTATCACTGTTATTTTATTGGTTTTTATGGTTTGGGGTCTATGTCTGACCACATCATCCACAGGAGCCCTGACGGCATGTGCCGCTGTGCTGTTTCCTAGCATGTAACGTGGGGGTGGACCCTCATGAATGGGTTATATGTGGAGGAGACACTCCTTGCCGCTTCCTTCCGCCTGCGGATTCCGGAACGGGAATGCCGGCTTTCCCTGGACTGGGTTTGCCGCTTCATGCTGGGTCACCCTTCCCTCACTTCCAGAGGGGGCGAAAGGGAAAGAGACAAGGGTTGATGTTGGCAGTGGTCCTTCATGAACGTGGACATCAGCCACCATACCTAGGAATCAGCTGCCTTTGGGATCGTGGCTGATTCACCAGGGGATGGTTACATTTCTCTTTGGGGGATTAACTCGGACTACTTCTTATCGAAATGGAGGCTGATTAAGCAATCTGACATCTTAAGGCTTAGGCTTGCACCCACCTGAGGAATTACCCAGACTGCCTGCAGTAGAGGGAAATGCGAACAGACGCTGACAGAAATCGACAGCTGCGTAAATAGATTAAAAGCACAGAAGAATAATCACTAAGGAAGCGAAGAATAAGACATCCAATCCTTCTTACATTCACTTACCCTGGTCGGGGCCATGGAGGGGGGGCTGGAGCATTAGGGCAGCATAGGGCACAAGGTATGTACACACGCATAGGAAGGAATGCCAGTCCGTCAGAGGGCACACCCATGCACATTCACACGACAGGCAATCTAGAGAGGATAATTAACAGAACTTCACATCTTTGGACAGCGGAAGGGTACCTACTCAGCGTGCAAACTCCACACACACAGAGCAGAGGCGGAAGTCATACCCTAACCCTGGAGGTGTGATGCCCACTGAGCTCAGAAAAGAAACTAGAGTTTCATTAATTCATATAAAGAAATGAATAATTTAGCCACAGTAAGATGATAAAGCACTATGACGATCTTGTGATGGTACATGCACATGGTATTAAATGCACACTCGTGCACCTCACTGTATGGTAACATCGTACGTCACAGGCTAGAGGAAAACCCGCTGGGCTGGTTCTGGTTCCTAAACACCAGAAACGAAGCTGCTCATGCAGGCTGGGCAAGCCACTGAACAGGCCTGCACTCTCTGAAGGAGGCAGGTGTCTGGGTGAGTAGAAGGACTGGTAGCGTATACAGGGGCGGGGCTACAGAAGCAGCTGAAAGCTGAATGGCCCCCGAAGTTCCTCGTCCCTTCTCACTCACCGATTCAAAATATGTCATTGGCTAATGATAAGGTTGGCCCCTCTGTATGAATTATGGCCACTCTTATTTCGCCTTAAATCCTAAACAGCTCCTGAGAAGAACTTATTCTGGTGGCTGAAAGACATCTCATAGACCACACGTCCCGCAGACAACTCGGGCTCCATGGGGGTACCATCTCATCAGAATAAAGCAAAGACGGCATCAACACGAAAGGAGCTCATGTGTGTCAAATCCTGCGTAAAAGATTTATCACAGAAGATCAAAGGTGGACTTGGAGGTTTTGTTTTCCCCCCGTGGGATAGAATGGAAAGGATTACATAAAGGGTCACACCAAGAACATGCAGTTTCCAGGAGGCTAGTGAATTGTCTTTTCTAAGTAGATGTTACAGTTAAAGATGTGGTTTTCACCAGGCAGGATGGGTGCTGTGCAGTGAGAGAGGGACCCACGGCCAAAACCCAGCAGGTTTCAACCACCTGCTTTCATTTTTGTTTTTTTTTGTCCATTTTTGCACAAAACTGTGATGATAAACACATCAAGCAGTATAAAAAGTACAAATGTCAAAAGTCATTTGGCAAAGCAACTTTAGATAAAAGCAACTAATAATCAAGTGATAATGCAGTAGTACCAATGATGTACCCTAACAACTGTAGAGAGTTCTGGGTGACAAGCAGAGCCGGTCAATCCTATAGGCAACATAGGTGGCTGCCCAGGGTACCAACTTCCGGGGGGGCGGCAATTTAGCCAGGCGATTTAATTAAGTGAAATTGCCTTGATCTTGCCCCTAGAAGTACTCACACACTGTTGTGCCAGCGAAGAAGTGCCGCGCAGTTTGGAGCGCCAACTTCTAGAGAGGTGCCGACTTGCCAGGCAATTTCACTTTGCCTTGTCCCTTTGACTTGGAGGGGGGGGCGTTGGCAATGATGCTCACCTAGGGCATCATGGGCTTGGACAGGCCTCGATGACAAGACCAGAGAGACGATGGCTATACTCCTCACAATGGGTATAATTTTGATAATGCTATACAGAAGACCACTCTAGTGCTCCTAATAATGACTACAATCCTGACAACCATTTCAGTCATGCTATACAGATGAGAACAGTTATACTCGTGACAATGGCTATAGTCCTGGTAACAGCTATACAACTGATGATAGCGAGATCTCTTAAAATGGCTATATCCCTGAAAATGGCTGTACTTCTGATGATAGCTATATAGCTATCATCAGAAGGATGGGAAATTTCAGTGATATAGCCATAATCAAGGATATAGCTATCGTCAGGAGCATAGCCAACATCAGGGATATACAGTAGCTATCATCAGAAGTATAGCCAATATCATGAATAAAGCTATCATCAAAAGTATAGCCATTATCAGTGATATAGTTATTACTGGGATATCCCTGTTTATAGCTGTGCCCTCAATACTGATTATATCCCTGAAAATGGCTGTACTCTTAACGATAACTATATTTCTGATAACGGCTTTACTCCTGACAATGGCTTGCTCACAAAGTGACACCTCTGAATTCTCTGGCAGGTCCACAAAACGCTGCCAGAATCTGTCAGCTGGCAGACTGCTGATTCGCAAAGTCACCCATCTGGAATCTATGTGCTTTATAGGCTAAAATGCTGGGGGAAAATATTTATGCTTCATTACTGTTACTATCAAAACATGCGCCATTAACCCAAAAGTGATAATCGACTTTCTGAAGAAGACTAAATGATACTAAATAATACATATTGACAAGGTAAATGGGAGACTATTATGCAAATGTATGTATAAATATTAAACAAGTCATTTAACATTAATATAGCAACAGAAAATGTTTTTAGTAGGCATTGTGTTTTATAAACTTGCATGGAATTAGCTAATTTGTTTAGATATCTCATTTCTCAAGTGCTGTTTTTACATAAACGCCAATCCTTTGATTTTCATTCATTTGATATACTGGCATAAGAAAATTGTGATATCCTACTGCTGTCATGACATTAGACCTGAACCAATCACACAAATCAGAACAGCCAGCTGACCTGGAGTGTTTTAGGCATGATGACGGCATTCCAAAGAATAGCAGTGATCCGAGTGGCCCCTCCATTCGCTGTCACCCTAGGCCATGCCCAAGCAATGTGGTGTCACAGAGGCTGATATTACCTGAGAGCAGTCACCACCCCACTTGCTCAAGACCCACCCTTCACTTGTCTCTGAGACTAATATTAGTATCATTTCCCAAGGAGCACAAGCTGCATGTAACCCTCAATCTCTCTTAAATTAAATGTCATTTATTGAACCCTGTTACAGTGAATATAGTACACAGCACAGTATGTGTATCTTCTGCAGCTGGTGGTATTATGACTCATTAGTTTAGCGCTTAGCGGTATGACCTGGTTTCCTATGCCAGTACTGTGTCATGTTCAGTCTGTGTTTGTTTTATGCACTGATCTAGGATAGGTGCCATATTACAGGGTAGTATTTGTATCACGCAAACAAACTTTTATTATGACATCACAAGACACATAATTCCTGTTACTCCTCTTGCTATTACTTTGTGGCATTCATTTTAATGATTGATTATAGATGTTCTAGTTATTTATACCAGGAACACCCAAAGTGGGGGTGGTGACCCACGGAGGGATCACGGGAGACCGGTTGGGGGGGTTCAGAGATGATTCCCATGGTATGCCCGTTTTAATTTAAAAATGCCATTGTTACTGTAACTATTACTGCAACAATAAGTCTATTGTCCCCCAAACAGCGAAATGTACTGGCGGGGGACAGTCGGCGAAATGGAAGTTGTGAGTTTCTGGCGCTGTTATTTTGGGGGTCATGGGCTGAAAAGCTGGGAAACCATGATTTACGTCGATGTCCTCAGCATTTAAGGTGAGGATCAGGTGGACTGGTTACTACAGCTCCTCTCTAGATTTGCTTCATGTTGCTGTATATTACATTAGTTATCAGCTCTGTAAGTAGTTTGCCTACTGTACCTACCTAAGTCTGCCTACTGCCTTGGCACCCCTGGGTTATTCCCTGCCTTGTTCCATAACTTCCAGGACAGGCTCCAGACCTCTGTGACCCTGAATAGGACAAGTGAGTATGGAAAGTGATGGATGGATGCAATCTAGCTATTTGCCAATACATATTCTAATATTCTAGCACATATTCTAGCATAATGACCTGTCACTTCTGCAACCACTTGTGTTTCAGATTTCACTTAGATTTGGCCTTCCCTGTAAATCTAGGAGGTGATTTCCAGATAAAGAAGGAATTCTGTTTTGACAATCGATAGATCCCATACGATCCACTAAGCATCAGAAATGAAAAACTAAATAACAATAATGAAAAGAAAACCCCCCAGAAGTGCCCATATCACCACCTCCTAGGGAGAGTAGGGACCTCCATCAGATTGCTAAACTCTTGAAATATCAGACATCAGTTTTGGGACCAGGCTGTGCTTAAATCAAATGCTGACTAAAATCCGAAAATGGATGTGATTCTCAGGTTACATGCAAATGACAGTAAAAATAAAATAAATACATTCACACCTACATAAATGCCTTTTTTCAGACACCAGATCCTCATATCCTCTGATATTCAGTAGAGAATTAAGAAGAAGGAAGTTACCAATCAGAGAACGGGGTTCAGTGGCATGTAGAATCCTCACGCTCCCTGGATACTCCATTATTCCATAAACACTGCTAAGACTATGGTATTGCTGGGAGCATCGGGGATGCTGAGCTGCCCAATGGAGCGACAGGTAGGTAATGAGGTTTCTCTGTGTCGTGCCGACCCGCCCGTCAGTCAGCGGGACATGTTTTTGGATCTGACCAGTGTGGGGCGCTCTGCACTGGGCATGTGAGGTGGGGGGCTGGGTAATTCCACTCATGCATCACTTCTGCTGTCACCTGTTCCACGAGGGGCCCATCTCCACACATGCACTGCAGCACTACTGGGCCCCGTCACCCTCCCACTCTTCTCTCCCTCTCACTCCTTTCTCTCCTCTTTATCTTCCCATTCCTCTCCTCTCCCCTCATCGTCGCACTCTTCTCTCCCCCTTATTCTCCTGCTATTCTGTCCCTCACTCCTCTTGTCGTCCCCCCATTCTCCTGCTCCTCTCTCCCCCTCATCCTCTCCCTTCTCTCCCTCTCACTTCCTTCCTTTCTTCCCCTCATCCTCCTGTTCCTCTCTCCTTCTCACTCCATTCCCCTATCCTCCTCATCTTCCCATTCCACTCCTCTCCCCTCATTCTCCTGATATTCTGTCCCTCACTCCTCTTCTCTCCCCTTATTCTCTCCCCAACTCCTCTCCTCTGTCCCCCTCATCCTCCCCCTCCTCTCCCCCTCACTTCCTTCCTTTCTTCCGCTCATCCTCCCATTCCTCTCTCCCCCTCATTCTCCTGCTCCTCTCTCCCTGAGCTCCTCTTTTGCCTCTCCCTCAATCCTCTCCTCTCTCCATCTCTGCACGACACCCAGCCCACAATTTCAATCTACAGCAAATCTGTCTCTCTCCCACACATACTAATGTACCCAGAACACCCACGCACATTTACGCACGCCCCCCGCCCCCAATGCATACCGAAGCCTTGTTTAGTAAGACCCACTCCTACACAGCCTTGCATCAGCCCTGAAGAGCACTCAATGATATATCTCCAGAGTACTGAACCATATGACCACTGATCGATATGTGGATCGGATATGGATCATTTGTGCATCCTGTTGTTCGCTGAAACATCAAAACTGATCACTCTCCCATCTCTGTAACTTGAAGTCATTTATCAATCCATCCATATGCATTAATCTACGTATTCATAAAACGCTATATAAGGCACCGATGGATATCTTCTTAGTCTCTTGGCTGAATGCCACAGAGTATCCATGCCACCTCTTATAGCTCTGATGAGTTTGGGTCATGCCTGTACCTACCACTGAGGATACTGAGGTCAAGACGTCAGTATTTTTTTTTTCCAACTCCAATAACCATGATCCATAACAGGGCACACCTAGGAAGGGCTAATACCTTTCACCTTACTATTTTTAAAATCCTAGCTATGGCCCTGGATTTAGTATTGACAGTGAATGGTCTGAGAGGTTTTCTCTAAAAGGCACATCTACCAAAATCTCATCAAATCCTAGAGACGGTATTTTTTATATATATTTTTTCTCAGGGACAGTAGTCATTACTCTTCCAGTCGCTTTAGGAAGCGCGGTAATTTGCCAGTTAGATCCAAATTGCCTAGTAATTGTTTAACTCGGCTGCCGCAATTCATCATCCTGAGTTCGTAAGCTGATTATTTATTTTATTTATTTCATTTTTCCACCCGAGAGGGCTGCTTTGCGATAAACGGAGAGCGATTACCCGCTGCGTGCTGCAGACAGGGGCCTCTACCCGTGAAGCGCAGCCAACCACGGCCCAAAACCGAGGACCCGGTCGCCAACATCCGGTTCCGGTGATTCTGAAGCCGTCCGACTAACCTCACCCAAGGATCCTGGCACAAATCGCTCCGATCTCTGAGCTTTCTCTTCCCCCCTTAGGCTGGAATGTTTGTCCAGGAGATTCCAGGGGAAGTGCCAAGGCTTTTGAAAGGACGCTCACTGTGGGTGGAAAACTCAGGACTTCGGTATAAGATGGACTGCAGATGTTGTTTTTTTCCCCCCGTCTTATTTTTTCTTCTCTCCCCTTTTTCCAAAAGTGAAGCGCAATGCAGCACCAATCTGCCCCTAATTGGATTGCTTCTTATGATCAATCGTGCTTGGCAGCTTTGGATTTTGTTTTTTCTTCCTGCTACAAGGAAAACAGCAGAAAGACACAAGTTGCCAGGATTTGTCTCCACTGCCCATCTGACTCTCCAAATGTTGCTGTAATGTTAGGGTAGCGTTACCAGACTTAAAGGCAGGAAAATGTTACTGTTGCCGAATAAAACATAAGAACAAATATAAACAGTATTAAAAATAAGGATGAGTGAGTATCTCGCCTGTCAGGTACATGAACGGGCAAATGAATAATGGAAATTTAATTGGATAGGATAAATCAGGAAACCAGAGACGTATTCAGTTTGTCTTAAGAATTTAATTTTCATAACCTAGGCTCATTCTGGATCGTACTTTGTCATCTACTGCAAAAAAAAGCCCACTGTCAACCTACTATGAAGCTCATTGAGACGTACCACCTGGAGAAGTTTAAAAAGATGATACTCACCATGCAAGAGTTTTATGTGGTTTAAAAACCACATTATTAAAAAAGCATTTATATTTTAAAGTCGATTCATTTATGGTATGGATGTAATGACTATAACTGTTGTCGCTACACATCAGTTTCAGGATGTCTCTGGAAACTTTTATATTGCACAGGTAAGCCATGTTACTCCTCCATAGTCTAGCTAGAAAGGACATCAGAGGCTGGCGAGTTCTGAGAAATAACCGTGTTTATGCGGTGGCATCCCAGGGCGCTTCTGCAGGCACTGTGTCTTTCACGGGTACACGTACCGACAGAGCAATTACTGTGCATGGAAGACCAGGGGCTGCCACTCGCGCTCTCTCTCTCTCTCTCTCCATCAATCTTGCTCAACCTCTCCATCTCTCTCTCTTTCCATCTCTCTCACTCACTGTCTCCATCTCTCCTGCTCGACATTTCTATCTCTGTTATACACACATAAATGTACACACACGCAAAGCAGACGCATATGGGTGCATATAGCCTACTTGCAGATCTCAGACGTCAATACAAAATCCTTAGTGCACCTACTGAAAGTGGGCACAGAGCAGGCCACAGACATACTGATTGTTACCGTGAATTTCTGACGATACCAGAGCATGTGACTGTAGGTCTGCACCAAAGCGGTGCATTCACTGTGCAAAAGGAGGGCATGGCTTATCAACACACACACCCATCTGCAACCACACACCGCTTTTGCTGTGCATGAAGATCACGTACTGCAGACATGCACCGGGACTCACGCCAGCCCACAAACAAGTGAAGGTGGACCTGAGCATATTGGGCTTTTGAAGACCTTGAACAGTTGGGGGGGGGGCACTGCAATGGGAGCCAAAACCAGGATTGCTTTAGCGTGGTTAAAATGACCTCCTCAACACTGCACCCAGACCACTTTCCCGCCAAGAAAAACTCAGAATATATCAGGTTCCCTCAAAAGCCGCCCTGGAGCAAGGCAGGTGGATGCGGGGGGGGGGGGGGATCCAGGCAGCAAAAGAGCAGCAAAATCAGCTTCAGACACCTCACTAACCACATACAAATCACAGAAAAACAAGATTTCTGTGGCACTCAGTTCACAAAGTCAGTTTCCAGAATAATACACACAGAGCATTAAGAGTCCATGGAAAATAATTGTTTAAATTGCCTGTCAGGATGTATTGGCTGTAAACAGTTAAGCGCTTAAAATGAATCATTTAATGACTTCCATTTCAGAGACACGAATTTTAATGAACTATTGTGGCCTTCTTTCAATGGACACACAAAAAGCGTCCGCCTAAGTGAAGTTCAGAGATACAAACTTAAGTCCCCTATAATTCCAAGTTTGCTAAACACACCCATAAAATCAGACCCCGGGGAGATGAGCTGGTTTGATGTTCATGTCTATTTCCACAGGAAACCAAACATAGTCTGTTACTTCATGCCTTTTTAATGGATCCAAAAAAAAAACCCCACTGGCTTACATCTACTAGGTATGCTGGTAAAAAGTTCCGGCCCATTTGCATAATAGTAACTGACTCCAGCAGTTCTGGACCTTTTTTTACACTTACAAGGATGGCACACACATTTGCAACAGACGCACCCAAAGGGGAGAGTCTGGCATCTCAGTTATCGAAAAGGCTCCAGTCAGCAGGCTGTTGCAGTAGTAAACAACACACAACTACTCCATTGCATTGGGTCTGTTAAATTGCAGCAAGGGATTTAAATAACTGGACAGGTAGCAATAAATTTCTGCAAGGAAACAGCAGTAACGAAGCTGCCTGATAAAATATCTACCACACATGAATTCTGGGTATCAGTGCCCTGATTCGCCCTCATTACTGGGTACTGTCAGAAATGTCAGTGGTTCGCATTACAAGGATATGATAGAAAGAGTGAAGGAGCCACTTCTTGTTTCATTTGTGACTGTGACGTTTCACCACATGAAGCAAATTTATTAGTGGCAAAACTATGCTGGAGACGGCTTAATATCGGTGAGGGGGCGACTTTATATTCCTCATTTCAACCTGCGTGCACATGCAGGGAATGGGTCCAAAAGATGTTACACTTCAGCTAAGCCTCAGGCTGACGCAGAACCCTCACTGAGCTTCGAGATGGAGCAACTCACCGCATCTCATATGTGGATTATGATGATTATTTTTGCTTCACACCTGTCCTTCTCACCAATGGAATTCTGGAATAGCATACAATTTTACACAAACATCTGAAACAATTTTAAAAACCTGACATTTTCCTGACCATATTACCAAGAGACACAATGTTGCGAGCTCAGGGAGTTTGGAGATCTCCATTAAAGCCTTACAGACGTTGTGCCTTTTCAACAGTCTTATTTTCTATGGTGGTCGTCTCTGACTTAACTGTACACAAATGACTAGGCACCTCTTGCCATATTTTCCCAGAAAACTGATGAACAATGCATAATTATTACAGCAGAACCTTCTTGAACAAAACAAAGCAGATCATTGCATCCTTTGAGAGACCAGGTGAAATCGGTATTCATTTTAATAAAACTTCCCTGAGAGATCCTTAACGCTACCTTTAAACCTAAATAAAACATTACCACTGAACAGCAGTTCCAGCTAAACCAAACAGCTCATGCTCACATCAGTTGAGGGATTCTGAGAAATGTTTATAATATTGCATGGCTTTCATAGCATTTTGGTTTGTTCAGAAAGAATTTTCCCCTTTCTGTATAAAGAATGGTATGGTAAATCAAATCAGTGAATGAATGCTGATGAGTGCTTCTTTCCTCCTTCTCTGAGCTCCTTGTGTGTGTTTTCCCTCTGAATCCTCTCAGTGTTTGGCGAGGCATCTAAGCAAATAGGCACAGAGGACGTGAAAAGAACAATTTAGAACAGGTCGGATGTGAAGAAAAGTTAGACAATAAAGGCTAGGAAATCAAAGGAAAGGTTAGGGATGAAACCCTCGAAGAAAGAATCTCACAGCTAAAAATAGATGTATGCAGACTAATATGCGTCTAAATCTAAAGATATGTTTAAATCATCTTTTGGATTTTGACAACCTTTTGCATGTTGTTTGGCCAATACATTTATATAGAAGGTTCATTTGTGTGAACAAATGAAAGGCAACGTTGATTAAGGGGACATCCAGAATCCACTGTGTGGTAACAGAAAACATAGTAATCCAGTAAAGACTGTCAGGCGAGGTACACACATCAACCAGGGCATGTGAGCTTTCCGGTAAATGATTCTGTCAAACATGACTCAGCTACTACAGAGTCTGCATTCTCTGCGAAAAGCACAAAGTGCTGCTTTTTGTAGTTATGATTCTGGCTCAGATAGAAATGCTGAGTGCCAAGATCTTTAAATGTTTTATGACAAAATTCCAGCCTGCAAAAGAAACATATTGTGTGTGTGTGTGTGTATGTATGTATAGATATTCCAAAAATATACATTCCAAAACCCTTAAAGATTGATCATTTTCAAAATAAGAATAAAATAAATAAAGCGCTGAAATCAAGCTTTGACAAATGAGAAGAAAGATTCCGGACAATGGTATAATGTACGCAGAGGATACTGCAAGGACAATGTGAAGGAGAGAGCAAGACAGACCGAAGGAGGTGAGCATCACTATCCTCTGGCATGCTGGGTCATGCCTGTTGGTAGCTTAGGGCTTCCAGACATGGGCTTGTAATCTGAAGGCTGTTGGCTTGATTCCCAAGCACAGTCCCACTGCTCTATCCTTGAGGGGAAACAAAGAAGTTACCTCCAATCCTTATGCACTATATCTGCACCCATAAATGGGTACTATTCCACGTGAGGTTGGATTACAATGTTAACTATGTCAATGTAAATAATAAACACTTTACAGAACAGGTATTATTTTTGTAATATTAGCCTTCTGTGCAGCTAGACATGCTTTAAGCAAAGATAATCCTAATCGGTTTTTCGGAGCTAGTTCAATTGTGTGGCTGCCCTTTAAAGAAAACGCAAAAACCAAAGCAGGTTGTCTTAAGCGAGTCATCTTTACAGCCTTTGGTGCAAAAGATCATGGATGAAAAAGGCGATTTAAATTAGGTTTAAATTAATCAATAGCTATCTCAGCGTTTCAATTCAATTTACATTTAAAGCAGCAATAGGATAGACAGATATTTAATGCAGTTAAATTTCAATTTGCTATTTAAGCGATCG
>JAODLD010000069.1:16240904-16252408 GCA_026781065.1 Mormyrops boulengeri
GATCGTCCAGCCATGACTAGGAAACATCAAACAAAAGCTCAGCCTTGTTCTCCAAGGACTGCCAGCATCCAACAGTCTGATCAGAGCAGTGGCAGTTAGAGCCAAACCAGTCCATGTTGACATTTCAGGCCACTCACTGAGCCACATGGGCATCTTCAGGCTGGCACACAGGGACGGTGCTATCCACACACCCTGTGATTCATGAGTTCAGACTGGGAATTCTGGATTAAAAATCTCCCAACATACAAGGCAGACCAAGGCATAGGAATGGCGTGGGAAAGCATGACAGCGGCAACCCAGTATGCTCACAACCTGTTACCTTAATGGGCAGGGGCCCCATCTCGTCGGTGACAGTATCCCTGGTGACAGAGCCCCAAATTGGCTCCCTCTGGCCCCACAGCCTGCCACATATGCCTGGACATCATGGCACGACCAAAATGAGGAGATAAAAGTCTTTTCATTTTACTGAGCCTGTAGACAACAAAATAAGAATAGCTGAATAATATGAACAAATGACTGCAAGCACAGAAACCCACAACTTTGCACTGCATAAAGACCAAGGTTTTAATGAGGGACTCTCAC
Organism: Mormyrops boulengeri; assembly: GCA_026781065.1. Classification (NCBI taxonomy): domain Eukaryota; kingdom Metazoa; phylum Chordata; class Actinopteri; order Osteoglossiformes; family Mormyridae; genus Mormyrops; species Mormyrops boulengeri. The sequence continues at coordinate 16,241,487 of JAODLD010000069.1, forward strand.
AACTTCACACTACATAAAGACCAGGCTTTACAGAGGGACTCTCAGAGCTTCACACTGTATAAAGCCTAGCCTTTAAAGAGGGACTCTCACAGCTTCATCCTGCATAAAGCATAGCCTTTAGGGACTCTCATAGCTTCACACTGCATAAAGCCTAGCCTTTAAAGAGGGACTCTCATAGCTTCACACTGCATAAAGCCTAGCCTTTAAAGAGGGACTCTCATAGCTTCACAATGCATAAAGATCAGGCTTAGAGGGACTCTCAGAGCTTCACACTGCATAAAAACCAGGCCTTAAAGAGGGACTCTCACAGCTTCAAACCGCACTTTAAATTTGAGCTAAGACTTGAAATTTCATTTCAGCCATCACTCCTCAAGCGCGTCACTGAGTTTTGGTCACCCATGACTAGAGATGCACCGATGTGATATTTGGATCGGTATCGGCGCCGATCCAGACCTACTTGACAGATCAGGTATCGGCCATGCATACGTGACCAATCCACGTCCTATACTTACTTATTTAGTTTTTGGCAAACTCTAAAAAGAGAGCTCCTATTTCGTGTTAAATCTATTTGTACAATCAATCGCACATTTTACATGTGTTTTTTTTGTGAACACTAACGCTGCCCCTCAGTCTTTTTTGCTACTCAGTGGGTGTGAGTGCAGTGACTTCCGCCTGCTGTGACGTCATGCGCATACCCTTCACAGTACGAGGAGCGTAAGATAAGACGTGACGATCTGGGAGTATTTTACGCTTTTAACAGAAACCAGTAGCACTGCGATTTGCAATCTTTGTAAAATAAAGTTTTGAGAGGTGGGAATAGCGTTTAACGGACAGTCCCACTTAAAGAGCACGCAACTGTGCGAGACAAAAAAAGCAATGGATGATTTGGGAGTGAAACTTTGACTTTTGCGAACTCGCTGCAGCTTGTGATTCAAGAGCGGCTGCCATCGCAATAAAGTGTAACTGAGCTGACGCCAATGGGAGAAAAATTGTGTTAACATTTTAAGCATTCGCCACTTGTGTATACTCTGAAGATATTCATATTGAACTGCAAATGCCTCAAAAACACTTCAGACAAGATGTACAAACGAGGTGGAACAGTATGTTATGTATGTTTGTAGTAGCCTAATTAAATATTTTTTGTCATACATTTTTTTCATCTGTATTTACTAGCTTTAAAAAATGAATATATAAGAAATATATTAACAAAGTAAAAAGAGCTCTTGTATCTGAATCTGTATCAGTATCGGCAGTTGTGTATCGGAATCGGATCGGAACTGAAAAAATGTGGATCGGCCCATCCCTAGTTAAAAGACAACTTAAACCCAACTGCATACAGGCCAGCCTGTAAGTGCCATATTAAGCTTATATAACCTTAGAATAATTAAAATTAAATTAATTAATTACATGCTTAGCAGATGCTTTAATAAGGGGATTTAGTAACCTAACAATTCCACAATTATTATATAGCTAGATAAAAATAAATGAAGCAGGGTTATCCCGTCAAGGGCACAGCAGTAGCAATCCTCAGGATATATACCGGCAGTTTTTGGGTCAAATGTCCAAGTGCTTTATCATCATGCACTTCTTTGGGAATCAGCACCACTACAAAGCAGCCTGCCTGAAATTCAGTCCACGGCTCTCTGTGAATACATGACACTCTCCACTGAAGAAGTGATAACAGGCATAAATCCAGCCTTGGGCCTCAGACACCCCCCACATACACACACACACACTCTCTCTCTCTCTCTCTTTCTCTCCAAGTTTTTACCTTCACTGACAGGTTCAATCCAACACAGCCCACGAAAGAAAAAAAAACGTTATGCCAGTCTCATTTCCCAGAATGTAGGTCGACTCAGTGGGCCATGTTGATAATTTACTGTCCTTTGGGAATTCAGCAAATGTTTTATTTTGCACATTTTCTGTCATGATTATCCATATATGAGTAAACAGAGAGTTTTATTGCACTGAGACAGGATAAGAATATATACTAAATCAAGGAGATGAACAATGCACCAGCAAGGAAGTCTGACTCAAGCATTGATGGTAAATATGCAACAACGATCATTTTCACATGCTTAGATTACAGAGCCGTGGCATTAGTAGTAGATGTGTAAATAAATGTGATAAATGTGTAAGTAAAAAAAAATTGCAATTTTATATATAACTTGTTTGACTTTGTAGGACAGACCTGCACCATAATAAACAGCTGTAACACCTGTACTTCTTTAAATACCAGCATGTTGCGATCCCTGACTGCTGGTGCTCACTGTCCCTTGTTCAACACCCTCACCCAAGGGAGATCCAACACCTGTGGTAAACAAACACTCATAAGATCAAAGTGAACAGCTGTAGGCAACAGGGCGGCTAATTGTCCCTCCGGAGAAAAGAAGCCCTCCACTCCTCTCCTATAAGCCCCCTGCTGTGAACAGGCTTCCCCACTCTCTCCCACTGGCTCAGCTGGTTGGGCACAGACCCAGAAACATCCCAAGCATCAGCATTAGGCCTACAGGGAGACTCACAGCCTCAAGACATGAACTCAGTTATGGGGTCGCAAAGACCCCTTACTAATGAATATTACTATTATCCATCCATCATCCATCCATTTTCCATACCCACATCCTAATCAGGATATAATAATAATAACATTTAGCCCCATGGTAAACAATTTAAATCCACAGCAACTTCCGATGGGCACAATTTATAAATCAAATAAACAGGCTATAAAGAAAACTGTATAAAGAGCTGTATATTTATATAACTGTATATAACTGCCTATTTGTAAGGCATGAACAGAATACAGGTTAATTGTTGTTCACAATGATATATCCATCTAGGTTTGGCACAGAGGTCACATGGCGCACAAACACATGAGAGGCACCGGGTGCTAAATTTCATTATGGTTCATTATTACATATTTATATTGCATATCGGCCACAAAAGTGGGTCGCTGTGGATGACAGCTTGGGGGATTAACGGGCTCACCTTGGCTCCCCGAGAGGCACACCTGTCACACCAGCCCATGCCGACTGTTCAGATCTGTCGCTTTGTACTCCACGCTCTTCGACGCCCAGCCCCACTGCATGCCTTATTTCCCACGGTTTTTCCTCACTCCCAGCAGGTGATACCGTCTCCCCAGAATCACCAAGAGTATTCGAATGCATTTCTATGCCCTGAACATGCAAATATGCACAACACATGCATGGACTATTGCTTCTTCCCATTCTCTGCTACATGATAATGTGTTAGAGCCTCCCGGCGCATTGTTTCGATAGAAAACAAAACCTTGCATCTTGTGGGCAACTTGTGATCCTTGGAAACCAGGTGTGGGAGTAAATCTGCAGGCCTGACGCAGACTTCAAACTGCAGTTGCCCTGGAACTAGAGGCAAGTGGGTGCAGCTGCAAACATGCAACCTCTCTGCCATCCAGAGGCAGCCGAACACCTCCCAGGACAAGGCCACTTCTCTGAGCCAATGAGTCTGTTTTATAAAAGTGGACGGAAACACTGTGTGACACCGTGTTAAACTCATTCATATAGGGAAATAAAAACAAAACCAGTGTGGGAAGCTCTGCGTAGAATGTGCAGTTAATGGTGTCCTACTCGCCCCTCTTCTAGGGGGACAGGATCTCACAAGGCACACGGGTTCCTTGGGACCTACATGACTGAGGCAGGAATGGGGGTGGTGGAAGCCAGCAAACGGGGGCCGCTTAATGATTCATATTTCCCCAACATTTCAAGATTTACACCTGCAATTTTTGGGTCTAATGCCTAAATCCTTTATCATCATGGCAACTTCTTCCGGGATCACCATCACAACAAAGACGCCAAACATCTCAGCTATATAAAATATGTGAAAGTGTACCGCTCCCAAAATGGCTGATTCTCCCGCTTCACGTGGTAGCCAGCGCCTGTTCTCCCGGTCCCACCCTCCCGTCCTGGGTGCGACTTCCTCAGCTATCGGGGGGGGGGGAGCTGTGAGCCAGCTGCCGGGCTGTGAAAGGCATGCTGCTGTCCAGCTGACAACATCTCCCGATCCTCCCCCTCTGCTGCCGCAGCTTACCAGAGTGTAAGGCGCGCAGTGAGACGAGGTTACCACGCCAACAAGATCGGGGAGGCGGGGTGAGGTGGGGGGGTGACTGCGGCATGGAGAGCTGAGTCACCGGATGGCCGCTGTCCGGCCCTTTGTTAGCCTGTTAGCACTTGACATTTAGCTCACGCTAATGGGCCGGCTGAACGTTTACACCTTTCGCTCTTCGACGTCAAGTCACTTTGGAGAGGAACATGCAGGTTTTAATCCCATCGAGGCCTGGAATAGACTTCAAGCCCCACCATGACGCTGACCAGAATAAGCGTTTGGAAGACGGATGGACTTAGTCTTTTAGTCATTAGTTAATAATGATTCATTGATTACAGCTCCAGGTGCTTGATGGCTTTCAAACTTTTGTTTTCACATACAACTTTCAAAAAGTGCTGGATTTGCTCCTGACATTATGCCCCAGAGACACTTACAAAGGCTGCCCGTTTTTATGCACGAACTTCTTCAGCCCGTTGGCAGCAGTACTTCATTCGAGCGGTTCCTCCCAGTGCCCACAGCCTCCCAGGCCCCCAGACGGGCCCCTCCCCATCACACACCAGCTTCTGCAGTCATGCAGTGCCTCTGCACTCAGGCAATCTGCTGGCCTACTTTTCAAGGCTCCTAATATTAAAACAAACGAGCTCAACTGGACGGCCCCAACTGCCACCTCCTCCAGTCCACCACAGGGACACGCTTAGGAAGATGCTGGGGGGGGGCATCACCAACCCCACAGTGGCTCCTGGTGGTGGCTCCTTGAGCCAGATGTTGCCCATGTCCAAAGTCACACCTCTGTACATGCTAGCCCAGTGCTTCCACAGCTGTGCGCTTCCCTCACAGCTCTTCGCACAGCCGGCCGTTTGCAAATCTGTCAGGATCACGCTGTGTTCCCGGCACCACATTCTCCGCCCACCTCTACGCTGGGCTCCCGGATGCTTGGGCGTGCACGCCACATGTTTCTTCAGCTCGACCACAGGCGAGAGGCCTGTTAATAACACAAGCAGCTTTACTCCAACCCTGCATACATGTGTGTCATAATTAACACAACTTCTGCACCAGGTGGCATATTAATCAAGTGTTTCGATGGCAGCACATCACCCATTCATCGACCTTCTACATTCACTCTAAAAATAGCCTCTCCTCTCTCACAGAGACAGTTAAGCGAGTCCCCTCCACGCAGGGTGGTTAAAAGTAAAGTAAATAAGCTACTTGGAAATACATGACTTGGCCTGACAGGTCTGAATGATGTCTTACCCTTACATTTTAAATGTTGTTTTAAACTCTGAAAATTTTCTGAAGTGATTATTCACAGTGACTGAGCCAGAGTTTTCCAGAAACGTCATATGTGTCGACTCCAGGGGCTGTAATTAATACAAAAACATGCTTGTCTTCATGCTTAAGTTATACTCCCTTCAGCACCAGTGAAGAACGACGCATAAAACGACTGGTCATGACCTCATAATGACAAGGCCTTGGTTTCCCATGAACCCCACCCAAGGGCACAGCTAGCAAGGGCTTCTTCGGATTGATTATAGGTGCAGATTATATGCAGATTATGCCATGACGACTCACCCCCTCGGTTTTTAGGCCAAATGAAATTCAAGATTCAAGATGTTTCACTGACCCTATGCAGTAAGTGCATCCTGTGCCTAGTGCTCTGAGCTGCCAGAGACAGGCTCCAGACCACAGGCACGACCAGCATATGGGACTGGAAGACGTAGGGATTATTTCTTACTCTCCTTAAGGACAGGAGGTCTTCAATGCAGCCTTTTTAAACAAATCATACTTTCAATCTCAATCTGCTCGGCAAATGGAAAGGTGGTCCCATGTTCACTCATAGATGCTTTGGTATAACATCTGTGAGCTACAATATATTTCATATTGCAATCAGTGCAGCACAAAGCAGTAAACAGTGATCAGTTTGCAAAAGCCATATTGCTCAGTGCAAATTAAGACAATTTATTTTAGCTTTTGAGACCAGTCCTCATGGATTTCTGAAACCACCCAGAATCCAAAAGCAGTGTGTTTGTGTGTGTACACAATTAGCCATAACAATAAAATCATTTGCGTAATATCGTGTAGGTCCCCCTCGAGCCACCAAGACCGCTCTGACCCGTCAAGGCATTGACTCCACAAGACCTCTGATTCTGGCATCAAAACGTTCACAGCAGATCCTTTAAGTTCTCTAAGTTGCAAGGTGGGGCCATCATGGATCAGACTTGTTTGTCCAACACATCCCACAGATGCTTGATCGGATTGAGATTTGGGAAATTTGGAGGTCAAGTCAACACCTTGAACTCTTGTTCAAACCATTCCTGAACATTTTTTTCTGTATGGCAAGAAAAAAAATTATACTGCTGAAAGAGGCCACTGCCATTGGGAATACTGTTGCCATGAAGTGGTGTACTTTGTCTGCAACAGTGTTTAGGTAGGTGGTTCAAAGGAACTTCCACATGAATACCAGGAACCAAGGTTTCCCAGCAAAACATTGCCCAGAGCATCACACTGCCTCTGCTGGCTGGTCTCCTTCCCAAAATGCATCCTGGTGCCATCATTTACCCTGTTAAATGACGCACATGCACCCAGTCGTCCACACTCATCAGATCAGGCACCTTCTTCCATTACCCTATGGCCCAGGTCTGACGCTCTCATACACATTTAAAGGCACTTTTGGCAGTGGGCAGAGGTCAGCATGGGCACTCTGACTGATCCGCAGCTACACAGCCCTGTGATCTGACACCTTTCTATCATAGCCAGCATTAACTTTTTCAGCAACTTGCGCTACAGTAGCTTTCCTGTGGGATCAGACCAGACAGGCCAGCCATCACTCCTCAAGCGCCTCAATGAGTGTTGGTCACCCATGACTAGAGATGCACCGATCTGATATTCGGATCGGTATCGGCGCCGATCGAGACCTATTTGATGGATCGGGTATCGGCCATGCATGACCAATCCATGTCCTATACTTACTTATTTAGTTTTTGGCAATCTCTAAAAAGATAGCTCCTATTTCGTGTTAAATCTATTTGCACAATCAATCGCACGACAGCTCTTTCCCATTTTATATGTGTTTTTTGTGGCATTCAAGTCGAACACTAACGCTGCCCCTCAGTCTTTTTTGCTACTCAGTGGGTGTGAGTGCAGTGACTTCCGCCTGCTGTGACGTCATGCGCATACCTTTCGCAGTACGAGCAGTGTAAGATAAGAAGTGACGATCTGGGAGTATTTTACGCTTTTAATAGAAACCAGTAGCACAGTGATTTGCAATCTTTGTAAAATAAAGTTTTGAGAGGTGGGAATAGCGTTTAATGGACAATCCCACTTAACAAAGGGTACGCAAATGTGCGAGAGAAAAAAAAGCAATGGATGATTTTGGAGTCGCTAACTTGGACTGTTTTGCGAACTCGCTGCAACTTGTGATACAACCTCTTGGCAATGGGAGAAAAATTGTGTTGCATTTTAAGCATTCACAACTTGTGTATACTTGCTCTGAAGATATTCATATTGAACTGCAAATGCCTCAAAAACGCTTAAAACAAGACGTACAAACGAGCAGCACGAACAGTACGTTATGTATATTTGTAGTAGCTTAAATATTTTTTGGCATACATTTTTTCCATCTGTATTTACTAGCTTAAAAAAATTTATATATAAAGGATAACAAAGCAAAAAGAGCTCTTGTATCGGAATTGGCAGTTGTGTATGGGAATCGGATCGGAACTGAAAAAATGGGCCCGTCCCTACCCATGACCCCATCACGGGTTCACCGGTTGGCTTTCCTTGGACTGCTTTTGGTAGGTACTGACCACTGCACATGGGGAAGACCCCACAAGACCTGCTGTTTTGGAGATGCTCTGACGCAGTTGTCTGGCCATCATAATTTGGTCCTTGTCGAGGTCGCTCAGATCCTTCCGCTTGCCCATTTTCCCTGCTTCCAACACATCAACTTCAAGAACTAACTGTTCACTTGCCTAATATATAATGACACCCTTGACAGGTGCCATTATAACAAGATAATCAATGCTGTTCACTTCACCTGTCAGTGCTTTTAATGTTATGGCTGATCAGGTTATATGAATAGACTGTGCAATTAGCTATCATTAACAGAAATCACTGAAATGCAACAAACAACTGTACAAACAAGTAAGGGACAGTACTGCAAAATATTCATTAAATTATTCACAAAAGCTTGACATTAAGTAATTTCACTGCAGGCATTTCCTTAAATGAATAAAACTATGCAAATAATATAGCAGCCTCGTGATATCTGGCACTTAATATACTCCTTCCCATTTTACTTTTTTAAAATAAAGTACAGACACTCCTCACTTAACGACCTGCCTGTTTACTGACTGCCCGAACTTACGAACAGCTCTTCGATCAGTAGGCCCTGCACGCTCTATGAGAATCTTTGTCATGGAGAGAGCACGGCATCTCAGCGTCAAGCATCTCACATCATTTATAAATATACTAAAAATGCTATAAATGGTACAAAGGTGACATTAAAACAGCATGCAAAGATGGTTGACACAACCCACTACCAGTGGAGTACGCTTGAAATCTGTAAGGGGCGCTTATCAACCTAGTGGTAGGAACAAACTTGGTCATTCAATGAAGAGTGTCTGTACTGTATTACAATATATTTCTTACATGACATTTATAGGAGTTGGGAATTTCCGCTTTTTACTTTGTTTGTACAGCCAAAAACAGTCAAAGTTAATTTGATTATTATTATTATTTTAAATTAGAACTAAGGAAGAAAGATCTAGAACTTCCTTATGAGCTGTTTTCTTCATAAAGGATTGATAGAAAATAAACTAAAATCAATCAATCAAATACCCTGAATAGAAATTTAACAGCAGGTATAAAAATGTTATGTAATGTCATAGTTTTATGACAATTAATACAATGGAAATTTTTTAATACTCCCATCATATGCAGTGCAATTAAACGTGATTAAACGCATGCAGCACATGCTAATGAACTGTCAGTATCTACTAACATTTTAAGTAATCATTACAAGTCCGTACTGTTTAGCAGTGCTAATAGTCCCTGATGGTCTTTCTATAAACATTTTTCTTGGAAGACAATACTGTACATGTAGGTTGTTTTCCAGAACATTCCTTAGGCATTAATTCTCTTCCACATCCTTGTTCTCAGAAAAGGGCAGTTATAAAAGCAGAGGGATTGAGGGAAGTCTTGTTTTAGTGCTGCACTCAGAAGGAAACGGAAGGAGGAGTTTGTCCATCTCCATCTGACCCTTATGACATTTAAAGGTAATTCTCTAAAAATGACATTTTTTAAGGAAAAGTACAGCTAAAGTATTCCATTTTCAGCTGTTTCTGATGAACAGGAAAGAAAAAATTATTCATTCAAATAGCAGACTTTTCTCTTTTTTAAAACCTGAAATAGCTTTTACCCATATCAGCCAGGGGCAGCCGTCCTGAGGACAAAAGTAAATCTTACTATGTATGAAATTCAAAATTATGCAGATGCATGCAAAGAAGCAGCAAACTGGTGTTCTGGGCTACACACTCCTGCACCGTTCAAGGTGCGACACCAATTTCAGGCTGCTATGTAAGAGGGATCCCGACGGCCCAGCGCTTATTGCAGTGAGACCACCTGGCCTGTAGGTGGCATCATGAGAATGTGGGGCTGTCTAATGACGGCACACTCAAGTTACCAATCTGCCATCCATAGCAACAGTACAGCAAGCCTGGAGCCCATCCAAGGGAGAACAGGGCAGGGGACACTCTGGACTGAATTCCATTCCATCACAGGGTACATGGACAATTTAGAGATACCAATTGCTAACCACGGGTTTTGGACTGCAGACGAAAACCCACAAAACCAGCTCAGAGATGTAACCAGACCCACAATCCCAGGAGTGTGAATCCATACGCTGCCCAGCAAGCTTGCCACCCTTGGACAGAGATACGTGGAAATAAAATACTTGTTACGTAAGTAAATCCACCACTGCTGCAAACGCTTCCATGAATGAAAATTTTAAAATGACACTTTATACCTGCAGGAAGGGTCATTAACTTGCTCTTGTCAGTTACAGATTCACAAATGATCCTTCACTATGATCCACATGCAAGACATTTTTCAGACCGTCCCAAAATCAGAGGAATGTCAAAGCCGAGGCTACGCCCAAGACGCAGACAAAGGCAGTAACTGTGCTGCACACCTCAGGTTTGCACAGATACCTCGGATTAGACTGATACCACAAAGTGCAATTATGCCAGAGATTCCATACGCAGTGACTATAAAACTACGGGCAGAGGGAACATGTGTTTGTAATAAAAAGTTCTAAAAAGGAAACAAAAACACTTCGTAGTAATGCATGCCATATGGGGAACCTGGCTTAGCAAGTACCTGGCTTAGCAAGAGCAGTCAATCATAGAGTGTTTCTGGTTTTTTTTACAAGGTCATAAAGCAGAGAGGGTGTGTGCTTGGGCGTGCCTGTATGATGGTGTGTGTGGGTGTGTGGGGGTGTGAGTTTGTGCGGTTTCAGTTTCTGCACTCTCTACAGGAGTCTGGAAGGCTGAGCTGACTCTGTAAGTGTACAGTGTGTATGGAATCCCCTGATTCGAGAAAAAAACGCCCCCACAAAGATATTTTCATTTCCTTTTAACTAAATAATAAAAAAACATATTTTTACCATACTTCACCTGGGTTTTAGTTGTTGGGTTGAGGTTACACATTAATAAACACACTAAAATGAAAGTCAAAGGAAAAATAAATAATGTCTAGTCCATAAATACTATCATGTATGTATGTATGTGTGTGTGTGTGTGTGTGTGTGTGTGTGTGTGTGTGTGTGTGTGTGTGTGTGTGTGTGTGTG
>JAODLD010000069.1:16255338-16276437 GCA_026781065.1 Mormyrops boulengeri
CCCCCCCCCCCCCCCCCCCCCCCCCCCCCCCTGTAGGTGCTTGTGTTAAAAAAAATAAAGAACACAAACAGGGCTGTTTAATGTAAAAGGAGCCTACATTTACTCCATGTTCTGATAAAAGAAGCCTTCTGGGCGGCAACAGAGGGGAAAGGTCGAGCTCCAGTCAGGTCCTGACCTGTCAGGCAGCGCGCTGCTTTTCGCAAATACCCTGGGAGCGGAGAGACTCAACGAGCTCCCTACGCAGCCGCATGACAGACACGGGTCTGGGCCACCCGCTCACTCATCAAGGTGCCTGACTTCGAGGAAAACAGCTGGAGATCCCAGAATCCAGCTGGGAATATACCTTAGTGACATGCCAGCCACTTTGAATGACCAGTAAACAAGCCTAATCTTAGAAACCAGCGAGCAAACACACCACCCGACGTGGAATATTAGTCACAGGTTTGTCAACCGCCCTATCTGTGTCATCGTCACCTGCTCCACAAACCCAGCCCACAAGTCCAGGCTCGCTGGCATTTCACCCCTGTCAAGAATAAAAAACGCACATAACTGAATTAGTCAGAAGGCAAACTGCTGGTTAACTGTTCCAGAGGAACCTGCTTTGCGGCTCTGGCTCGGATCTTTCCGGATCCCTAACTGGCGCCTCTTCCCCATTGGCCGATCCCATCTTCCTGGACTGTAATTAATTGCTTGCAGCTCGATTGTTGCTAAAAGCATGCGGTTAATTTTGCCCCCTCTTCTCTCTCTCTCCAGGCTGACAAAACAATAATTAGTGGAAATCTAAAGATAGGATTAAAACGAGTGAAAACACAAACGAGTAAGTGTAGGGAGGAGGTGGTTCTGAACACCGACAAGAGGGGAACGAGCCCATCTGCTTTCAGTCGATTGTGCTCTGCTGTTTGTTCATGGTTCAGGCCTCAAAATAACTTTGACCACACTAGAGAGCACGAGGGAGCAGTCTGATGTGATATCTGAATCTAATCGTGAGCCACAGCCAGAAAACAAACAGGAACGTACTTCTGTGACAAGAATAGGTTGGTTATCCACAGCTGTAGCCCGAGTCACAGGGGTCGGCTGTCGATCCACACGAATCCTGCACCATGAGGCCACACCAGGTGACCGCCTAGGATAGGTGCCAACTGTCACACGCCCAGTTGTCCGGTTACGGTCAGGCCAGGCCCAGTTCCCATCACTACTCGCCAGATGGCCCCAGCGACAAAGATGCATCATGGTGCCTCAACAGAAACAACCTCTTCCGGGACAAACAGCATCAAAGTCGACCCCCACCGCAGGCGCTGTCCGGGCGGTCCGACCCAATCGAGTCAAGCAGCCTATTGGAACAGACACATGGGGACATGGTCAGCGGGCGGGGTGGGGGGGATTAGTAAAAATGACCAGCGAGATTAGACGCCGACGAGACTGAAGCCGATGAGGGATGATTAATTATGAGGGACAGGAGCCACGAAGGACAAGATTTGGAAACTCTTTAATTTTAGCTGCATTATTTCCGCGTTTCTTGTTGAAAGCCAGCCAGCTTTAGGGTTATTTTTAAAGATTTATTTAACTCGTACTTTGGTCTGGAGATTCATTCTCCCTGGCTTGATACAGCAGAAGTTTAACATGCACACATGCAAACGGCATGTGTCTGTTAACACAGAGAGGAGCGGCTCTGATCATCATTAAACGTGACTCTCATGTCATTCAGTCATCTGGTCGGCTCTCCCCTGATATGTGATATTTCCTCATTGTGATAGATGACAGTATAAATGTGCATTATGTAAAGTGACAACATTCGTCATTAGCCTGGTTAGTTGGATGGAAAACCATCTACAAAGCATATGGCTATGGAAAACAGCCCCAGGTTTACACTGGGGGGGGCACCCACTAGTAATCAAACTGCTGTCCATTTGTCAGACATATTCTGGTATTTATTTTTATTTGACGTGTTAAAACATACAGATGTTCTTCAATTAGTTTTTATTGCTATAATTTTGTTATATTTCTAGAGGAAATATTGTAAAGTTAATTGTATAGTAGTGTAAAATAAATTTTATCACAATAAAAACATTGAGGCAGCTGGATTGTGGGGATTGGCTACAGCAGATGGCCACACCCTTTAAGGTAGCCAATCACCTTCAGGAATCATAGTCATCTCCAAGCAGTGTGCACAGAGCAGGTCCCCTCTCACTCTGCCTTGCACCGCTAATGGTGGCTGCCGTTTGAACAGGCCCCTTTCCTAGGAGGGCCCTTTAAGCAGCAAAACACAGGAGAGAACAGAAATCTGACAGAGGATCTCATGCTCTTCAGGTCCCTCCGTTTCGACACAACGCTCCCAAGTTGACTCATCAGTTGTCTGGAACCACATCAGCTTGCGTCTGCTCCCTGAGAGCTGAGCTGCCCCTCACGACAACAACTTCCTGTTATCCTCCTCACCACGCATCTCAATGTCCTTGCCACTCTGAATAAAGCATCATAACAACACAGAAGTCTATTGCCGGGCCCTTTTCCCACAGTGCAAAATGCGGCACTGTCTCTGTGCATGTGACTGTTATTTATGAACACATTATAGCAATTTCTCAGGGGAACGGGCCATTCTGAAGGTAATCTGCTAACGGGTATCGACGGAGCCTGACAGCCACTGTGGGGAGCTCACCCTTGCTGGGAGCAAACAGAAATCCTTTATTTTGACTTAAATTGCTGACCGGAACATATCAGCAGGCAGGCCGCTGTAGCTCAGCCAGGATGCGCGTGAGACCAGACGTTTCACCGGGCTGGAGTGTAGCATCCAGGGTTTGGTATGGAGACAGTGCTGGTGCCATGGAAGACCACCCTGGGTACCTACCACTCCCCTAAATGCTTGTGCCCCCTCAAAAATAATCAGCATAAATAATCACCCTAAGGAAGGTTAGCCTTCCCCAGTAGTCCTACAACTTTTATTGCTCCTCCCACCCCCACCAAGGGTCTAAGACTTACTGTCACTGGTCATTTCCTAGAACCACCATTGCTACTAGCCCAACAATGCTACAGCCCAATGATGTTAAGCAGCTACATTTCATCCAATGCCAATGACACATGATTTCATCTGTTGACGTTACATAAAAACACAATGCCGGTAATTCTCTTGCATAACGGGCCCACGTTCCCCCACCACTCATAACACAACAGCAGCAGGCTGTGGTGAAACACCATTGCGCAGTAGAGATCAAGACACTGCATGTAATGCTGCGTATTCCACAACAGAAATAACAGACAGACATGATACCATTACATCAGATATGAAATCATGGAGGGGTGAGCCGTTTTGAAAGATAAAATGCCACAATCCTTTTTCCAGCTGCTTACTCAAGCCAGGGTTGAGGAGGGGGTATGGAGCCTATCCCAGGTAGCGCAAGACACAAGGTTGGGGTACACCGTGGGCAGGGTGCCAGTCCTTTGCAGGGCACACACACTATGGGCAATTTAGAGATGCCAGTTAGCCTCACAGTCTGTCTTTGTACTGTGGGAGTAAACGTAGGATACCTACAGAATTTGAGCAGAACATGCAATCTCTATACAAAAGGGATGAGACTCATTCCCCAACCCTGCGACAGTATTGCGGATTAAGCCACCATGGCACATAAATTTTACTTAAAAAATGTATTCAAAATTTATTCACTTTCAAGTTCAACAAAAGGGAACAAATGAACGTATGTAAGACTCTTTGTTGAAGTATAATAATGTGAATATAATAATACTAATAATAGCCAATGTTACCCTGGGTGAACAATACAGGAGAGACATAATAGAAAGATATTAGTGTAGCTACATCGTAGAAGGTCACAATTTAATATCTATTTGCAGTACTGAATGGAACCAATATGGCCCATCCATTCATCCATCTCCTATGGCGACTAATCCGGTATAAGATCACAGTGAGCCTGGAACCTATCCCGGGAAGCTCAGGGAATGGGGGACACCCTAGCCAGGGTGTCAGTCAATAGCAGGGTACACTGTAAGCCGGTTTACCCAGCCGCACTGTGAGAGCATGCCCACGCAATCACAGGGAGAACATACGAACTCAACACACACACACACACACACACACACACACAGCTACCCGCTGAGCCACCATGCTGCCCACACAGACTAATCTCTGTTCAAACTGCAGAAATGACTACAGTGACTACAGGCTACAGGCCAGATCTTGGCGTATGCCACAGACGGCAGCGAGAGGCAGGAATACAGATGGTAGGCACCCAGTCTCCTTTACCGCGGTAACATCTAAGCAGCCAAAGGCAAACCAGCTGGTCATGTAGGATATCCTTCATCCCCACACTGGACCGCACCTGATGAGACATCCGACTTCCTCCAGAGAGCCGCACAGTGGGCTGACGGGCTGTCTCAAGGGAACCTTCCGGACTTGAGGCTGTGAGTGTGAGGCAGAATCCAACTAGCATGTAAAGCGTTAAACGAGAATGTGCCTGTGACTGATCCTGGGCACCCATTTGTTTTTTGCCCTTGCTCACGTTTTCAGTTCTGTGAAGCCAGGGGACTCCCAGGTACTTCAGGGCTCTGCCCAGTTCCTTTACAGTACATCTATCACCTGAAACTAACAACTGGAACAAAGAGAAGCATTTGAAGCCTTAATCCACATACACGCACATACATCCTCAAGCTGGGGAAGAGGCTACATGTGTCAAAAGCTCAATTTAATTCACTAAAAAGAAGGTCTGGAACTTCCAGACCCATTTCAGCATTCATAACATTTTGCTTCAGATGTAATGCCATAATTAATTCATACATTAATTTTTAAATTTCGACTGCGACCTGCTCTTTACAAAGAAATGTGTTGGGAAGAAAAACTGCTGCCAGCCGTTTACAGTGGAGCCATTAGCATTTTTGCTAATAGAACTAAAGCATGTGACTAGACTGGGGGGGGGGGGGTTAGCCAAACCGCTACACCACACACAGGCCATAATAAGAGGGAACACACCTCACATCTGAAACACGTGAAGTGCATGAGGCCCATTCACCCAGAAAGGGCCAAAAATAACAAGAAACCACAGTGTAGCAGACAGAATGTAACAAAGCAGGAATGGGAGCATGCCTAATATCAGACACAACTTAAATACATACGATACAAGAAACTGTGTTTAAATACCTTAGGGCTGGGATTAACTGTAACCCTGATGTATTACTGCTTGGCATTTAGTGCTCTGGTTTTAATAACAGAATGAATTTCAAATGTAGTACTTTAAAATTGGCTAAAGTAACCTATACTAACAAGTTTTCTATTTAGTATCAGGATTCAAAGAACTGCATTACAGTACCCGAAAAAATACACTTATTGTTTCTTGCAACGTTTTTTTCCCTTATGTTAAGCTTTGTGAATTCATGGAACATTCTGTTTATAAATATATCATAAATATGTGTCCTTAAATTATTGAAATGCACTTTCTTGTCTTTTTACTGTGATTTTTAAATGTACCTATCCCTTCAGAAGACATGGCACGAACCTCGTTCTGAAAGAATTTCCCAGAAAGTGATTGTAGTATTCCATAGTAATACAGTTATTGAAGTCAGGGTGAGAGACAGTCTGATACAGATGCTGACCTGCCCAGCCTCATATTTTTGTATACTTGTTGTTGAGGAGAGAATAGACACACAGACGAAAACAGAGAAACGTCGTTATCTGGAACCAAAAAAAAAATTTTCAGCTGCACAAATGCTTTGTGTATTTTATTATATGTCTTTTGCTGAAAATGCTGTAAAACAATTTTAAAATCTGAAAACTGCACTATACCATAAAACCATGAACAGGTTTTTGGTGGGTGGCTTAGTGAGTTAGGACACTGTGCTCAGAAGGTTGCCAGTTCATTTGCATTTTATTTATTTAGCAGAGACTTTTATCCAAAAATCACAAAGCGGGGGTCAGTCAGCCCCCAGAGCAATAGGAAGTGAAGGACCTTGCTCAGGAGCCTAAAGGTGATATAACCTTACTGGCCACAGGTTTTGAACCACTGTTCAATGTTAAGACACACACCACCAACCCAAAACCCTGCGTTCTGCAGAGTGGTTTGACCACTGGGCTCTTGAAGAAGGCCCTTCACTCCATTTGGTTCAGGGACTGACTAACCATGCTTTCTCACTTGTGGCTTGGGCTAAAAGCATCTGGTAAATTAGTGTAGCCTTTCTTTACTCTTTGCAGTGAATGCCTATGTATTTGCTGAAAGGGTTGTGTTAACCGTGGCCGTGCTCCTTGCGGTGTTGCACTACATGTGTTATAATCCTGGGCCCAAAATCAGAGGAGTTTTCTGTAGGAGATCGACAGGATGGTTCAGATTGATGTCAGTAGGCTCAGAGCAAAGCTCACCAATAGCACTTATCGATTTGTCCTTGAAAAAAGGGCAAACTCAACAATGTATGCTGAGAATTTAACAGAATAGGATAGCAATCTATATGTTTGTGAATATAAGCTAAACTTCCTCTCTCTCTCATTATATTTTTTTATATATATATATATATATATATATATATAGAGAGAGAGAGAGAGAGAGAGAGAGAGAGAGAGAGAGAGTGTTTAACACTTGTGCTGGATGTTAAACCAAAATATTTCAAAATTGAACCGACATGCATCCATCCATCCCAAAGATGCTCATACCGGTCAGGGTCTCAGGGGCCCAAGGGCATATCTCAAGCAGCACAGGGGACAAAACCAGGGTACACCCTGGCTGGGATGTAACTGAAATAGACTTTTAAAATTCACTATTTCTTATTTTGAGTGCATATACAAAAGATTCAATGCCAAATATAAGCTTGCAGCAGCTGAAGAAACAGCAACACAGATTGACATATTTTTTATAATGATACAGTAGCATATGATTCCTGTCTATCTAGTAAACAGAATTTGTTTGTTCTCTGAACTGATTACTGTTTCTGCTTGTTTCCAATGCTCTGAAAAGCTTGTCTAAATGTCAAGCACAAAACACACTTGACCAGACGTCAAATCTGTTATGAACAAACCCCAGCTGAAGTGTTGCATTTCATATCCAGGAGGTTACATTTTTCAAAAAGAAAGATTCTGCCAAGCCAAACGAAAATATTGTGCAGATAATTACATTTGCCATTATCTCCTTGCTATGACCTTTTTTGTTCTGTCAATGCCAATAAAAGTGGGCTGCATGTTATTAGTACCAGATATCAACAAGAGCATATATTTACAAAAGCATGTATCTGTCCAGAATATGTATGTTTTGGTGTAAATGACCTTAAAGCTAAAGGAACAGTGTTATGCAAAATACTAAACTGAACACTCTGGTATGACCAATAACAAGAATTACTGAATGTTGTTCCACAAAAGGGCAGCACAGTGGTGCTATGGTTGCCTCACACACCGGGATCAGGGTTTGAGTGTTCACCATGGCTCCATGTTCTTCCCGTGTCATCATGGAGTTTTCTCCAGGTACTCCAGTCCCCCTCCCCCGCCCCCCAGGGGTCCAGAGCCTATCCCAGGGGCTATGGGCGCAAGGCAGGTAATAACCCAGAAAGGGGCGCCAACCCATCACATGGCACACTCACACACCATTCATTCACACACGCATACCTACAGGCAATTTGGCAAGGCCAATTAACCTCAGCATATTTCTCGACTGTGGGGCGGAGGGTGGAATCAGAGTACCCAGAGGGAACCCCACAATGGCAGAGGGAAAAAATGCAAACTCTACACACATGGAGTCATGGCAAAAACTCAAGCCTGGGTCCCAGAGGTATGAAGCAACAGTGCCAACCAGTGCACCACCATGCCACCCCATCCAAAAACATGCTAAGTTGAACTGGAGTTACCAGACTGCCTGTAGGGGTGTATGTGTGTGTTATTCTGGTCATGGTCACTGTTTTGAAACCACTTGTCCTATTCAAGGTCACATGTAGCCCGGAGCCTATGGGCAAAAGGCAGGGAAGAACCCAGGATGGGCCGCCAAGCCATCACAGGGCACACTCACACACCATGCACTCACAGTTATGGCCAATTTGGTAACTCCAATTGGAAGTTACCAATTGGAAACCCAAGGACGACACTGGGAGAACACGCAAACTCCACACACATGGAGCCATGGCAAAGACTTGCTAGCAATAGTGCTAACTACCATACCACTGTGCCACCCAGCCCAAATATAACAAGGTTAGTAATCTCCTACCAGTATCTCCTAGCTAATTGTTACCCTAAAGGATCTAATGGAAAAAAGGATAAATTCTCAGCCTCCACCTTTTCTTGTGCAGTGCCCAGTGAGCTCAGTAAATCTATTCTTATGTGCTGAGGTACGCATAAACCTACCTGCTCCTGTGATGAGCCCATGTGGCCACCTTGTGTCAGAGTTCAAGTTCCAAGTACCACTGTACCACGCCCCACCATGAATACCCCTCCCCCACCTCCCCAGCAGAATCGACCAGCTAGTGAACCCAAATCCATTGTGACATTGTGCTGCTCCCACCAGCCAACGATTGTCTGAAATCACAGAAGTGGCTATATAGATATTGCCAAAGAAACATGGCTGGGGGGGCATAGTACTTAGACTGACCTTCCTATTAATCTCAACTCCTGTTTTTAATCTGTCTCAACCTCTGGTTCCGCCGTGCACACAGAAATAGGCGCCCGGCGCGCATTTTAATGAGATTTAATGAATAGCAATACTCAGGACGATTAGAAACATTCCCAGCTCATTGTCACAGAGTCCTTCATTTATCAAATTTAGCTATTATTTTACAGGACAATATTATTTTACTTTTAGCCCCAGTGGCCAAGTGATTAATGCATGCAGACACACACAGAGTCATTGGAGGCGTTCTCTCATGTGTGTATGTGCTTAACCGCACAGCTCTTGACGTACTGGCAAGGGAAGGTACAGACGTGACATGACAGTGTTCCAGAGAGTGACTGGGTGTCCACACCCAATGCTTTCAGAAACAGGCGAACTGGCAAACGCGGAATTGTTAATTTAGAAAATCAGTGAATCGCCTTGCATAGGAAAAGGGGTATGTAAAGTCACAGAAACACAGCTGTCTCCATATTGGCTACAGACTGTATTTGAACCTTGACCATGCTGAGACATTCTTTGCAGCGAAAACCAGTGCAAACAGCTTTTTTTTTAAATAATAATAAAAAATGCTCACTGCCATAGTAATCCTACACACCGCTCTTCACTGGCCCAGAAATAGATACAACTTTGGACAAAAACTGCTGGATGAATTACTGTCTTTCTCCAAATTTCTCAGTCAGGCCAGCACTGTCGCCTCACATTTCCAGAACCTTCGACGGTCAAATCAACCCCCAGCTCTGGGTGTGTGCGGAGTTCGTATGTTCTCACCATCTCGCTCCAGTTTCCTCCCACAGCCCAAAGTCATGCAGTTAGGATAACTGGCATTACTAAATCTCCCATAGTGTATAGAATTATGTATGGCCGTGTTCAGCTATGCACTAGCATCCCACCCAGGGTGTTCTACTGGGTTGTGCCCTATGGTTCCTGTAAAAAGCTCCAGGCTGTTGGAAGATGAATTTTAACTGAATATCCCCAAATAAAATCAAGACCTGTCACACGTCCATGCCAGTGCAGTTAGCAAGGAGAGAGCCAATGAAAAAGGCAGTGGGTATAAACATAGCCGCACCCACAAAGACTTCAATACATCCAAAACGAGTTGACCACGCAGTGTTCTGGAAGATTCCTCTCATGTGGGTAGTCCATGGTAACAGCACAGGATTCTCAATACACTTTAAATGGGTGCGACTGCAGCGTAATTAGCGCCCATGTCCCACGCATGGTAAAGTTTAATAATTAGAGCTGCATCCCACTAAACCCCACATGTTCCCTCCTAGGGACGCGCTGTTTACTTTCATCTGGGTTTTTAGCTCAGATGCAAAAAGGACGAGGCTGCCCCGACATAGGGATCCTCCTCTGTTCCCAATACCATGCCATCCCTCAAGGCTAAACCTGCCGTCGCGTGGGAATGCTGAGGCAAAGATCCCGATCTTTACCAAGGTCTCCAAGAAAATACACCCACACGTCCTCAATATGGTTAAAAAAGGTTTATTTCATCCCTAACCATTTCATTCTTCTTAAAGCCACGCAGTGTTTACACATTCATAAAGATTAAATTAATGTAAAGAAAGAAACTTCCTGTTTTTTCCTCTCTGAATGCTCTCTTAAGATTTGAAGCGGCAAGGTTCTGGGAATAAACGCTGGATGCCTACCTACTACCCATATCCAATCATCATTCTATTTTCCAGTACAGCCCTTGAACTGTCCTTCCTATGATCCAGTACAGGGTTGCACTATGGCTAGATCTGTACTCAAGAAGCCACAGGGCTCGAGCCAGGGGACACCCATGATGGGATCGTAGAACATACCATCCTCATCCTCAGCTTTACCGTGCCCGTAGTGTAGATTCCTAGCATGGGCCATCGGACTTCCACTAAGATCTCATCCAAGAAGGACTCCTGAGGATCTGTCACATCATTCTTTATCAGTCGGCAACACTCTGGGCGTTCCCCATTTGTGCAGCATGGAAGAGATGTTTTTTTTAAAAAAAAAAATCCAAATCATGATAAATCGGTGTTACACATTCTGTCCCTAAAGATTACTTTTAAACGTGTTTAACAAATCGCACCAAAGCCGACAGAAAATAATAACAATGATAATAATTGTTGAAGACACAGGTGAATCAATTAAAGCTGAAGGAGTTTGGACGCTGTGTATCTTACTGGGATCCAGACAATGATCACCCGCACCCACCTACCAAAAACCCTGGGGTGCACCAATAATAGGCTAACAATAAATGCGTGACAAAATCACTTTATCGTGTCGATCTGAATTGAGTTTATAATTACAGTTGTGTTTATCACCTGGCGTTAACAAACTACTCTCCAGGTATGTTTGTCTTTACACTGATTGCCGTATAAGGCATTCCGATCGGGAGGGGGTACAAATTCAAATTCAACACCCAAAATCTACTCATGGCTGTACTGCGGATCAGTGGTAACACTCTAGAAATCAGCACATTTTGATTAACAGACTAAGCATGCAGGGAGGCACATTTGCCTATGATTGTAGGGTGATGCAGACAATATTGCGGATCGCCTTGTGTTGTGTCTTCATTTATTTGCCTCTTTAATGTAATTTCCAATTTCGATCCGGTTATTCTTTACAGAATAATGGGAAAATAGATAGAAAAAGTGGCCAGAATACTTCTACAATGCTCTCGACCACAGAAAAAAATCATGTTTGCTTTAAAATTAAATTATAAATCTGTTGCACCATTCATACGACGGCAACAGCTGGAGTCTAGAAATGGGTAATAAAAACCAGTGGGGTAAAAAATGCCAGTGGACTAGCAGGGCGGGCAATGACCTTGAAACATTTTCAGTTTGAAACATTAAGCAAGGTATCAGTGATTGAGTTTCCTGATAGGCGTAGCTGAGATTTAATTATGATAAAAATGGTTTAAGGAACACAGGTAACATAAACTAAATAGGCCTACAGAAGTGTTAATGTTAACGCCTATCCCGTTCTCTAAAAAACTGGACAGTTTCCTTAGCAGATTCAGAAAACATGGTCAACAAAGGGATCAGTTAGTTTATAAAACCATAAAATGATAACAAAATGTATGATTGAGCGTGGAATCATTAATGTAGGTAAGAATTGGTGATCCCATGCATCTGAGTGAGTTATTGTGCTTTTTATCGTTTGCCTCCCGGGAAACAGGAGTCGCGCTGCTGTTTGGGCGCAGCACTGCTCACTGCCAAATCCTGACAGATGAGACGGATTTGCTTTCATCATCAAAACATGAGAATGAGGCTGCTTTCGGGTAAAATCCGCACACCCGAACAAGAGATCACTGATGAAGAAAGAACATGAGGATTTTCACGGATTTGTCAAAAAGGCCATGATATGGATCAGTCAGTTCCCATAATTATAGTAACACATCAGGAGGTGTCTTGGCCTGACCCGGCCTAAGTGGCTTATAAGCACAGTTCATTGCAGATTCAATGTTACACTCTCTATTGCTGGACGATATTTTAGATGTGAATTTATAGCAACATGGAAAATGTCACGGAAGTGTGGTCGAGACTTATTCCAGACACTGGTGCTGCGATTTGGCAGCACAGATGTGCACACTAACACAACATGCAAAAAAAGATTCAGTATTATGAAACAGGCAAGATGTCCCTAAATGTGCCAGTTTTTAACTATTCTAATTTACATATCTCTGGAACTTACTGAAGTTAGCATGACAAAATGGCACAACATATGTAAAAAGCCCCAATAGTTAACTTGTCATCACCCCCCCCCCCCTCCAAAAAATGACCTTTGCATTTAAATTATTAAGTTGTGCCATCCCCTCCCCCCACTCCAATATCAGACTCTGTCCTACCTTGGAAACATTCATTGATTCTTCATAAAGTTAGATTGCAATATTTAAGCTCTTTTATGATTTCTGGATGAATATCTTAAAGCATACTCAAGAGTGATGAAAAATATAGAGAGAGCAAAGCGCCCTATAGTCCTGTGTTACTTAAACGGTCTGTTTATATAGGATATGAAAACTGTTTTATTACACCAAACACAAACAGCTCGCTCCTTATTTATTCAACCTTGTTTCATTTTTCCTTGGTAATCATAGTATGTTGCCCAATCTAAGAATGCCAGTCATGTAAATATAATTGCAAATTTAACAATGAAATATTCTTGATTTATTCATGGCCCAGATGGATCATTTTATCACATTTTTCCACTCATAGTTTTTTAATATAGTTTTGAATTGAATATGAATGAATGAATGAACGAACGAATGAGAATTTCATGAATAGTGCCCTTAAGGGCCTCCAGTGGTATTTAAGTTTTAATTAATCGTGCTCTAATGAGACTCCACATCTCAGAAAACAATATCACTGTATATGAATTAATTAACAACAGAAGCCTGTAAAAGGACTATAATGACAGGGGGGCATATCTGGGACAGTGGAGAGAGAGATGACATTCTCCCATTAACTGCACACTGAAACACACACTCAGGGCACTGCCTGGGGGGCACTATGGTTAGCCGGATCATCACAATGTGGAAGCATTTATGGACCACCTCACCAAAAGTGAATACAAACATTGTCCGGAGAAAAAAAAAAGCCAATGTGGGGCCGGGTGGCTGTGACATTGCCGACATGTTATCTGATAGCTGTGCCAAGGCCAGAAAAGAGTGGGGGAGGAGGGT
The DNA here is from genome assembly GCA_026781065.1 of Mormyrops boulengeri. NCBI lineage: Eukaryota > Metazoa > Chordata > Actinopteri > Osteoglossiformes > Mormyridae > Mormyrops > Mormyrops boulengeri. Next base: position 16,268,575 of record JAODLD010000069.1, read on the forward strand.
TCTCCCTCTAGCTTTGTCGCTTCCTTCCCTGGTCACTGTGCTCCTGTCCATTGTCACAGCGCAAGCCTGAACTGGGCCATCACTATTCTCTGAAACACCTCCATCTGATTCAGTTTGGAGTTTGTGGAAGGTAACATCTCCACCCTTCCCCACAGTTATCAAGTCAGGACAAGCTACGGCCTTGACAGTCTGAGACAATGTGATCAACAGCCAACCTCAATAAGGGCGATGTTGACGTGGATACGAGAGCAGGCCAGCTTTATGGCACAAGACGCCATTACCCTGTTTTCTGACACCTGAGGTGATACCTCATTGATGTGTGGCAGGAGGGGGGTTCTGGCACTGTGCCAAGTATGGAAACCGGGCCGCCTCTTTCCTAAGAATGAGGAATCATGGCAGGCCAATCGGCAGCGTGCCACTAAAAAACTATAAAGTCAGCTGTCAGTTACATGCCATGCAATCCAAATGACTTAAATCAGCCAATGGTCCATCTGTTTCACACAAACAGCCATCACTAATAGAATATACAGTGATTATCCAACAGTATATTGGGCAACTGTCTCCAATAATCAATAGGGTGAATTTTAGTGCCTTAGGAGCATCAGTAGTTAGTCGAATTACTGGTTATTTACTACATTAACGACCTGGGCGTTGTTCCTATCTAGACCCTGTTACCCTGCTATTTAATGTGTGAGGTTAGGGCCAGAGCACCCCGCCCCTCAATGAGTCTAAAAGGGCTGGGGTCACATTTCACCACAATCCAACAGCAATGGAGAGTCAACAGTCAGCCCCCGGTCTAGTCAATTTCATCAGTTTACATTATATTGACAAAAGACAGTACATAATTTACTTATAAATATCTTCCATAATGTTCAGCAAAAAAAAAAAACACAAACTGAAAAACAAAGCCCTTGTATTACCTTCACATTTTTCGATAAATCTAAGAGACTAAATCATTACTATAAAAGACATGCTGATGTTATTTTTATATTTAAGTACAAAAGCAATAATATTTTGAAGTGAATGTGAAACAGATGGAGAATATACAGAATATGTGAGCAAGGTTAAGCTAAGAAGTTGTGAGTAACATTTCACACGTTCGGCGTGTTAATTCATCCCCGCACTTTTCTTTTAAGGGGTTTTCATCCTGCGCAATCACACCCACACAGCCAGTGTTACGACATCACAATAAACTGTGATCTACAATGGGATTTGGAATTTTCACAATTACAAAAACAAAGTACTTAATAACCCGTAGCTGCCAAGCGCTGAAGTTATTCTTAGGTTTTTATTTTGGCTCATACTACTGCCGTGATTGCTGTCATCTCACCGGCTTGTTACAAGTTCAGCATTCCCTCTAAACGCCCACCGGGAAGATCCGATCTTCAGAGAGTCTGCAGTTTGGGATGTCAACAGTTAAATCATGCAGCGTCTTTACTTCACCAGTCAAGTTTTCCCTAGTATTTCGTCATAAAATTATTTGTTTGGGGGTTTCCGAGGGTCAGACTTCCTTCTAAACATTTCCAGAAAAATCAACCCACACTTTATTTCTTCATTGCGCTTTGAATGTGAATCTTTGCTGCATATAAAAACATACATTATATGCGACTTGTTACTACCCGCTACTCAGATTCTTCTATTTCGTTGCAGTTTCACCAATCAGTTATGCAAAATCAATCGGGAGAAAATATGACGGCACCTTTATCACGCATACAATTCGACGATCTTGTGTTTTTTTCTAATTTTTAATATAAGTTACAAATATTCAAACCAATGATAAAATAACAGGCAACAACACAAGCCGCGTTCCCTGTCAAATTACTGCAACCACCCAAACCTCCTCACTGAATATATCGGTGCGTTAAAATATACTGCGTTTAAACTATAACCTGGTGTATGTTGGTGTGCGGAACGTATTGATGGTATTTGAACAGGGAAGAAAAAACAAACACTGTTGAGGCCACGGATGAGCGCCTGATTTAATAACATAATCGAAGCGATCTCAGGGGGATCCAGTAATCCAGGAATACAAGCCATAGTAGAGAATGTGCATGAATCTTCAACGCAGCGGTTAAATAAACAGTAGGAATAAAATGGATCGCTCGAGGCAACAACAGAAGGGACAAAATAATTAAGATTTACATTTTGTCAACTTACCGCTGGCATTCTTGCCACAGATGAGGTGCTGGTAGGGCTGCAGCAACCCCCAAAGCTCCGAGTCGTTGTTGATCGCCTGCTCCAAGGACTCCACAGTTAACTTCGGGATCCCGTTGTCTTTCTCCACCGCGGCGCTGTGCAAGACCCGGCGGAACACCTCACGGAAGAGGCTCTCCATGCAGGCTGAGAGGTAAATGGCGGCGTACTCGTGGATCCTCACCGCCACCCGGCTGTCAACCATCCACCTGAAGAACTTCCCCACCGAGAAGATGAGACCACACCGGGCCGACTTGCCGCGGCTGTAGCGGTCCCCTGTGCTCATGTTGTAGAGCGACAGGGCGCTGAGTGCCGCCGTGATGCAGTTGACGGAGATGGTCCAGGACAGAACCACCTTAATGGAGCTCTGGATCTCATATTTCGTGCATCTTGCATAGCGCAAGCTGAGGCGCTGCGCCTCCCGGGCGATCCTCACCAGCGCTCGGCTGACCAGCGCGGAGAGCTTGGCCAGGACCTCCTTAGAAATATTCCCCACGCGTAACTCTTCATCCTTCTTGATCGCGTTCTCCATCTCCCCGAGACTCCAGGGTACATCTTCAAGCTCGGGTAGCTTAGCGCACTGGCCGGAGCACTCCAGGATCTCGGTGTCTTCTGCCAGGACGGTGTTGACTGTGTCCAAGCTGTTGTGTCGACTGTGCATGGAGTCAGTTAAATGCCAGCAATTCCCTCCATGTGCGTAGGGAAGATGCGTCTCTGAGCAGCACAATGACAAGCTGGACGACCTGAAGGAGTCTGCAGCACCACCATAACCCGAGTCAAGCGTTAAATCCTCCAGGGTCCTCACTACTGTCTTACCCCTTCTTGCCATAGCTGCACCTCATACTGTATGAGTGCTTGGAAATAAATGCAACAAACCGTTCCTTTCTCACACACCAGCGCTTCCTTCCCAGCTTCCCCTGCCAAGGCAGAGATCAATATTTTTTAATCACAAAAGGTATATTCCGAACTCCACTGCCGATAAAAACAGATGCAATATAACACGTTCGTTATTATTCTTGCATATCTTCTCGTTTCTTTTGTAAAAAAAAAAATTCAATCTGTTACGTCTCTTAACTTAACGCGGCGAACCTCCGGAGCGCACTGCAAAAACTAGACTGCATCATACGCTGCAGAGCAATTTGCAGGAGGAGGAGGGGATATGCAAATCAAGCAGGCTGCGTAACCAATAAGATGTAGCGACAGCTCTTGAATGACACACCGAAACCGTCAACTGGGGAATTTCAATTTATCTTCCGCTTGCCTATAAAGGCTCTGTTAATGTAGAAATGCCGCTAGACCAAAATGGTGAGGGAAAAGCCTAACTTATGGTGTACTGTGAGTTAGGATATGGGGATCACCCGACTATTTTAAATATCTAACATCATGACGGACACGGGGAGTAAAATGAAGATCACATCCAAGAAATTCGATTCAAAATTCGCTTCATGGGACCTTAATTGCTACACAATGCAGTCCATCTCAACACATTTGAAAGAATAAAACGGGATACACGTACATAAAAACGAAAGTCGCAGCAGGGAAAAAATGTATCAAATTTGACGAGCTGGGCAGAACGACAGTCTATGACTTAGAGTCATACACTGCATTTTTAAAATCATACCACTTGCAATGCTACTATCACAGTAAACCAAAAACAAGATTTAAAAGTAAAAATGCATATGAAAGTGAATAAGAATAGGTTGCTGCAAGAACTAAATAGCAAAAAAGCTGTACAGTGAATATTGCAATCATTTGTCAGTTTGCTCTTATTAGTCCCCTTGGATAGCTGTATTAATACATATGCATCAGCACCTTAAACCACATACATTCAGATTATTTACGGATTATTTTAGTACTGCTGTCAGCTTTAATACTATAGACACATGACGGTTTTAACTGCAGTGACAAAAAAAATCCATCACGATGATTTACAATCCCTGTTCTTTCTGGCCATCGTGCTAATGTTCTGACAAATCGTTTACTCTGAATCGCATTTCCTCATTAAAGTCGCAATATTCACATTTTAATTTTTACAGCAAAGCAGGGACTTGTGAAACAGAGAGAGCACCAGTGTTTATAAATAAAGCCTCGGCTGCCAGATTGTAGAGAGCAGATACCAAAGACGTTTTTTCTCATTCGCCAAATTTTTTCAAGTTTTAAAGCCACAGGCTTCAATATTCGCGAAAATCTGCAACTGTTCTTATAATCCAATAGAGGTACAAAAGAAAACACACGTGGGAGCTCCTTCTAGCTGTAACAGCACCCGAGTTCATCAATAATGGACTGCATGCATAATGCATCACTTTAGACCTAAGACAGGGTGTTCACAGAAACTCTAAAACGTTTCATTTCCATCAAGGTCAGCCCTCAGTTCAGATGCGCTGTAAATCCAAACGGGCTGAAGTCTCCTGGGCAACTGCTGTTTTGTAGAATACAGCCTGTGTGCAGCAGTACCGCCGTAAAAATCATAGTCACTGGTGGATTAATTAGCCATGTTAAATATTAATGGATGCAGGAATACGTCTGTCTCGCAATTATAATCGCAGCTTTAATGTGAAACATAGGATATAATATCATTAAAATGGCAATTCTTTGTTCTGACATTGTATGGAGGGTGGCTCAGTAGGTAGCATGCTGTTGTGTCACAGCTCTAATGGTGGGGTTTGATTCTCATCTCTGCTCCCCAGATTGTGTGGGTTTCCTCTAGCTGCTTCTGAGCCATCCCCTCCCTCCTTCAAGTTTACCTGTGTGTATATGTGCGCTGTGATAGATTTGCAGCCCATGTGGGGTGTTCCCCTGCCTGGGATAGACCCAAGATCCTCCAGTGACCACGACCAGGAAAAACAGTAGGAAGATGGATGAAGAGTAGGCCTGAGTTGTTAGGATCTCTTGAATTGTTACATCAATACATGGAATTATAATTGGTTACTTTACATCCGATATAAGTAACAAAAATAAGTCTGGTATGCTTGATCACTCAAAGTTCTCTCAGGCTGTTGAAGTCATTTGCACCTTTCACTTCTTAAAGAGAAACATGTCACAAAAAGCTTCCATGCCTGGTCACAGTGTCTGCACCTGCAAATGGGGATGACTCTCTGAATGGTCACTGTTATTCTCACGGGCAACTGACATTGAGAGACTTACTGTTTCTGAAGACTTCTATGGATACAAGGAAGCAGATTGGTGGGACTGAAGAAAATCAGTTTGCTATATACCGTCAGACAATGGAATTTGCTTTATTGGTGTCTTACTGTAATATGTAAACTGTGGTAGCAAGTATCACACATTTCCACAGTCTGTATTTTTGTTTTGCAAAAGGTCTGCCTGAGGACAGCTGACATCAAGAGAGTCCCCCTCCAAAGTAGAAGAACATCTCACATGGGTAATAAAGAGTGAAAACGAATAAAAAGATTTGTGCCATCAGCTTTTTTCTCTTGACCTGCTTCTGGAGTGCCAGCGGACATGGGCATACGAAATGCAGATGATGTTCTGGGTTTTGTGTACAGGGATATATGAAATGCAGGCAAAGTTCTGGGTTCTGTGTACATGAGCATATGAAATACAGCTGAGGTTCTGGGTTCCACATACACGGGAATATGGCATGCAGATGAGGTTTTGCATGCATGGGGATACAATATGTGGATGAGTTTCGCCTACGTGGGGATGTAAAATGTGGATGGGATTCTGGGTTCTGTAAAAATAGAAGTATGAAATGTGGATAAAAGTGTAGTTTCTGCTTATATAGATGTGTGAAATGCAGACACGGTTCTGATTTTTGCATACATGGGTGTTTGAAATGCAAATGATGTTTTGGGTTCTGCATACATGGGGATGTGAAATGCAGATGAGGTTCTGGGTTCGACACGAGGATATGAAATGCAGATGAGGTTCTGGGTTCGACACGAGGATATGAAATGCACACAAAATTCTGGGTTCTGCATACATGGATGTATTAAATGCTGAAGAATGTCTGGGTTCTGCGTACTCGTGATTTGAAATGTGGGTGAGGTTCTGGGATTTGCCTGCATGGACATATGAAATACAGATGGGGTTCTGGGTTCTCTGTACATTGGCATATGAAATGCAAACAAGGTTCTGAGTACCTGGCTATATGAAATGCAGACCAGGTTCAGGGTTTTTCATACTAACAGTATAAACTGTTTAAATGGTGTATTTTAAGTTCGGTTACAGGTTTTCCCACTTCATTTTAAAATCTAGGCAAAGTTGGATGGGTTGTTGCTTAATGTCCCAGAGGTAACCCTGATGATGGCCCTCTGAACAGGTACCTGTACACCCTATGAATTATTTTGAGTCGAAATGTAAATTAAGCAATTTAAATAATTGAACAAAAAAAGCAACTTGCTAGCAGACATTGTACATCCCTCTAGGGAAATTGACCGTAAGTTAAATCATTTTGTTCTACAAAGGATTTTCCATCATTTCCAACATTCATAAAGTTCTTACAGGGAGAATAACAGGTCTGTTGAACCATTCATGGCATAGTGCCATGCCAATAGCCTGCAGTTCTTCTCCGAACATGTTCTGTTGGGCTTGGAGAGGGCCAATCCAGTTTCTGTTATACATCACCGTTAATGATCTGCTTCTGGGCGGGGGGGGGGGGGGGTGAACGCACCTTCCTAACTGATGGCAATGATGGAAGGCACTTAAATAAAGGTGTTGGAGATTATTGGTTCCCTAGAACTCCAGCGGGAAAGGTTAACATACATATATAGTACTTCTGTATTTTACTTTTTTTTATCCACAACCATTTGCAATTTTTATCCATTTATCCAGCTGGACATTTTACTGTGGTATTTCAGGGTAAGTATCTTTCTCAAGGTAACTTTACGTCTTGGAGGGTTAAATTGCCCTGGTGCAGCATTCTATCTATGAGTCAGAGAATCATCGGGATAACTTTAAAATGGTGGGATTGATCTGCGAAGCGTGGTAGGGGGATAAAAACTGATGCTGAGGCTCGTCCACACAGACTGGGTCCTGGAGATTTCATTAGCAATATCGCCAATTAACTGACGAAGGTGCTTCTGCAGAAAGAGGTCATTCAAGATGGTATATGGATCTGAACATGACTGCTAGTCTAGCAAGAGTCTTCTAGAAACCCCCAGAACTTTGTACAGCGCTAATCCTAGCTAAACTCCACCCCCCACCGTAGGCTTGGGAGGTATTATGGTAATACGGTATTGTTCATCAATATTTCGGTCAAATTACCATATACCGTGGTAAAACCTGGACAGTATAATGGTATAAAAAATGTACAGTGCAGGCTTACATCACAGTATGTTTAAATGTGCCATTTCTTAATGATAGAGCCAACATTTCTTTAACTGTGATTTTTAGTTATATCACCATTATTCCTGAGCTCTGTTTAGCAGGTCCTCAATCCACTTACTGGGAATAAATCACGACCTGTTATCTCCGCATGTCTTGAAGTGCCTTACGTCCAAGGGTTTATAGGGTGAGCAATCTACTGCTTCTTTCTAGGCTCCTTTTTAAATAAGAACACATCCAGGATGACCTCATTGGATAGATAAAAACTACATTAAATGAAAAGTAAAACGTGTTCTCAGTATATGTAACTGGAAATTAGTGGGAGAACATTTTAAAATGAACTTGAGGAAGCACTTCTTTACACAGCGTGTAGTTGGAGTATGG
>JAODLD010000069.1:16309197-16320757 GCA_026781065.1 Mormyrops boulengeri
AAAGAGGACATGCTGTGAAATTAAAAATAAAAATAAATTTGAAAAAATCTAAATTGTAAGATGTTTTATTTCCTCCTGACAAATAACCTGAAATTGAAAGACACTTTTTTTCCTTGGGTCTCAGGAGGATATATGTGTCACAACCTAACATACCTCTCTGCGGGATCCCCTGTTGGGCTTCATAAAGACTTTCTATCAGTAACACTAGCTGCTCAAAGTGTTCAGAGCTCTAGGCATTGTCAAGCTGCAGGATGTTCCAGGAGCCAAAGACTGCCAACAGTGGGTGCGGGCAGGGCAGTTGAAAATGAACTGGACCAAGAAATGTCTGCTGCAGTAAATTAACAAGTAGTGTAGGGGTGAAAGCTTAATCCTGCCTGTCAGAGCAGAACTGCCATAACAAGTGTAGCATCACCTTCTTCAGGAGGAAAATTATTTTTTGACAAACAGCACAAGGTCTCTAGATTACATATACATATGTAAGCAAAGTTGCTATTGGATTTATTTATTCATTTAAAAAATAAGCAGTTTTTGTGGCATTTCGTGGGAGAACATTTGGAGGTATGTGCCCTGTTCAAAGAACCATATGAAAGATCATGTGATCAATTCATAGGTCATAAAGATGCTCAAGAAATTTCATTAAAATTCTGACATCCTCTAACCATGGACAGCACTGGTAGGAATAATAAATGAAGAGATGCACAGTGGGAAGATGACTTGAGGTAAACCATCAGCTGAGTTTAGCCTCCTCTGGGTGTGAGAAATACGGATCAGAATCCAGCAGGTACTCAATATGAAAGTCAAGTGCAAGGAAAAGAAAGGTACCAGAAAAAAATTTCGAAGCCCAAATCATAATCAATGAGAGTTTGAGGCATAGGGATTCGACCAGGATGGGTAGGTCAGACCCGAGTGTCAATAAGGAGCTCAGCTAAGTGAGCACACAAGTGCAGCTGTCATTGATACAAAGATATAGGTGGACAGGGACATTGGAAGCATGGGGCCAGAATAAGATCACATGGCAGCATATTTAGCCCAGCTGCTCATCGCTGTTCATAGTGATTACCAGTTTATATTTTTTTCTAAATAGGAGAATAACACAACATAACTTAACACTATGCTATTAGTTTACAATGGCCAGTGCCGTGCTGTCTTTGTTTGGGGGCTGCTATATGGATGTGTCATTGTATAGATGATTTTCTGTTCATCATTAAACGAGTCACTATTATCTGACATAATATTTCTGTGACCAAAACCTTGGTGACACTAACACATGAGTGTGTGGTGTCAGTACTGCATGTCAACAAAAAATGTGTGTGGGATAGAGGGATATGGTTGGAATACACTAACATACGAGTGTGCAGTATCAGTGCTGTATGTCAATAAAACGTATGTGAGGAAGGAACAACGCTGTGTCTGCCTGTGTAATTCTGAAGGAGTAAAGAGCATGAACAATCCTATTTAACAGCCCAGTGCTTGGCATCCTCTCCTGCCCTTATTGCAGACGCTGATCAGAGCCTCCCCTCTGTGGGAGTTTGCTGTTCGTATGACTTTATTGTTAAACAGTCGGGGGGGGGAGCTCTTGCTATCACTATTCTATTCAGGTCAATGATGTCTAATGTGCCAAGAAATTACAGTAGGCTCACTCTTTGTTTTTCTTGTAGTAGCAGTCATTTTACAGCAGTTTATATTTCCCTTTTGTTTTTAATTGTTAAGTAACAATTTTTAACGAGGTCTTTTTAATAGATTCCACGAGTTAGAGCCATATAGTATTCAGGTATGCAAAGTTTTCGTAATGCCCAACTCTAGATTACATCTTTTTATGATTTTATGATACCAGCATGCGGTGTTACAGATGGGAAGTGGCCTCACATGGCTTGGTTTTGTTTCTTCCCACAGTATACAGTGGTCTGGCACATGTGAAAGATATAGGGATAAATCGAAACCTTAAGTATTTTCAAACTGTCCATTACTCACAGAGTGTGGAATTTGGAGCTAAATACGGCACTACTTCCCATGCTGTAGGAGTGGCTCTGAGTTCAGTGTATTTGCTGATGATGCATCAAAAATACACATTTTTGGAATACCCTATAATGTATAAAAGGCAGCTCACCTGTATATTTAAATGGATTCTTTAAAATCAATTTACTGTTTGCTCATAGTTAGCATCTGCAACTTATGCCTAGCCATGTTCAGTCAGGCCTGTCATCTGCTACAATCACACAAGAGCTAACCCTAACCCAACGTTAATGCCAAAAGCAGTGTTTTACAAATTCAAACATTTACCATGAAATGTTTATTGTTTACTCCGTTCTGTATTAAAGTGGATGGCTTCTTCACCTTGAATCAGGCGGAGGGTGAGAATGTCATTTTCAAACACAACTAGAATATTCATGTACTCCCAGTTATTATCACTAAAGGAAACCAGCAGCTGAACCCAGTTCCCTGGTAAATTGGAACTCACCCTTTCCCTGACCCTGAACGCAGAAAGATTTTTTCTCTCATTTTTAATCCAACCAGCAGCAGTCAGGTGACTGACAGGAAAAGCTACTTCCCGATGAAAAATAACATGTGCCGATACAAACAGTATAATGAGTAAGCAGATGCTCACTCTCAGAGCTTTTCGCATACCTGGTTAACATTTCGCAAGTCGAGCTGCATTCCTAGCAACCAATCGTACCATCAAGTTGGCATTTACCTGGACATAATGATCCAGTGCACAGCTGCAGCGCAGGCATAAATCACATTGACAAAGTGCATAGACAAAAATAAAGCAGTCATTACTGTGAAATTTGTGTCTAATAATTAAGACACCCAATGGCCTGGATTATCATGGGGCCTTCTTTATTAAACACAGGGGATGATGATGAGCCCTTGGTATATCGCTGTAACAATGACCACCTTCTCTAATGCAATGACATGCATTTTAGCTACACTTCTGATATTACAGATGCCATGGAATGAACCACAAAGTTTGATAAATATGTTATTTTTCTTGAAATTGCACGCTTCTTCATATATCATGTAAGCAAAAATTGCAGCGAACACAGCACCATTTAAATGACAAATAAACTGTATGCTGCTATAATGTTATTGCTGTAAAAGAACACTTTTCTGTAATGTGTTTAAGTAGATGTATATTTTACAGTATATCTTATGTTTTCGGTACTGTTCCAGTGTGGTCCATTTCAGGCTCTCTGAAGATTTGGGTTTATGGTTTTAAAAGCAAGATTATTTGGTCTCCAAATATTCAAACATGTCAGACAATAATATCCTGCAGGAGGATGAGATATGGAGAGCTGTTCCCATGTATTTGTTTTAAGAAAAGATCATTCTTAACCTTGATGCTGAGACCTTGCCCTCTCCTGTGTGACATGCATTTCATTATACCCCCTCTCCATATGAGTGACAAACAGGTTTCTAATAAATGCTAACCCACATCCCTAAGATCCTCATAGTAGCGATAGCTGAGGAGATTTGCAGAGCACTTCTGCAGGTGTGTGGAGCACATTCCTACAGATTGCACTGAAAATTAGTTCGAGAAAATGCCAGTTGCAGCATTTAGCTGTAACATATATCAGCATATTTACTGTATATAACATACATAAATCTATACAACGACCCTTTTAGATCTTTTTTGGATAAACTATAGATTAGACGCACGGCACGGTCTGATCCCCGGCTTTGACCCCACCTGTTCCTTAGACCACGATTTGGCTTCCTCTAATAAATGGATTTTGGTAAACTTCCCCAAGTGTCCTGGTGTGAGTATAACAGAATACCTCGCCGGACAAATGGATGTGCAGGAGCAAGTCCGACAAGTGCAGGAACAAATTCGCTCTATGACGAAGATAGTTGGACAACTCTTCCAGGCAGAAGTGGCTGTCCCCCCAAGCTCCTGTGCCCGTGACCCTTCCAAGCCGCTATGATGGCGATTCCAATGGCTGTAAAGCATTCCTGATGCAATGTGGGCTGTACATAACCCACCATCTAGACCAGATCTGCTCAGACGAGGAACGAGTACATGTCACTTCTGGGGGGACGAGCCTTGTCATGGGCCACTGCACGGTGGGCAGGATGTAGTCCTCTCCTACAATCCTCCCGTGATTTCCAGGACGCCTTTCAGGAGGTTTTCAATCACCCGGCAGTCAGTTAAAGCCTTAGACATCGCTTCCTCCACCTATGTCAAGGGAATAGATATGCCCTGGACTTCGCATTGGAGTTCCGCACACTGGCAGCTGGGCTAGGCTGGCCGACGGACTGGCTCCAAGTGATATATCGACGTGACCTTCGCCCTGAGCAGAGCTGGCTTACAGAGGAGTTACTTGTACTTTTGACAAGTATGTGAGACTATCCTTTTCACTGGATCCCATCGTTAAAGAACAGCGGCACTCAACTCACCATCTGGAAAGGACCCTGGCTACCCAATCACCCCACCCAGAGGATCTGGAACCTTTGATGACTGGACCAGCTCCACTCTCAGCTGAGGAATGTGAGCGATGGAGAAGACAGGCTTGTGTGTTTACTGTTTAGAGTTGGGGCAGGTTCTTTGTAACTGTCCAGTTCGACCACCCCAACGAAGCTCCGGAGAGACTCAGGTAAGGAAACTCTTTCCTCATTCACACCCAGACCGAGATGGTAGTTCTGATTGAATTTACTTGGGGAGATTGCAGGGTGCGGAACCAAGCCTCAATGGATTCCAGAGCCACTGGCAACTTCATCGATCAGGAATGCACTCAGTAGCATCACATCCCACTAGAATCCCTTCAAGATCCCCTATGTGTCTGGGACATAGATGGAACACTGCTGGCTTCGGGGCGAGTGACCTCCCAAAGCGCACCACTCACGCTTAAAGTCGGGGTTTGTCACACCGAGACAGAGTTGCGTGTGGTGCCCATTGCTCTTCACACTGCTGACCCACGACTGCACCTCCAGTTCCAACATGAACCATATTACCAAGTTTGCTGACGACACCACAGTAGTGGGTCTCATTAGGGACAACAATGCCACGTAGTACAGATGGGGTGCAACGGCTAGCAGCCAAGTGTGTCTGTTCATATCAATCGCCCCCCCAAAAACTGCGAAATCCCACAGGCACCACATGCTGCATGAAAACCTGTTATGTGTTCCTGATCTCAGCTCTCATTGGACATTTGTCACGATTTCTCATGGCTAGTAACTGCCATAGCTCCAAGTTCCACTAAAGACATCAAGGAAACAAGTTACTAGCACACTTGACTAAATGTAAAAAATAACTGGAAACGTAGCAGTCTGGGCCAGGCTAATTTCAGTACTTCCTTACAATTGTATACAATGATCCCCCGCTTATCACGGAAGTTATGTTTCAGACCCATCAGCGATAGGTGAAAATCCACGATATAGAAAGACCATATAAATAAACAGTTTTTTATAGTTTAAGCATTATAATACCCCTCTCACGCGCTTTAAAAGCTATAATTGAAAATACGTGATATAGAATGACCATATAAATAAACATTTTTTATAGTTTAAGCATTAAAATACTCTTTCCACACGCTTTAAAAGCGATAGGTGAAAATCTGCAATATAGAAAGACCACATATATAAACATTTTTTAATGGTTTAAGCCTTAAAATACCGCTCCCATACGCATTAAAAGCGATAAGTGAAAATCTGCAATATAGTGGGGGCACAATAGCTGAACCGCGATATAGCGGGGGATCAAGCTTTACCTGCATAAATTTTATTTCGTATTTTGAAAATGTCTTAACTAAAAACTGTGCAAAATGTGCCGCTGCGAACACTCCCCTCTAAGGAAGCTATAAATAAGAAGCTAAATGAATCGGAATTAAGCTGCAAATAAGTAGCTTACTTAAGCTGCACGTGACTTTGCCATTAGTTTGGGTGATACAGGCGACCATGCACAAGGAACACAAGGACAACAGAATCTGTAAATGTACTGAGAAAGCACAGCAGTGATCCATAGCTCGGCCCACTGCCCACTCCAATTAACATAATTTGCATGTTGTGAATTTGAAAATGAAAAAGCAAAGTAGGAAATGAAAAGTAAAATAGGAAAATGAAAAGAGAAAAATGTTTTTTAATTTTTCATGTCTGACTCATACATGAGTGGAAAATTAAAATGCAAACGGTGCTATTTCATTTTGCAGGATTTTTGCACATGGACTTTGAAAACGAAATGGCAAAGTGGAGATGTAGGTTAAGCCGATTCTCTTTGTTAAGATTTCGTGGTGTGGCTGTGGCAATAAAAGCAGCCATTTACAGTTAAAAAAAAACCCTAGTTTGGGAAAGATTCCCCAGTGTGTCTTCCTTCTTCAGGTCATTACAATACCATTCGTGATAGTCTCTCGAATTTTCATCTTCTTTATGACACGATTTCCGGTTCCTTGGCAGATCTTGCATGTGACGGCAGAGGTAGAGTGTGGAAGTGGAAGAGCTTGAATTTGCCTTAGGGGCAGTGTGTTAGACACCCAACAAACTTTTTCTTGATGCTTATTTGATATATCTGATACTTATTTTTATTCAAAGTTAGAGTTAGAAAAACATACTTCACCAGGTCTGAAGCTGGCACAATCCTGTCGGTTTGTGTTATTCATGTGCAATTTACGTATATGAAATTGGGCCTAATTTCGTGTTGGGGGACTATGTTGCAAACCCAGCAAACTTTTTGATGACGCTTATGTGATATATCTGACATTATATCTATTCTAATGTATCTGTGTACGTCTGAAGCTGACACAATCCTTTAGATTTGTATTTTGCATATACATTTTACCTCTGTGAAATCAGGCATAAAAATTCGACCTTAGGGGGACTGCATTTAAACCCAAGCAAACTTTTTCCTGATGCTTTTTTGATATATCTGATGCTTGTTTCTCTTCAAATAGAACTACTAGAATGTACTTAACTAGGTTTGAAACTGACATTTGCATTTGCCCTATGTGAAATCAGGCATAAATTCACGTTTAAAACCCAGCAAACTTTTTGGTGACCCTTATTTGATACATCTGACACTTATTTCTGTTTAATCTCAGTTACTGGAATGTATGTAATTAGGTATGACGCTGGTACAGTCATTTTTTTGGTGTTATGCATGTACCTTTCATCTAGATGAGACATGTACAATTGTACATTTAGTGTTTGTGGTATTTTTCTGCAACCAGAACAAAACAATTTTTCCTCAGTTATTTCAGTAATGTAAATCTATTGATATTCTACAGCTTAAAATATTTTTAAGAAGGTATTTTAACCTGAGTTTTTCTTTTTATCTTATTTCCATGCACAATTGACTTTTTGAGGGCTGAGGGGAAGTTGTTGTTGTCCAACATACCATTTACCATTTCTTTCCTTTGTCACTTTTATGAAACAAAACATGCTATAAAATTTTCTGCAGTTCTCGTACTTTTTCAATTTTGGATGGTTAACAGTTAGAAGTAAGAAGTAAGGAAAGTTGTGTAAGAAACGAAATACTTTAAATATATAGGTATAAAATAAGTTACATGTGTAATTATTTTAAATATGTTAAGTATAAAATAAGCTAAATATATAATTTTCTTAATCTATTAATACATTTTTCTTTAATTTATTATAAAATTTAGCGAGTCAGTGTAATATATGACAGCACTTTTTATTATTCTTGCATATACACTGCCCGGCCAAAAAAAGGTCGCCATTTGAATTTAAATCAGCAAATACTTAAGAGCCAATGACTCGATCATTATTACAGCTCATCAACGTTATGCAGCAATAAAGTAAAGTCAGCTGAGTACCTGAATCTACTGAATGGCCAGGTTACACTTCCATCCATCATCAATGGATTTATTTCTTCCCTGTTGTCAATACAGGATCTCGGTGAGAAATGAACGCAAATCTGGATGAAAATAAATGGTGAGATGTTGCATAAGCTTGTGGAAACAATGCCATGACAAAACGTGCGCTATAATCAAAGTTAAAGACGGTCCAACGAAGAATTCAAAAGACTTTTTTTTTAGGCCGTGCGGCGTAATTTAAAATTAAACGCAGTAATCGCATAAGAGAACCGAACTTTTATTTTGACACAATAAGCGGAAATCGCGAACGGAAGTCCCCCCTTATTCTTGCCAGTTTAACACCGCTGTTATTCTAGCTAGATTCACGGTACTCTGCTCCAGACCCAAATGAGTGACCGTAACCAGGTGATGCGTCCCCGCCGTTTCTCCATGGTTGCATCCGAAATCCATGGTTGCATACTTCCACACCAAATAGCGTACCAAAATATTACACGAGACATGATACTATATCCGAAACCGTAGTACACATCGTTTGGTGCACAAAAAAAGTTCCCGGATGGCATCCTACAGCCGGTCAAAATATGATGTGTGCGAACATGCTGTATTTTAACAAAATGGGACTGGTCTTATCGCGCTGTTGTCACACATTCGGTCTTCAAACGCAGCCGTTTGCATGCAGGACAGCCATCATTAAAGGTGAAAGTACAGCAGTTCAAAGTTAACATATTGCGTCCGGAAAGCGTATGAAGATTTGTACCCGCGCACTAAGGAATCGCAGTGATCGTTGCCGTAATGTGTACCTTTTCCTCATTTAAGTGCGCGGTGTGTCATTTCTAATGCAGCTCTTGTCTTTTGTGGGATAGGGAATTGTTAGAGTACATGACAGGGCTCTCATATCGAGCTGGAGCAAGCTTCTGCAAACTTTTGCAGGCTTCTGTACGAGCTCGACGCATGCAGAACAAAAGGAAAAGAGTTGTGGTTTAAGCATCGCGCCATGCATTAAAAATAACTAAGCGCTATATGCATTAAAAATAACTAAGCGCTACATGCATTAAAGTAAACATGGCATTATTAGAGTAACAGACAAGGGGGGCCAAGACGGGGTGCAAAGGGATGTAAAAGAGACATGGGTCGTCTGTCACGTACGCAAGTGGAAAGCTACTGAGAGGGGAGGTGGCCTACCCAGAGAAAGTATAAAAACTAAAAGCAAACATATGAACTGCGAACTTGCATATATTTCCCAGCTGTTTTGTTGTGAAAGATTGCATGTTCCCTGATCGATCTAGTAAGCGCTGAAATAAAGAGGGACATCTCACAGTCGCGGCTCCAGTCTGATCTTTTCTCAACAACGGACCCGGAGGAGTAATAGGTTCAACTCCAACACTTTGGAGCCGGTTTTAAAAGCGCACTTTAGTTTACACATTGAGTGTAAACGTCTTAAATGGACCATACTCTTTTCCTAAATACGCATTGGTTAGAGAAAGGTCTGTTCCGCTTAAACTACGCCGTGTTTTCCGCTTGGTTTGTTATATAATTGTCAAGCAGGGGATCGTGTTCCTTACTTCACAGTAAAACATCAGGTACACTTACATTAAGCTCTTGGTTTGTGCTTTTACCACTGTGTGGACCGGTAAGCGTTACAGCCGACCTCCGCAGGGATGATACTGCAAATGTTACACACCTACCAGACCCATAGTAAGAAAAAACTTGCATGAGGGTCCTGCCGATCGAAGCGTCTTTACCTCCGTGGATTTTGCTGGCTGGGGCCTTCAACCTTGTTATTGTACTACCTGACTACGTACGTGCCTGATAGGTAACAAAAGTTTAGAAGGGACTGGGGGTTAAACCCGTAATTGTACTAGAATTTTATATGATCAAAAATGAATAATACAAGTATACAAAAAAGACGAAGCTGTATTATTTTTTTTATTAGTAGATGGTATGGGCACAGGCATTTAAAACTGACAAAACACTGATTTTTACACATTCCTGTGGTTTTTGTTTAGATGTGCTTCCTTCAACTGTGCAGTTCACAGAGCCTGAAAGTGATTAGCCAAAAATGTATAATATAATTCATAAAGTTACACGACAAATGAGTCCATATATGCAGTAGCTTAGGGCTTTCTGGATGTGTCTTGCCGTTTGGAGGGAGGACGAATAGATTGATGTTATGTTGTGTTGCAGACCTCCTTCCATCACCATCATCATCCATCTCTCCAGAATGGAGATAAATGCCATGTAGGTCTATTCTTGGATTTCCTGGGGCAGTTGCTCCTCAACCTTTTGTAAATTATTAGATCCCCCTTTAGGATTTCTATACAGCATCCCAGGAATAATTGTAAATCCTCTGCCAGCAGTTCAGGACCAACATGTCAGCTCCCTGTACCTCTTCAGCTGAGCTGGGACTAATCTAGCTTTCTCATTTGTATATTTTTCCTCTGGCATTTATTTTAGAGCAACATATTTGTAATATTAGCTTTAAAAATGTAGTCAAACTGAAAACCAGAGTTTTTTTTTTATGTCAGATGGCATTTATTAAAGTTTTAAAATATTGTAAAGGGGGACTTCTCACTGGGTGTCTCCTGTGTGTTGGGAAAAATGTTTTCTCTTACTGCTGACATCTCTTTTACTTACATAGTGGGCTCTGTGTTAGGACTGCTAGGAGCTACTCTAATGCTAGAATCTCCTGGGGTTAGTCCTAGCACTCAGCATAAAGGATTTAATGCCACAGAAACATCCTGACCGTTGTCCAGAAATCCCATATTGAGAAGCCGTTGGGGAATAGTATTGCCCATGTGTGTGATTGTTTTCTGTCTTTTTTTGCTATACAGCAGAATGTTGTTCATACACACCACAGTGTCATGATGTAGTATGTGGTTGTTGCATTCATGGAGATTTAGGAGTATTTGTCCTATTGTGTCATGTATCAAGTGCTGAGCAGCTGTGCTGGCATACTTTTTATTTAGCTGTTTACTTTGCTGTTAACTATGGTTATTCATATGTGAAAGTGCTGAATCACTCCGACACGTGCATTTTATGCTTTTACTGCATCTGCTTTAGTACATTTTCCATCCAGTTTTAAGAGTAAGCTCTGTATTCCCAAAGCACAAACCTGATAATCCAGGTAAATATTACCCTTGTCATTGTGGATAATGGGAGTGTACTGGATAACAGGTGTCTTTCCCAAGCCATGAAGTTTAGGATGTTATTGATGATCCTTGGAAAGCAGAGGGTGGATTTTAGAGTGAACACTGAAGCTGTTCTTACCCTGTTGCAGTATGTTTATGCATCCCGGATAGTGGAGCTCTGTGTGTTAGCGAATCCAGCTGGGTCAGGTTTCATCATGCATTCTTCTCCAGATGAAGAGGCCAAAACCCTGCACGCTAAAGATGGTAGCGCTGCTGACTCCCTTGGGGAGGATTGAGGTTAGTGGCTGTGCATCCGGAGTCCACAATATCAGCATCCACTCAGATGGGACCCTTGATGAGCGGTGAGTGGGAAAATCTGTACTGTCTAGTTAACAGAACCATGAGCTTTCTGGTATATTGGTGAGATTATATGGCTGGCTCTGTGTGGGAGTGTGTGCAGATTGCTGTAACTCTGTGCATTTGTGATGTACCATTTTCCTCTCCTGGAGCCGACACCTTACCGTGGTGGAGGGGTTTGTGTGTTCCATGATACCAGGAGTTAAGTTGCCCGGGGCTTTATGCCCCTGGTAGGGGTCCTGGGTGAGGAACCAGACGAAGTGCGGCTCACAAAGACCCCTATGATGAAAAAGAACCTGGATTCACGTTTTC
>JAODLD010000069.1:16381306-16393236 GCA_026781065.1 Mormyrops boulengeri
TATGTTGCCCGGGGCTTTATGCCCCTGGTAGGGTCACCCAAGGCAAACAGGTCCGGGGTGAGGAACCTGACGAAGTGCGGCTCACAAAAGACCCCGTATCATGATTCTGTTTCCATATTTCCTCTAATTCTGTATATCAGCAATGTAAGTAGTGCGTAAGTGAATTATTGTAATTATTACACTAGATCCTTTAGTTAAATATACTTTCTCAGCAGTAACTCCCTGGATTAACATTTATAATCTGGCATACTTTGTATTTGTTCACTTTTGTCATAAAACACTGCACTGTGTTGTAGTGCACCCACTAGCCCATATGAAGCAAAACAACAAAAAAATGATGATTCATATATGGCTATCAACCATTTTTCTTATTTCAATTATATATGGCAAAACGTGATGCTTTCTATAGACTGTGCACATTTATACTAAAAAACACACTTGATGTCTGAGGCACTCAAGGAAAAAGTATGATGTATGATGTCTCCACATTCAGTTGGTTGAATTGTACATGACAAAATTCATGTTATGTTCTCAGAACACAAAGTGAATGCATCAATTGAAAGAGGATGTTTCCCATTCAAAATACTTATTCTAGTTGTGTAGAACCACCCTCCATGATTTAACTGAGTTCAGGCAAAGAATCATGCATAAAAACTAATGCTGACAAAACATTAACATCAATGTAGAACTTGTATGTTTGACAAAACACAAATGTAATAAGTGTTTTAAATGAATAAAGGACATATATGACTAATGACACATACATTTTATATGGATTGTACATAAGTGTGGGACTTGTATGTTTGACGGTACATTAATTTAATGTATTTTACAACAATAAAAGACTTGTATGTATGATGACACCTTAAGTTAATATGGATTGTTTATTATATTAATAGCTTATGTGATTTGGATAAAATGCATAAGAGTCATATGTTATTTTTAATATAGTTTTTGATATGGGAGGTTATGGGAATAAACAAAACCATTGAGTTTTTGCCAGGAGCCCACTAGGGGCAGTATTTAGTAATGGTACAGACAGTCCCTGGCCACATCTCTGAGTAGTGCCTAATGTAGAGCGTGAAGCTGTCTGCCAAGCCCCTGAATGTCAAGCCAATACCCTTTAAGGTGCTGTGGTCTCTGCGGTGGGGGGACAAGCTGTATGGGGCCCCAGTGGCAGTGTATCGTAGAGTTACTCCAGGTGGCGCTGGGGAATGCGTGTGAGCTCGCGCTGGCTTTAGGCTCAAAGAATGTGGCACAAAGGCAGCCTGAAGGCTCCTGCATATTCTATGTTCTCATCCGCAGGGTTTTCCAGCAGAGAGCTTTGTGGGACCGGACCGTTCTCCCTCGTAAGTTACAACTTAGAAAAGTGAGTGAAGAAAGTGAGGGGCTTCGTTCCTCCATTACACTACTTAGATTAAAAGAGCATTGGCCTATTGGATTGCTGCCCCCTCATTTGCTGTCCCTATCCTGATAACACCCTCACCTATTTCAGATAATTAACATTTAACAGCTTAAAAAGGAGAAAACTGAACACATCTAGAGATTAAATATCACATTGGCTTTGTTTTGCGAAACAACACAGCTCAGGTCTTTAAAATACCCCCATGCCGCTGTG
The DNA here is from genome assembly GCA_026781065.1 of Mormyrops boulengeri. Lineage (NCBI taxonomy): Eukaryota > Metazoa > Chordata > Actinopteri > Osteoglossiformes > Mormyridae > Mormyrops > Mormyrops boulengeri. The sequence goes on from JAODLD010000069.1 coordinate 16,382,925, forward strand.
TTGCTCATCAGCCAGCTGTGTGCCATCACACTGTAGTTTTCAGGCAGCAGTCTGCACACAGCAGTCACACTGTGTTCTGAAGACAGCAATCTTCACCCAGCAGCCTGCACACAGCAGTCTACGTGCTGTGGTCACACTGTGGTTGGCACACAGCTGTCATACAGTGGTCCACACACGTACCTCTGTCCTTCCTTTGCTCTCCTCTGATCTACACTCTCCTCTGTTAGCATTTTTCCTCTGTCTTCCCCCCCTCAGCCTCGCAGCTCAGAGTGAGAATCCCTTTTGTTTGCCATGACATTCATCTGTGTCACTTGCAAGCTCATTAAATGACACTACCTTCATAAGCCAATTTTTGCTGTAGTGTTTTACCAGCTCGTGGGGACAGCAACAGAGCTTAATGTACTTTGTTTCATCATATGTCTTTTAAAAGCATTTTGTGTTTTGTGTATGTCATCCCTTTCTTTGTAACACATGTTTTTCCACTCTGGCCTCTGTCTTCATCCTCATAGATGTGAGGCTTGTGTGAGGTTCAGCCCCGTTGACGTGTTTCTTATGTTTGCCTGGCAGCCCCTAAAGTTCTGACTGTCCTACGGAGCGTGTCTACTGTCGGAATAACGCCCCTGAAGGAGATGAAGAGCTGTCCGGACTTGATGCCTGCTGCAGGTGTGTTGTGTGACCACACAAAGTCCCCAGTGAGCTGATTCACCAGGGATTCAGAGCTGAAGCTGAAGCTATAAGCTTCACTCATGAAGCAGCCAATCTGTGTAACGTGACCCTCCTTCAGCTAAATGCAGCTTTCTCAATTGGATCCTCTAATGTATTTACATCACTCTGTATTTCATTAATTCATCACTGTGATTCTTTTAATGGGATGGAGTAACTGGAGTTGCCCGGTGGGGAGTGTGGGGAAAACCTGAGTTGCCCAAGGGGGTGCTGGGAGCAGTATGGGGTAATACTCTACTTCACATTCTGCAGGGATGGACCCCTCCAGGGTGTGCAAGGGAAGGGGAGCTGTCACCCTGCGCGCCACCCTTGTCCACATTGATGATGACGATGGCAGCGACGGGCAGCAGCAGCCCGCTGTTGGTGAGTATGCGTCATGGGACAGCAGTGTGATAGCTACATTATAGTGGTAACATCTTTATGATCAAACTTCCAAATTTTTATATTTTTGCATCAATAGGTTATATCTTAATTTAAGACATGCATCTTCCAGTATTTTCTAATTTGCTTGAATATGGGTAATCTTCTGTCTGTGGATTACTGCCTCATTTTCCATCTAGCTATCAAACTAGTGGTTAGCTAGAGGTGGCAGTACCAGGCTTTACAGCAGTAATTTGGAAAAGTTAAACCTCATTTTTGCTGTACGGCCATATTGTGTAGCTGTAACCCTGTTTGACAGCAAACATGTTTTTCAATTTCCAAGTTTAGCTGGTTACCCGGCTCCTTGAATGTTTACCAGCAGCTCTGGCAATCTAGCAAGTTAGTGAAAAGAGCCTCTTGTTTGTGCCGGCCCACTGCGCTGTTCTGCAAGTCAGCCTTGAATATGGATGCATGTGTGGCATTCAGAGCATCAGCAGCAACTTGGAGGTGGGCCAGGCCTCTCTGGGTTCACGGCGCTGTGCTTCTGCCACTGCAGCCGAATAGTGGGGCCGGGGAACAAAGGCTCATTGCTTTCTGCTCAATAGGGACCCTGTTTTGATTGCAAAGTTCACAGATTGTGAGAGAATCTTGCTTATCTGCAAGTGAGCAAACCGAGCCAATGTTGAACTTCATCGAAAGAATTTCGACTGTGTGCAACCACCAGCGGCTTACTGTATCAAGATCAACACTTTTTCCCTTCTTCTCTGTTATTGGCAAATACTTGGCATGGAAAAGAGAGATTCATAATCCACGATTCAGGGGAAGGTACTTGCACAGGTTTGTAAAGGCGTCTGGGCACCGTTCAGCCCCATTGAGCGTTAACTGTGTTTACTCTGTTTACTTTAGATGGCTGGCTTGATGACTCTTATGGGGAAAGTTCTCTAAGGTCCTCCGATAGTCCTAGCCTGAATGAAGCCAGAAGTGGAAAGACACAGTCACAGGTAAGACAGGACACGCACTCTTACTACCGGAAGAACATGCAGTGTTCTATGATTTGTTTTTGTCTTTCTAAATCTATATCCATATATCTATATCCAAAAAATAAATTAAATTACTGATAATTTTTTCAAAATGTTTCCGTCAAGATGAAGAACCCAGGACATGCACAGTGTAATGTACATGCAGAATATTAGATCTGTAATACTTAAAAAAAAGAAACATAAAACATTTCAGAAGGCAGAGAGAGCATATGTATAATGGAGAAGCTAACATCGGAGGAGGATGCACTGATTACTGGCTGAGATGAATGGCTTGCAGCCTCACGATCGTCATGCCAAAGCAGGGTTTACACTGTGAGTGTACTGCACACTGTAATACAGATAAATATGCAGAGAGAGATGTTCATCACTGACACAGGACTAATTATGAAGCCTAAGAAGTCCTATATCAGCCTTTGTATTTGCCCTTGAAATAAGCATACAGACGCTGAGCTGCCATTTGAGTTACATATTACACTCAGTGAACAATAAATTTAGTTTCTGTTCCTGAGAGAAGGAAACTCACTGTTTGGGGGGGGGGGGGGTCTAGAAGAGGCTGGGTTTAATTTCCTTCCTGTCCTTAGGTGGTTACTCCTGTGAGTGGTCAAGCCCTGCTTTCCTCATCAGAACGGCTCATTGTTCCAGCATCGAGCAGAAAGACATCCTCTGCATACCCATCCACCACCATTGTCAACCCCACCATTGTGCTTCTACAGCACAACAGAGGTGAGGCGCCCTTTGGGGTAGTGTCTATCGTGTAGGTACCGTAACCCAGGTGCTGTACCGTGTCTTGAAAGAACTGGACAGGGAGTCGCAAAAAAAGATGTATTTAAAGGTTAAATGAATGTAGAACTACATAAAGTGAGGAAATCACTATGTAAGCAAAGAGAGTAGGATGCAGAGCAGTCCCCATCCTCCCTGTGAAATGATCCTGCCCTACTCACTCCTCTCTGGCCACAATTATCGATTTGGTGAGCCGAGTTCCCATGTCTAGCCAAAGCTGGTCAATGAAAATTGACTCATGGGAGACATGAGCATGGAATTTGCTTGTGAATTTGTGGATACTGTATATATTTATCCATTAATGCCATCTTCCTGTTTTGTGGGTGGCAGCAGGCTGTATCTGAGTAATGAGTGAGCTTCGGCTTGATTAGAGTGTAGTGATGGTGTGAAACTGACCTTAGGAACAGATGCAGGAAGCAGGCAGTGACAATCTGGAGGAAGCTGGTACCTTTGGATGGAAGCACGGACTTCAGTGCTAGGTGACTTTGATAAGCAGGTGTGGTACTGTGGGGTCCTAGGGTCACAGGGTCCGCAGCCTGCTTTATGGGGCTGGTCCACTGTGAATAAACAGCTCATAGCAAAAGGCAGCAAGGGCAAATGCAGAGGTGCGTGTGTTGTGACAGGACTGTATATTTCAAACGATGTCTCGACACAATGAAGTGAAACACGTCAGCAAGAACAATCTGTCATACTAAAAACTATGTCGCCACCTTGTTTGTTCTATGTCAATACACAATTCTAGAGGATGCAGAATGGTTTCAATGCAGCAGACGCACATACAGAGCACAACGTATTGTGGTGAGTGTGTGGGTCATTAAAATAAAAGGGATGACAGCTCTTAAAAATGGAAGTTGCTCTCTTTAGTAACAGCCACTATTGGCCACTATTGATTAGTAGTGGCATAGACAGGGAAGCCAAAAATATAAACTCTCACTGTTGCACTCTAACAAAATAAAACATTACACGGATACAACATTTACTATCAATAGAAATGCACTAATACACATATTAATTTATGATATTTAACGGTGTGCACGGTGCGGTGTAATGCATGCCGGCAACTGCATAAAGAGTCCTGCTGACCAACCCTGCAGCATAAATTATGTAAGCCAGTTGTGGACAGTAAGTGGAATCGGAACAAACAAAAAAGTTTGCCTCTTCGGTCCAAAACGGTGGTCACCACTCATACAACATTGTATTGCCAAAATAACAACGATTTTGTCAATTTTCGTCTGAAGTACACAACCAGCTTAACACAGGGACTAACTGAAGGGTTTTCAGGTATATTCCTCAGGGCTGGGGCTACTTCTTCATATTGCCTAAGGACCACTCGGGAAGGAACGAAATGCAGTGCAATGTGTTACCATTTCCACTGCACTCCTGCCCCTGCTGTGCAGAGGAAGGTGCTCTTCACATGCTTACCTGTTCCATATGGCCCTGCTAAACATCACGTTTACTTATTGAAAAAGAAAACACTCCACTCGGCATACGATGAATGTTGTTGTATAGTATTGATATTTTCCTGGAATCCTCTGATGGAAAAAATTTGATTCCTGATGACTCTGCCGGCTTATGATCTAAAGGACATGGGGTGTAACAGTGCCATGCACTGTATTGTGTACCTTTACCGCTGCTGTCTGTGTTGTGTACCTTTACTGCTGCCATTTGCGTCATGTACCTTTACAGCTGCAGTGTCATATACCTTTACTGCTGCCATCTGTGTTCTGTACTTTTACTGCTGCTGTCTGCGTTGTGTACCTTTATCTCTGCCTTCTGCATTGTGCAACTTTACGGCTGCAGTGTCCATCATATATCATTACTGCTGCCGTTTGCGTCGTGTACTTTTATCACTGCCGTCTACATCTTGTTTGTCTACATCGTGTCCTTTTACGGCTGCCACCTGCATCGTGTACTTTTACCGCTTCTGTCTGTGTTGTGTACCTTTATGGCTGATGTTTGCGTCGTGCTTTTACCACTGCCATCTGCCTCATGTACCTTTACAGCTGCCATCTACATTGTGTACCTTTACGGCTGCCATCTGCGTCATGTACTTTTACACTGTTGTCCGTATATCACCATGATTGTTGTCATGTTTCTGTTTTGTCTTGTTTGACCTTTGTTCTTCTCTTGCCACAGAACAACAAAAGCGTGTAAATATATTGGAAGGTACGCAGAGAAGGTCTGGTAAACCGCTCCCTGAGCGTATACCTGCCGGACTGGCTCACCTTTGTACAAAAGCTTACCTTCAGCAAACACATTCTCTCTCCTGGCAGGATTCAGAATATGCTAGCATAAACCTCAGACTAAGACCAGTTAAACACAGAATAAAGGCTATAATCCCCAGTAGTGATAGGGTTACAGCCTCAGCAGCCTCCTGCGGTCTGAGGCATCTGGGTGCTGTCCCATCAGCCTTCTGCTTTGTCCTATTGAGACAATATGAGACGCAGTTCCAGTTAGCAGCAGGATCTGAGCTGTAGCTGTTCCTCATAAATCACATGCACACACAACAAAACCTCTCATATCCTCCAGCAGGAAGTAGGGAAACAGTGAGGGGGTGGGCATCTGGTGACAGTGACCAGCTTCCTGTCTGAGGACAGAGTGTATCCATCATTTATTTGAGAGAACGAGCCTTTGGCTGCACATATAAAGGGATCTGTACTGTATTCAGTGCTGTAAACGACATGTCCAGCTGCCTCCAGTATAATGTCTTTTCAGAATCTGTTTGGGATGCAAGAGGGATAATAAATATGGAGAACAAGGTAGCATATTCTATTCAGGATAATTAACTCTTATTAGATTAAAAGTTTATTTCCTGTTCAGAATACACTTGCAGAGTTGAAAGAATGTTGAAGAGAGAGTGTTGTGCATAGAGGACAGGGAGCTGGGTGGGGCTGCCCTGTTGTGATGAGGGCCCTGGCATGCCTATTGACTTCAGTGAGTCAGGATTTCAGTATAATTGGAGTGAAAGTAAATTCTGCTTGCTGCTGCATCTAAAAGCAAACAGAGACTGTCCCCTACAGGCCACTGGAGCAAAAACACAGGTTTGTTCAAAGTATGGTCTCCAAACCCACTAATTCCACTGTTTCAGACTTAAAAAGTATTTTGTGCTGCTTGTTATATAAAAGGAATGTACACAGAATGTGTTTGCTCTAGGGATTCTGTGGTGTAATGTGTTCTCTGTGATTCATGTGTCATCCAGCATCTTTTATGTGCATCCAGCATGGTCTGCATGAAGTTTTGCCTATAAAATGATAGTGCTCAGTATTTTATTATTGCATTATTTTGGCACAAACATCAATACTTTTCTGTTGTGTGTACCACAGTTATGTTGTTACCTTACTTTGATTGTCTACTGTACATTTTTGTGTTAAATGTGCATCACTGTGAAAATGTAAAAATCAAACATGTCATCTCCCTCTTCAGAAAAGTGTCAGCTTTGTGTCTGTTGTGTTGAAGTTGGGTGTTCTATGTTACTTTCTCTAGTATAGTTCACATAGTACATTAACATGAGGACCCATGTGCTGTCAGTTTGGCTAAACCCAGACAAAAGCAGACAGGAGGTCCAGGTGCAGTTAGACATAATATCTCCCACGTGTCACTTTCGCTACTGGTTAATATCATTTCAGTGGCACAGATGTGACGTTGCAGACAAATGTCAATGATAATTATACCTCATAAAAAAGGAAGCCTTAATAGCTTTCCTCCATTCCTCTCTATAAGGAGGGTGTCTGCAACACGGGTGACAGGGATGTCACAGAAACATGTCATGCTCTCTGCTCATGTCCTGTGACATGGTCACCTTGAGGATGGCAGGCTATGTGCTGCATCTTGCACTTTAATTGGGTTCTTTAGTTCCAGCTAGTAGGAGCAGATGCTGGTCAGTGTGCCTTACGTGTTAAACTGTAGTACATTAGGGTTTTTAGCATGATTTTTAACATATACTAATGTGACTAACAGCTCCTTGCGAGGGCTGTTAACACTACTGTGCTGTTAGTTGAAGTGTTGGCAGTTTTATTCTCGGTGATTTGCATGGGGATGGATGGTGATGTGGTCCTGCTCGCATGCCTGTATTTGACCTTCTTGCACCACCATTTTATTGCTTTGGGTGGAATGACCACACTGCCAGGCTACCTACAGGGGGCACTGTCCAACTCTGCGATTGGAGGTGTCCTCATTCTGGAGTCAGTGAAGTACAGTATACTGCCAGGGGCATGTTTATAAAAATTAAAAAACACACACTACACGGGACAATGCACTCATGTCATGGTCAGAGGTTAAGAGCGGTGACATCTGTGGGACATGCTGTTGAGTGACACAGAGCCCTGTCCCCCATTGTCATTTTGGAGCCCTGGTTGCTCGTTTGATGGTAGGGTGGCATGTATAGTGGCTGCTGGAAAGATGGTCTGAAAAGGTGCACCTGTGTCACTGTAAGACCAGAACAGCACTGGCGTGTAGCATACACCCATCTTATGAAACAGGGTCTAATCAATATGGATGAAGTTGAAGCTAGAAATTAAGACCAAATGATTTTATTAATTCAGCAGTACTTTTGTGATTTTGTTAAACGTCAGTGCTGTCCAGGGTGTCTGTATGGTGGAAACCTCATATTCATGCTGCTAGCCAGTTCAAACAGCATGTAATCAGCCTGAGTTTACTCACTTCCTAGATCTACCACCAGAGGGCCACAGTGAGCTTGGCACAGCAACTTCACCCCCTCCAGCTCTCGCTGACGTCCTTCCAATGGATGGCAAGAGGATGAGACTGTCAATGCAGGGGTCAAACAGTGGGCTTCTGAATGACAACAGCACCCCCATGAGGGTAAGAAGTCAGTGAGAGGCAGCTGTCTGGTCTGCATTAGGAAGCACAGATGGGGCATAAAATGAACCCATAGGTATTAATGGTTAATGAAAATATTTTGGGTATTTAAACCTGAGGATTCCTCTAAAGATTTTTTTGGTAACACTTTCTATGAAGCTGTCTTTTATAATGCATTATAGATACCTTCATAATGCATTATAAAGCATCCATAATGCATGATTACAGTCAGTATGAGAATTAATAAAACATTATGGCATCTTTTGTTGACATTAAGGCACTATAGTGTTGATTATAATACAGATGCTCCTCACTTAACGACTTGCCTGTTTAACAACCGCCCGTACTTCAGATCAGCTCTCCAACCAGTTGGTATTGTAGACTGTACGAGAACTTTGGTGGTGGAAACGGCAGCACACCGTTTCTGTACTATTCTGTTTGTTCTGCTCTCTTATTAATTTGGGTCGGGGAAGGAAGGTTGTACATTGTTTGCAGTAATTGACCTTCATTTTGATATGCCATGGCAGTTTACACTGAACTTGCGATTGACTTTTATTTAGGTCTGCTGCCTTTAGTTTGATGCATATGCTTTTCCTTGTGGGATAGGGAACCTCCAGCAGCACGTGAAGCACAGATGTGCATAAGGTTAAAGTTTTCCTGTGTCTTATACATTTCTTACATCTTTGAAAGCAATGGCTTACATTTTTTTTTACTTGTTACATATCTTAGTTAGTATGCACAAGTGATATTTATTTTGTATGCGCTGTTTTGGATCGGTAGTGTGCAAAAGGACGCTAACAGTGATTCATCAGATTGCAGTGATGCTAATTTGTGATACATGTCAATATATGTTAGCGTATGATTTATTTGTAATTCCGTTGATGATTAATGTTATCACTTATCGACCAGCTGGTCGATCCTAACCCACGTGTAACTCAGATTAGGAATATGGGTAAGAGCAAACATTTAAATTAAATTACATAATTATCATTTTATCTAATTCGCTTTGATAATACTTTATATTTTGATTGAATATTAAATGAAACAAAGAAATGAGGGTCATAGAGAAAACACTATATTTTTTTAATTTGACTTCACATATAAACTACGATTGGAATAATTTAGCCAATTACGCGCAGAGCAATGCGCACGGGTATTCTGTGCGGCACGTGCGTGTGGCTTTTATTTTTTCTGGCCTGAGGAGAGAGCTGAGCAGTTGATTAAGTTGCAAATTTTTAAACATTAGGTTTTCTTTCTTATACAAAACATCCGAGTCAGTATTATCATATGATAGAGCTCTTATAAAGTTGACTGCAATTACCACGGAGTTCATGTGGATTCACGTTTTTTGTGGAGTCTCGCACGGTCAGGTTTTTTTTTTTTGTGTAACCGGGAGTTAGAATTCGAAACTTGGATACATTGATTGCGAGCTGAAGCCCAAGGAACTGAACCTCAATAACTGCATGCAGAGAACCCCAATTTGGAACTTCACTTGAATTTCACCATATACATCACATTTTACAGTGCGGTAGGAACGTCTTTATTACAGGTGGTGAGGACATTAAAATATCCATTAGTGCAACAGGGGACTTGAGTGGACTTTTCAAAGAATTGCAAAGGATCTGGTGATTTATGTATGTATGTCTTTTTACTGCCCGGGTAGCTAGTTTGTAATTATTTTTGCTTCACGTTAATTGCAGTAAATTCGTTGTTTTACCTGATTGCTATTTTAAGTGTGATATGTTGTGTGCGTTTGGTCTCTCTGGCTCCGTAGTCTAATCTTAAATCTTTTGTTTGGCCCAATACATCATTATTATTTTATATTGATCGAAAGCAAGCAAGGGTTACACACATAGCAAAGTCCCATTTAAACAGCATTGAATAAACATCAGAAAAACAATGATCTCCATTGATCATTGAACATTGATCTTCAACATTGTTTTAAAATTGATCTCGCTCGTTGTAAAGGCCATCTATTCAATGTTGAAAACTGGACCATTGCCAACAAGAATTCAGCATTGATTCAGTTGTATTTTGTGCCAATAAATCAACCACTGATCTACTACTGAAGTATTCTACCTTGAAACAATATTTAGCTGAGATTGATTCCTAAGTGATTTAATGTTGAAACTATGCAAAATGAGTTATGAACTCTAAAGGCTGATATAAATGAAATACCAACAAAAGTAGTGAAACATAAAAGCATATTTATTAATATACACATTTGTAAACATTCATATACAGAAAAAAAGAACAGTCACATTCATGTGTGGAGATTAATATACACTACACAGAAAAGTATTAGGACACCCCTATTAATAGAGGAATTGTTAAAATTTTCTAATGTTTTGTATGACAGATTTGTACTGGGACAACCACAAGAATAGAATAGCCACTTTTATTGTCATTCAGAAATACATCGGTTAGTGCACATCAGAACGAAATTTTGTTGCATTTTTGCTCACCATCAGCAGAGTGTGTAAAAACAAGAAAAATATATATAAAATAGAATATAATTGGAACTAACAATACAATAAATTAACCGCAGTATAGCAGCAAAGAAAACCAGTGTACATCACTGTATCGGTTATAGT
>JAODLD010000069.1:16425577-16458972 GCA_026781065.1 Mormyrops boulengeri
AAACGGGAGGATTCCACACGGGGTTAACAAGGAGGTGTGGTCCACATGAGGGCGATCGGGGCTGGGCGTGACAGGTACCACCCCAGTTTTGGAATTTTTATTAAACATTAATTTAAAGAATCTTATGTAAATTCAGTTTTTATCTATTTCCTGTTATAAATTACTTGTTGTAAATTATTTGTTATTTGATTTATCTTTTTGCCATGATATAGCCATTGTTGCTGATTTGGCATTAAACTTAAGCCCACCCACCCACCTTGCTTTGTGCACTGATACGCAGTCATGCTAGAACAGGAAGGGGTCATCCCCAACTGTTCCCACAAAGTTGGGAACATGAAATTGTCCAAAATGGCTTTGAATGCTGCACCACTAAGAGTTCCTTTCATTGGAAGCCCAACCCCTGAACAACCCCACACCATAATCCCCCCTCCACCAAACTTTACACATGGCACAATGCAGTCAGGCAAGTACGGTTCTCCTGGCAACTGCCAAACCCAGACTCACCCATCGGATTGCCAGACAGAGAAGCATGATTCGTTACTCCAGAGAACACGCCTTCACTGCTCTAGAGTTTACAGCTTTACAGCACTACATCTGGTGCTTTGCATTGCACCTGGTGATGTAAGGCTTGGATGTAGCTGCTCAGTCATGGAAACCCATTCCATGAAGTTCTCTATGCACTATTATTGATCTGAAGGCCACATGAAATTTGGAGGTCTGTAGCTATTGACTCTGCAGATAGTTGGTGACTTCTGCACACTGTGCGCCTCAGCATGCGTTGTGCCCGCTCTGTGATTTTTACGTGACCCTGCCACTTTGTGGCTGACTTGCTGTTGTTCCCAATTGTTTCCACTTTGTTATAATACCACTAACAGTTGACCGTGAAATTTTAATACTGAGGAAATTTCACGAATGGACTTATTGCACAGGTGGCATCCTGTCACGGTACCATGCTTGAATTGACTGAGCTCCTGAGAGCAACCCATTCTTTTGCAAATGTTTGTAGAAGCAGTCTGCATGCCCAGGTGCTTGATTTTATACGCCTGTGGCTATGGAGATGATTGGAACAAATGAAATCAATGATTTGGAGGAGTGTCCCAATACTTTTGGCAATATAGTGTACTTTTAGGAATACATCACAGACATTTTTCTGGGATGTGTCTTGGTGTATGTTGCGGGTTAATGTGATAATCTCTTCTTTTTCAGACGACAGTTCTGCTACCTATGTATATGAGGATGATGGTAGGTGTATTATAGTTTATTTTAATTTTCATTTTGGCAGGATTTTTGCACATAGGCTTTGATAACTAAATGGCAAAGTGTATTTTCACTTTATTATTTTCATTTTATTTCTTGCAGAAAATACCTCCCATATTACTTCTTGGGTAGTAACATCTCTTACAAAACAAAAATATATTCAAATATATGGAAATTTCAATATATTTTTTGTCAAAAGTGTATGCTCCAGTAATATATAAGCAAAATGCAAAATGTATTGTAAACTATATTACAATAAAGTCAATCCTGCTACAATGTGTGATATCACACTACGAATCTGTTCTAATACAACTGCTATATTACTACCCAGGTCCAGTGCAACATGAAATCGCATTTGCGCAATTTTCAGTTGGAGAGAATAGCACGGTATGGTCATAATTAGAAATACTATTTGTATGCAAAATCAGATTTCCCAGTGAATGAAAGCTATTAGTGTGTCCCAAAAAACTAAAACTGTTGAAAAGTATAAGTCTCACCCTCCAAAAATTCCTATAGGTAAGTAGTTCTCAGAGGAAAAATTTGAACCTAATCAGAAATTATTTAGGGGTGCCTCAAAGGGGTCAAGTTTTGAAATTTTACCCATCAAAATTGAAAATTTCTCTTACTTTGGACTGCTGTAACTTCATAGTGTACAACACTGTACATAATATACCCCACACAAAATTACTTATTTATTAACAGTGTGTTGAGTGTAGTTAAATATTCTTTGCTTTGATGACATCATGATTGTGTTCATAAAGTTATTAAAGTTGCAAGAAATTAGAATTTTGTCATTTGTTAGCAGAAACAGTCAGTGAGCTTGTGTTGTTGACTCTGTTATAAGTGTATCATGAGTGCTACTGCTAAACACACTATGAGAAGTGACAGTAAAGTATGGTTGATAGGATTTGTAAGTGAACAAATAGTAGGTGCTCGTTTACCATCAGCACACGACGTTATGCAACATTTCATGTTTCATCTTCGCACACAAAAGTCTGTTCGTCAAAGTGCTACAAATGCTTATGAACAGTTGTTACCATTCTGGATGAAGGCTAGACTTCCAGTTCGCGACAAGCAGCATGTCGTTAAAAAGATTGAGGACCTATATGAAGAACATAGAAGCTTAATGAAATATCGAGCAAGGTCAAATGAAAGACAAACAGAACCAGGACGAGTTTTCGAAGAAACTTGACAAGCTGTTTGACATAAGTCATGCACAGTCCGATGATTTAATTAAAAATGAAGATAAGAAGTTTCTTAAGTTGCAAAGGCAGGGAAGATTTGGATTATTTGGACCTGTAGATAATAAGCTAGCAGACAGGGAAAGGCGATCAGTCAAGAGAAAAATGGATGAACAGAGGCGTATAAAAGCAAATGCAAGGAAGGCGACAGAAGACTTAGCTGCCAGTTACAAAGAATCCACTGCCTCATCAAGGTCGTCATCGAGCTCCGAAGATGAAGAAAGTGGAGAAGAATTCTTACATGTGGCACGTGCATCTAAGCGATGCAAGAGTATAGTAACAAGAAAAGTGTCTGCAGTTTTAGACGGCACAAACACGAGTATTCGTAAATCAACAATGATCAAAGCTCTCATCTGGATCCGGACGTGCTGCTGCAGAGGCAGTTCATGAACAGCTTAAACCATGGGGTTGTGATTCACTTGTTGTTGGAATGTGTTTTGACACTACCGCGGCTAATACTGGCAGATTAACTGGAGCCTGTCGTCTGCTGGAAAATGCAGTTGGCAAGAATCTTCTATGGCTCTCTTGCAGACATCACATACTGGAAGTATGACTGTCGGATGCGTTCACTGCATGCTTTGGACCGTCATCAGGGACTGAAATTCTCATCTTCAAGAGATTCCGAGACTGCTGGCATAAGCTGAATCATCAACAGCCTGTAATTCACTCCACACCACTAGTGATTGCACCAGATGTAGTTAAAGATTTTATCTCGCAGCAGCTGCAACAGACTCATTCGAGAGACGACTACTTGGAGTTACTGCATCTTGCAGGCAGGCTTGTCGGACTCAATGTTGCAACAGAAGTACACAAGCCAGGTGCAATGCACAGAGCACGTTGGATGGCGAAGGCAATATATGGACTCAAGTTGGAGTTGCAGCATTTTGGAAACGAGACAGTGCTCAAATTGTCAAGTCGTGAACTTCAAAGTCTGTAACGATTCAATCAATTTGTTGTTCTGGTATACTTTCAGTCTTGGTATACAAGCGCCTCGGCAGTTGATGCTCCAGTCAACGACATGTTACTGATCGAAAGACTAAATACTTTTGGCGATAAAGCAATCAAGATGGTTGGACTGGCTGCTGTTAAACGACACTCGTGGTATCTGAGTCCAGAATTGGCCAGCCTGGCTCTGTTCTCTGACTTGGCGACGGCGACGACTTGGTGATGGCAAGCGCCTGCTGGTGACGAAAATGACAACTGAACGTGGGTCGCACCTCCTGACAACCCTTCCAACCAGCATTTCTGATCTACAGATATCAAAATCACTGTTCAGCATAATGCACCTTGATGACAGCTTCTTAGATCTTCCAGTTGAATCGTGGCATGAGAATCAGTCTTACCTAACTGCAAGCACTGTTGCTCGTCATTTAGCATGTGTCAATGACTGCTCAGAGCGAGGGGTTGCACTGATTCAAGACTTCAACGAAACTACAATCAATGAAACACAAAAGCAGTATCTTCTGCAGGTCGTTGAGAACCATCGTAAAAACTGTCCTCACCTAACAGTGAAGGCAATGCACAACATGTAGATCATTGGACTGTCGAAGTTCTATGATTGGCCAATATATGACAGTAATAGTAGCTAGCGCTAGCAAAAGCAATTTGATTATAAACTGATGTAAATTGTAGCCAAGACAGTTGACTGTATAATGTTTGTATAATTTATATGCACACTGTAGTGTACCAATGTAAGCAATAGTACTGTATATTAGAGGCCAGTCGAGCAGATGCGTGTAATACTAAACGTGACTTGCAATGCTAGATTTGCTAAATTTGCTATAATTTATCTGCCAAGTCATTACTACAACATCTAATTTGCTTTTATATTCTTATTCAGGACACTAAGTAAGATTATAGTAAGATTAGCAATGACAAGTTTGCAGCAATTGTAATTCTGGAATTACATCAGGTCAAACACAGTGAAATTTTAAATTTCGATAGGTAAAATTTCAAAATTTGACCCCTTTGGGGCACCTCTAAATAATTTCTGATTGGGTTCAAATTTATAACAACTTATCTATAGGAAACTTTTTGGAGGGTGAGACTTATACTTTTCAACAGTTTTAGTTTTTTGGAACACTCTAATAGTTATGTCTGATTCACAAACAAATTGTTCTTTTGAACCTGTTCTTTTCAGTGAATTGGTCAAACCAGTTTTCAAATCTAAAACAAACTTTTTGTACATCCACACACTGAATAGGTCAAGTCTAAAAATCTAAAAAAAAAATTATAAATTATATAAAAACAATGCTACAACTTTTGATTCGCCTACATTTGCTTTTATTGACTGTCTAGCCATTTTGTCTTCAGTGTCCCCCCCCATACTGTGATCTGTTGTATTTGTGCTGTGTGCCCGGACACATGGTGGCTGTGGCTCACTACTCCCAACTAATGGTGGCGAAAACCATGCTTCCTGAACCATTTGCTGTATTTTCTGACCACACTACATGATGCTCTCTGTTCAAAAAAGGACTCAAAGCATGCCTCAAAGAAAACCAAGAGCATCATCCCTACTCTCCCTACTCCCTACACTCAGCAATCGACAAGTTAGCAAGTTCGGCATATTCAATTGAAGCGGTTACTAGGCAGTTCTTGCGAGACTCATAAGACCCATAGGAGATGTTTATGATGTTGTTTTTAATGTATTATCACTATTTCTTATTTTAAATGCATATAATTCCACTATTGGCCACTGGTATCACTGTTTTTGTTATTTAATTCATTTTGTTTGGTGTAAGTTACTAAGTTTTGGAGTCGCATTACACAACCCCATTTTTCCTATTGGATATTTGTATTTTAGTATGCAATTATAGTTAACAAAATGGTTTTCAGGAATGCATTAGTCATGTTGTAGCAGGACTGACTTTAATTTGAAAAATACATAAGGAATTGTCGCTTGTCATATATTGTAAAATATATGTACAGTATATTTGTGATTTTATATATACAGCTCTGGAAAAAAATTGAGACCACAGCAAAATTTTCAGTTTCGCTCATTTCTCAGTTTTTGGGTATGCGCCTCTGTAAAATGTAAAAAAATTTTTGCAAACTCCAACAAGGCTCTTCCCTGCTTCTCATTGATGAAGGGCTTCTTACTTGATTTATGGGTCTTCAGTCATGCTTCTAGGAGCTTATGAATTCTCCTAGCAGTGCACTTCACACCACTTTTTGAAGGTCACTTTAGGTCATCCTCCAATTTATGAGGCACTGCCAGACAAGTTGACAGTCATCTCTGGCATTAAAAAGTTGCTTCAGTCCCCTACCTGGCAGGTTTTTGGCTATTACCAGTGTCTCCTGCTTCACCTTGTTCTTGTGCCTCGCAGTGTAGCCTTCTGCAAGCAGACCCAGGATTAAACCAGGATTTAATAGTAAAGATTTTTTTTAAATATAGAATGGTCTCATAGTTATTCCAGAGCTGTAGATTCTCACTTCAGGAATCATGCGGAGGAATCTTTTTGGCCACAGTAGTGTTACAGAGGTCAAATGTGTCAGCAGGCAGTGAACTGTGGCCTCGTCTGCACCACTGACATTTCTGTGGTTCGGGGCTTTGCAGCAAAAGGTGATCATCCTTCAAGAGGATCCCAGAACAACCGCACAGACTCTCAAAATGGCAAACTGGCCAAACTGCCGGTACCGGCCCGGTCGTCCTCACTCCGAGCCTCCACTGAAAGGTTGGTCCAAGGGCGTGGGTGATTCCAACTCCTGTAATTATCAAGTGCAGGAGGGTGCTCCTTCAGTAGAAACCCATTGAATTAATCCTCTTATTCGAATTTTGTAAATTTTCGACATAGTGAAGATGCAAGGCAGACGGCCGCTGGTCATCAGTCAGTCAATCAATCACTCAAACCTTTATTAGAGACTCGTGGTCCAGATAAAAGACAAAAAATCGCACTGGATAAATTGCATATATAAAATACATACATAGACATACCTAGTATATGCATATACAAAGAAATAATAATTTGGAATATAGCATAACTGGACAGTTTCAGCTTCTGTTACTGCATAATATACCATATTACTGTTTCAGCAATATCCATCATACTAATTAATGGCTTTATGTCTCATTAAGGTATCTGACAATCTTTCTGTTAGTAATATTCCTTGTGTAGTACTGTGAGGCTGGTACCCTCTCGATGGCCCAATCTAACTGGTTATGTAGTTATTGTTTGCTGTGTCAGTATACCGTCATGGGCTTAGTCTGGAAAACCTCTGAAGAAGCAGGAGGTAGATTCAGAAGTCCAAGGACATGTACACTTTAGTAGAATGCTTAGGGTCTGTTTCAGGCAGTTGGTGGAGATCCCATTAAGGCTTAGATCCCTTAAAGGAGTTGCAGCAATAACCAGTGACCCTGGAAATCTTTGTTTCATGAAATCCACTAAAGTTATGCTTGTTTCCATGTCCTGTTGTGTTGAATGTTGTCTTCATGCTTCTCCATGATACCACAGTTGACTATTCAGGTTGACTATTCATGGGTACAACACCAAGCACAACATAAGAGGAATGTGCAATGAAAGCATAATTCAGTTAAAATAAATTTATTGAAGCTTCCAGTTAGCATTTGGGGATATAAACACCACAAACCTTTTTGTACGGGAAGAATCAAACTAATGGGACATAGCTCAGATGTAGTCAAATAAGGATTGACAATATAACAGGAGAGGCAGAGTCAGTGTACTAGAGACTAACTGGTTGAGGTTTTACCCAAAAACTGCCAAGTGTGTTGCCATGGAGACTGTCCTCTATTGTGATTCGTTCTCCCCCCTCCTCAGGAATGACTGGGAGCCCCCCGACAAGAAGGTAGACACCAGGAAATACCGTGCGGAGCCGAGGAGCATATTTGAATATGAGCCAGGGAAGTCGTCAGTGTTGAAACAGGAGAAAACGGTACTGTGATGATTTTTGCTGCTTATGTCCGGTCCATTCATCTGTCTTTTGAGTTCTGCCCTGCTCACGTCTGACCGCCTTTGTCGAGGCCAGGGAAGCCGTTTAATCAGCTTACCCTCTGTTCAGGTTACTGCTGGTTATCATGTGGTCTGTGTTACCAGTTACTCAGTTTATCAGTTTATTATATAGGCTGTACTGCTCAGTTTAACATGTAATCTGCATTTCTCTGTTTGCAACATAATCGGTGTTAGTGTAACAAATAGTGTGTGTTAATCGGCTTATTATGTAGTCTGCATTAGTTTATTGTACAGCCTGTGTTTATTAAATTGCCTGTCACACAGTTTATAGGAAATTCTGTGTCAGTTTATTGTATGGTCTGTGTTGTGTAGTTTATGGTGTAGTCTGAATCAGTTTATTAGGTGATCTGTGTTACTCAGTTTATGGTGTAGTCTACATAAATTTATTATTTGGTCTGTATCATTCAGTTTGTGGTGTAATCTGCATCAGTTTCTTATGTGTTCTATATTACTTGGTTTATGGTGTAGTCTGCATCAATTCTATTATGTGGTCTGTTTTTCTTAGTTTAGTATAGTCTGCATCAGTGGTCTCTTACTATGTTTATGGAATAGTCAGCATCAGTTTATCATGTGGTCTGTGTCATTCTGTTTATGGTTTAGTCTGCCTCACTAAACTGATTATTTTCTGGTAGTTTTCTCATCTTTTTTCCTCCATTCATCCATCGTCTTTCCAGGCACTAATAGAATAGAATAGAATAGAATAGAATAAACCTTTATTATCCCATGAATGAGAAATTTAAGTGTTATAGAGCTTTAATGGTATATCTCTTCAAGACTCCTCTCCTCTGTGGCATCCTGCTGCGAAGCTGTTTTGCTGTTCTATTGAACTGACACTGAACAACAGGCTGCCTCGTGTCTCTCCTTATAAACAGCCCATTTTGCACTTTCTCTTTTCTGCTGTAACATATTTCACACTATTTTCAGTTGCTGTTATGTTTAATGATGTCTTTGCTTTTCCCCTCTTCTCCCCTCTTTCTATTAGTCTCAATTGAGATTGCATCTATCTTAGGGCTGGATGATAAAACAATAACAATAATTATCATGATATAAATTCCCCTCAATATGGATCTAACAGATGCGCAATAAAAGTTTGATATAATTTACGGCCCAACATGTTGCTAGTGACATGTTTTGCAACACAATGAATTAAAATCACTTTCTCTGTGACTACTTACAGTATTAGGACCGGCAGTGGAGCACAAGCATAAATAAGGTCATGAAAACGGGGGATTTATTTAACAAATAACAGAATGCAATAGGTCAGGTAGGCAGACAACAGACATAACCATCAGAACAACAGAGAAACTCACTGAGAGAGCAGGTAAGTCCAAAACAACCAATTCAATAAGGGTATTCCAGCAGCATTTTCTCTGCGAGGAGTGTGCTGCCCTCCTATTGGTGTTAAATAACCAGAAGTAGACAGCCAGCCAAACTCCCACAGTAATCAACAAGAGAGTCAGGATGTAGCTTTCTTGCTACGTGTTGCAGAGCATATTGATATGGTAGAGAAGAGTAAAACTGAAATACCAGAAATGTTGAAACTAGAGCATGAGATACGTAAACATATTCTCTAAGGCATCATGTGTACCTGTCTCCATTGCCTGTGGTGGAGGTCCTTGCCAGGAAGGTTTCCTGGGGGAGTGGGAACACCAACTGCCTGCATGAGCAACATTGTGGGTGTCAAGTTGAAGGGGGCATCGGAAACTAGAATGAGAGGTCTGGCGTTGATGATAGCAGAAACTTCTGCCATGGATAGAACTTCATGGGGAAGGTGGATATGAGTCTGTAACGGAATCGAGAGTTCTCTCCCAAGGGCCTCCCATATGTGAAGAAAAGAGGAGGGTTGAACTCCCAGGAGTGACCTTGCTTGCACAGGTATCTCCAGATCCTCGATTCATCTTGCTACTTTCAGCTCAAGCTTATTGCTGTCAAGTTCATCCCGCAATTAGATGTCAGTTGCTTCGCAGGTCCACAGGTCACAAAGAATCACCACAGAGCATTAATGCAGTTTGAAGTATCCTTGGACTCGATTACCTCGATATGCATGGCTCTAGTGCTCATGCAGGTAAACAGAATTGCCCAATGCTTGCTTTCAGCGTGCACCGTGCAGTGATCTTCCAAGGCCCAAAACATCTAATCCAATGTACGAAAATGGAGGGTATGTACTGAGGTGTTCGGGTGGCAAGTCTGCCATAATCTGCACCTCCATTTTGTCATGAAGCTTCAAGCAGGTGGTACACTTGTGTATGACTGAGCTGACAAGCCTTTTGCATCCAGTGATCCACAGGCTAGAGGATCTGATCGCTTCTTCGGTAAAGATGCGCCCTTGGTGGTGCCAACAGGGTGGAGATGGGACTGTCTGTAGGTGGTAGCACTAAGGGGCTCTTCTCTGTATGTACTACTGGTGCATATTTGAGCCTACCTCCAATTCTGATGAGGCCTTTTTCCAGCACTGGTCCGAGTTTTAAGAGTGGGCTACTCTTAGGCAAGGCTTTACCATTGGTCAGAATAGAGATTTCCATTAAGAAGGCTTCCCTTTGGACTGTGCCTATGATGACATCTGTGGCTTGACAAAGCTCATCAGGGCTGTGAGGTTTTTTGCATTAATGCCATCACCTACACTTTTTGGCATGGTCAGTAGACTTGTAGGATCAGGCCACATGGATGATGAAGGCAACAGCTCTCAAGAATGAGTTCCATGCAGGAAGTGTCACAGTTGGGGTCGCGTGAATAAGGAGGGCACTGCTGCGGATCAGGCACGTGAAAGGATTTTAATATTCTGCTTGCAATCCAGAAGACAAAGAAATCAAAAACGTAGTTCCGGAATCGTGGTCGAGGTACGGGCAGCAGTCGGGTGATCTTCGTTGGTAATCCAGGGGACAGGGCAGGGCTCAGGATCCGGGGGCAGGCGGGTGTTCAGGTGATCTTCTTCGATACTCAGAGGGTTAGGCTAGATTTGGCGTTGGGAAAGCAGAACAGGGTCAGGGCAACAGTAAAATGGTATAATGGGACAGAACTGCATGAACTCGCAAAAGTATGCTGAAGATCTCGTGTTTGGCTGGCGTGCCAGACACAAATAAGTAGGGTTTGTCATTAACCCCGATGGACAACAGCTGTCAGGGGGAAGTGTACAGTAACCGGTTCTACCGGTTCCTGGGGCAGTTGGGGAGGGAGCACTCCTGCCGCGGCTACACTCTCTTCTCGGGAAACCTTGAGGGCATGGAAGGGAAGCCCTGCGTGACATCATAGGGGCTTCATTGGAGTGGCCCATGACAGAAAAGTGTGAAATCCGGCCCATGGTAAGATTTTGCCTTTCAACTTGTATGTGGAAGCTCATTCCCTCAGGCCTCAATTCAGCATCCAGTTTGGAACTGATGACTGTGAAGGACTCCAGTTTCTCTTTATAGCTTTCATATGGTCTATGGAGGAAAGCTGGTCCACTGAACTACGTTGTTCTTGCAAAGTTTGACGGCACCCCCCTGGACACATTATCGGCTGTATTGTGTTCTGTTGGCACAAAGAACCATTGCTCTGGCTTGGTCGACTGATGTATCCACTGTACCCTGTTGTGGACATACACATAGAAGTGCTTCACCTCATTGTGGATGTACCAGAGAACCATCTTACTATCGCAGTAGAACTTCACTGCATGCATCTTGAGATCAATCTTGTCCAGGATGAGCTCTGCCACTTCTACTGATAAGACTGCAGTTCAAGCCTAGGAACAGTGGGCTTGGGCAGAGGAGCTAGCTTGGCTTTCCCTAGGATGAAGCCAACATTGCTGTTCCCATTTTCATGGATGGCCCAGAGGTAAGCCACTGCCCCAATAGCTTGAGTTGATGCACTGTGAAAACACACACAACTCCGTGTACTTTGCTTTGGAGAGGGAATTCAATGTAGGTACGTGGAAAATGTAGCTGCCCTAACTCCTAAAGCGAGTCACACCACACTACCCATTCATTCCATTTCAGTCCGTTCCAGTCAGCCTTGTTGCTGGTTACTTGTTACAGTTCCCTGAATAGAGCTCTTCCTTGTATAGTGACAGAAGAAGCTAAACTGAGGAGGTCAAAGACACTGTTTACGATTCAGGCAATTCAGATTACAAGGCAAAGGAAGACCATCATTCCAACTTGTACTGTATGGCTCAGAGATTTAAAACCCAAGGAATAACAACCCAGGCCTTGATTTAAGATCCGGACTAGAACAGGCTGGTACCCCTCGTCTAAGGGGGGATGCACAACACAAGGGGGGATGCAACTGATAAGGGTGAAACAATGAGCGCTGGTGTTTTAGGAATCCAACATGCATCACCCCCTCCTCACATACAGTACCTCAAAGAGAGCTGTTTTAAGATTTGCCTGTTGTGTGTTTCTTGTCTAAGTGTTTACTAATTGTCAGAATTAATATTTAAATGTTATGTCTGTATGTTCCTTTAAATGATTTTAATAAGTTTGTTACCCATGTAAATGTGCCTCACAGATTATTACCTATATAAAGGTAATATTTATATAAAGATAAATATATATAGGCATATACGTGCAGATATCCACTTATTCTCACATCTATCTTAAAGGAATTGGGAAACATTTAAAGAAATGTAACCATGTATCCAAGTTATCCCTTTGCCTCTTATGAGGCCTGTTATAGGAGAGCACTTTCTGTGTTTAAATTAATTCAGAGACACCCACCCCTGCATTCCAGAGGAGTCATACATGAGCTATTTTGGTGCATTCCTTTTTGTTCTTACATTAGTCCATCCCTTACATTGAATGAATGAATTAATATGTGTGTTGTTGAACATGGATATCAGTTATTGTAATAATCCCATGTTAAGCACAAATTGTAATCTACAAATGTTAAATTGAAATACTTACTCTAGGAAACTAATGACCACTTAAACTGACTAGACTTAAGATGTGCTGTTAAAAATTTGGAATAGAACTTCTGTGAAATCTAACGTGTCAATATCTGGTGATGTGTAACATAACCGCGCATAAATTAATTTATGCAGATCATACAATGTGTAGATCTCAAGATTGCGATGTCATGTTTGGTAGATTGTTTAGGAGATATTCTCATAAACCATACAACCTTCTAGAGACTCCATCCAAAACCACGTAAACTCCCTTTCATTCATTTGCTAATCCAACCTATTGATTCCCAAAAACACAGACTTTCATTCAGTACTCAATGATATCAGTCTTCGGGTCATTGTTCCTGAACCATAAGAACCTCAGAAAGTCACGATGGTCTTCTCTGATGAGAAAGCAGTGGAAAATCTTCTGGATGTCTGCCATTATTGCCACTTGCTCTTTTCAAAAGTGAATAAGGACTCCCAACAAGCCGTTATTAAGATGAGGACCAGTAAACAGCACATCGTTCAGTGAGGCACCACCTTGTGGAGCATTGGAATCAAATACCACTTTTTGAGAGTGATTAACACCAAAGATCAGGAGGTACCAACACTCCTTGGCTTCTTTCAGAAGAGGGGCTCGTTCAGCATGATTATCCTCGAAAATCTTCCCCATAAAGGTCCATGATCTTCAAAAAGGCAGTATCTTCAATGGACAGAGCAAGCTTGTTGTTGTTCTCAGTCACTTGAAACATGCCATGCCCAAATTATGCTTTGTAACCCTCCCCGCGTTATGTTTGGACATGCTATTGAGGCCATTCCTTTGCTCCCTGCTGTAACACAGTATCTCCTTCAGGTCCATGAAGCTGTCACAGGGCACCAGGTAGGAAGGGCACCCATTCTCTAACACGTGGGTCTTGAACATGTTCACACTGGGCTTTTGGGCATTCCCAAGACATACTTCTCCAACCACGAACCACCCCAGGTCCAGTCTCTGAGCAAAGGGGGCTTGTGTGGGCCTTTAATCTGCTGTCTCACCTTATGCACTTTCACAGGGAGAAGAATCTGAGCATTTGGATCCAGCTCTGGAATGCACCTTGTCAGAGGTTTCAGGAGAGGATGGAAGAGTGCTATTTCTGGAGTCGGTATTTATGCCTTGCTCGTGGGATTCTGGTTGCTCTTGATCAATATTAGTAGTGCAAGGGTAACGCCTCCATTTACTGTTTCAGTCTGAAAACCTTCTGTCTACCTGCTAGACATGTTGGCGAGTTCTTAGTGAGTAAGATGAGGAGTGACTCTTAACATCAAATAACTTGAAGAATTCTGACCTTGCCAATGAACGATTACTCTGTTTGAGTATGGTGTGCATGTTAATTGCCTTGTCACGCTGTCCCTTGGGGAACATGCAGACCAGACATATTTTGGAGCAGGACATTGAGGGCTGCCCTTTGCCATAAACGTCTGTGTAGTGTGAGGTGACAGTAGGTGGAGATGTAGGATCTTCTCCCACCGTGCTGTGTTCTGGTATCAAAGTTGGAGCTTTAGGTTCAAGCTTTAGGGGTGATGCACCTGGATACATGGCTGCGACTGTGGAGAACTGTGGCACAGCACCATCGTAAGGAAAGCCTTTCTCTCGTCCAGCAATTTCACTCTGAATCCACAAAACTTTCTTAAGGGGTGTGGTTTGTGCTGAAGAGGAGAGTTCTTTTCTGGATTCTTGGCTTGCTTCCGTCTTGTAGACTGAAACGGGGATTCTCCCAGTCTGGTAGGCTGATTTATCTCTCATGAGGGGATTACTGCTGCTGGGAAGACCAAAGCTGAGGTCATTTCTGGCATTTATATTATGCTCATCTTTGAACTGGGAGCCTTGATACAACCACTTCTCCTGTAGAGCATGTGGGAGTTTTTCCACTATGGGGCTGATGCACTCCATGAGGAGGTCTCCCAGTTTGGCATTGTCTTTACTGGAGATTTTGGGAAATATGTCTAGTTTGTTGAAAAGAGCATTCTGTATTGCCTCAGGTGAACCATAGCACCAAGCATGCTTTCATCAGTGCTGCCTCAGGATCATGAACATGTGCTTGCCAAACTTGCCTCCGATAGCATTGCAGTAGGAAGACTGCTATGCCCTCAAGTTCTCAGGTTGGTCATCGAACTGGCTGAGCCCTGTAGTTACCAACTCCCGACATGCAAGGAATTTAACAAAGTCTTTCATGGCATGATGGCAGGGATCTCGACTGGGCCTGTTGATATGGTGCAGTGACGAGGCATGTAAGGTTGCACTGATGGATTTGTGTTCTGAATATGTGACTTCCTGTGTTGGATGTCTTCATCCCAATAAGATATGTTGGCAGATGGTGTGTAGGGAAGCATGAAGTCAGAGAACAGGGTGTGTTCTCCAGACCCTTGACCGGTTTCTGGCTAGAAGGATTGGACTGAGCCACATAAGCAGATTTCCATGTGACTAAACTGCCATTGGACTGAACGGATGGAGGTGAAAGGACATCATGACACAGTTATATGTGACATTTGCAGTTGTGTCATCGCGCTTCTCACTCTTTTGGGATATTTTGCCATCCACGTGTAGTGGTTTGTACACACTCATTTTCCCGTTGTGTAGATAATCATCTGCACACCTTTCCACTTTGGCTCATACAGCCTTTATTCTGCCGAAACAGGCACAGAATTAGTTTTCACAGCCCAACTCCCAGCAACGAGCTTCCCACCTGGTTATGAATAAACAATAAAACAAATTCAATAACTGCTCTTCTGGTTAGCCATGGCTAACTAACGGAGTTGTCGGTCATAAAATAAATACCATTTTAGATCATTTGCTAGAAGTAAGTAATCAAAAGTATATCTAGGAAACACAAAGTCTTTGACTGACATTGCTAACACCTATTACAAACAGAATTGATTTCCCTGCCCACTAGAGGGCACTTAAACCCCGCATTACATAAGCCCAAACAGAATAATACAGTAATAATTAAAGCAAATTAGTAGTTAAAGGCAAATTAATTTCACGGCTGACGTGAAAAATTTTATCACAACATTTTCGGCCATATTGCCCAGCTCTAGTCTCTATGCTAGTTTTGCTGATGTATAGAAATACAACTCTGTTGTCTGATATTTACATATACTGTAGTCTAAATTCTGAAAGGAAACCTTTTCCAACTTGCTAACGGTTTGCAGAGTCCTTATATTTATATTTTGCTTGCTGTCATATCAATTTTGGGCTTTGTTTAAAGAAGACAGTAGTGTTCTGTTTTAATAGGACAAGTGGGTACAGAAAATTGATGGATGGATCTGTTCTGTATTCTTCTTTAGATTTTCATGCTCCACACTGGATTAAAGGTTATGGTCTTATAGATTCTGCATTATCCTAAGCACTAAGCACTATTGGAGGGCCACAGTACAGTTAATTATGCTTAATATATTTTTTTATCTTTCATTTTATATTCAGTTTTATTTAATAACAAAACATTTGAAAATTAAATATGAGATATTTAATGATGAAATTTGCTGCCACAGTGAATGTGATACCCTCACATGGTCCCTCTTTCACTCCTTGCCATTTGTTTCCTAAATCTGATAAATTTATAAACTCCATACCTCCACCATGTTATGCCTGTTGTGTATCAGCAGAGGTTATCTGGGCTCCATTAGCCAATCATCCACAAACGAGTCTCTTGTTAAACCTTCAGGTCCATTCAGAGAGGAACTTAGCTCATTTTACACTAAAGCTGTCACTAAAAATAGCTGAACATCACTAGTTTGGCTGCTCTGTCGGGCTGATTGAAATGCTTGTGTTAGCAGTGTCACTCACAGTGCCTTGTGGGAATGCGTGTGTCTGCTGTCCTTGGTCGCTTCCATTTTCTCATTGACCTCCTGTTAGTATGTTTTACCAACCAAAGATTATGAATGACTTAAGTAAACTGTGAAGCCTAAATTGAAAAATTTGTCCTGGAGGAGGTACAGATATTACAGCATATCTTACTTGACTGGGTTGCCCCCCCCCCCCCAAGCTCTGTGGCTGGAATGGAATTAAAAATGTTACTGATGAAGCCTGTTGACTAGCCAGGAGGGGGCGCCAACAGCATACACATCAGATGTGCTGTGATAGCACATACCCATCCCTTGAGTTGATGTGCTGTTATACTTTGAAGGGGAGATCTACAAGAAATGGGGAAACTGGTCCTACAGACCTGGAAAATGGTGGAGAAGCATTTGGATTGAAAAATAAATATCTAGATATCCAGTGAGAACTTTAGACAGCAGTAACCTCTCAGCCGTGTTTGTCATCATGATTTTAATGTGTTTCTGTTCAGAAATGATTAGGCCTCTGTCAGTGTGCCAGAATTTCCTCCATATTCATAGGTAACAATGATGTGATCTCACTGAGGCTCCCTATCCCAGGGCAGCCCTCATTTTCTCAGCATGATGTGTTCAGGTTACACTCTGCTCAAAGGCAGACTCATTGTAACTGTGTGCATGAGTGTTTGTCCTTATTCTGTGCTCAATTCTGCTTTGTTCTCTCTTTGTCCTTCTTCTCCTTGTTACCATGCCCTTGTAGACTCAGCATATAAGTCCAGAAGATGTAGATTTAGAGAATGAACCTTGGTATAAATTCTTTTCAGAGATGGAGTTTGGAAAACCGGTAAGTTGCACAGCTAAACTTTAATTTTCTGTTTCAATATTAAAAATGTGCCTATTTGCCTTAACACAGTGTTCACTTCTATGGTATTTTTGTGCAGCTTAATCACTTTAAACTTGCAGGTTGTGTTGAGACTAGGACATCATCTAATGCTTCTCTTTGCTATATGTCTGTCCTATCATTTATGTGTTCACTTTTTTCATAAAGCAAAAATAATATAAGTACTGTGCCTTAAAGGAGAGTCTGAATAACCTTACTCCTTTGGAGCAAACTTTACACCTTCGTTTCTTGTGGAGCTGTGCTTTTCAGTATTATTTGTGGATTAAGGCCTTCATTAGCTTTTTGGGTGTCTGGTGGCAAACATGGCCATTGGGATTTGGGTTAGGGGTTAAGGGGTTAGGGGCTTAGGGGGGTTAGCACATGTTTTAATAGTCTTGTGGATTTTGGAAATTGGGTGAGACACAGTCCTCAGGCTTCTTGCAGAGACAGACACACAGATGTGGCCTCCTGATTATTATGTTGACCTTGGAATGGAATCTGAGCATAACACAGTGTTGCACAGAAGAAATTAAACATGGAGTATATGAAGTGTTCATTGTTTTTCAAAGTGCCTCAGTTGAAGCTTATAAATGTAGGATGGATTTGGTGGAGTATGTGTTTTAATTCGGGTGACTTACATATGCAGTCAGTCCTGCTACAACACCTGATATTGCACCACGAATCTGTTTGTTACGTGATTAATGTATTAGTACCCAAGTCCAATTCAATGCAGAATCACATTTGTATTTGTGCAATTTTCAGTTGGACAGAAAGGACTACACAAACTACAACATGATACGGTATTGGTGAGAAACACTACTACCTAAACGAATCAAAATATTTTGTAGGCCACTTTCATGCATCCCACTTGTTAAAGTCTTAGATTCTAAAAATCTAAAAAAAGAAAATGTTTTTATTATTTAATTCATTTTGTTTGGCATAAGTTACTGCGTTTTGGAGTTGCATTCCCCTAACCCTATTTTTCCCATGGATCTGTATATTTTAATACACACATACAAGTTTAGTGAACATGAGGTTTTTCAGGAACGCATTGAAATAAGCTTCATGATCAGTGAGTGAATGATCAGGACCCAGATCGACCATTAGTTAGGGGTGCAGCAGGAATTCTGGGTAACTTTCTGCAGCTGGTTTGTGGAAGCCATTGCCAAACATCGTTTGGGTTATATGAAGTGACCTTCATCCTAGGAAACACTGGCCGTCCGTATCCAGTGAAAACTCAAAGCATGGAAACAATACACAGGTGCTGTTTACAAGCCACGCCGATGGAGAGGGTCACTTTCATGAGCGCCGGTGGCCTATTTCTGACATGGAAAGAAGGTGCACAGCTCAGCTATGTCTGCTTATTTATAGCAGCAGTGGCACCTGCCTGGATACATAGTTATCACATCAATATTGGAATCGTTGTCATATCTTAATGCTCTATTAATAAAAATTATCCACATTATAGCCACTGCCCAAAAAAAGGTCAGCGGACCGCCTAAGGGTCGCCTTAACCACTTAGATGTAGCACAGTGAACAGCTCCTAATATTTATTCATGCTCATTTTGGTTAACAGCACATACTTGTTTCTTTTTTATTTTTAGGTTTATATTAATCTCTTTGGAAAGCTGACACTGTGATGCCTCCATTCCCTCCCCATAGCTGACATTAACTGATACCAGGCATGGCTCCTGAGTAGAGAGCACTACTAGGCATCAGGCTGCTGGTGAATCTCCTCTCCATGAGCTGATGTCACTGGAGGCTCGTTCCTGGCCTTTTTAAGTGACTGCCGTGTGGATTCAGTCTCACAGCTTTAATCCTCCAAGTCAGAGGAGAGTTGGAAAGTGACGTCTTGACATGTGTACTCTCTGACAGCTGTGGCAAATATGAATCATCCGACTGTTCTGTCTTGACAAACCTGTGCATAGAACATTCCTCCTTCCATTCCTGAGCACTTCCGATCCACTAAACATGCACGACAGCTCTGTGCCTTAGTTCTGGCCCTTGGACGTTCCCTGGAAGATGAGGCAGTGGAAACAGACTTTCACACACTGCGGCTGTTCAGCATCGAGCCCCATGTGCAATGCAGCTTCACTAATTCCTTTTTCATTAAGTGGGATGTTCATTTTGAAAGGTCATTAATGATTTCCCTTCCCCTAGCAACCCCCAGCCACCCCTCCCAAAAAAAAACGCAGCTACATAAGCGGCGCGCCACTGGGGCCCAGTGTCGCCAAGAGCCACAGTGATTGCGCAACATTTATTTGCAAACATAGCTTGGCCCTCATTCACAGCCCCCCACCACACCTGTTATTTTTGGCCCATGTGACGCAAGCAGGAAGAAAATGAATAGTAACAGGGCTTAAATTTAGCACCCGCTGAGCAGGCAGAGCCTCTGCATGACGATGGGCTTCATTAATGTGCTAATCACCTACTTCCTTATTTATTACACTCCTGGATTCCTGTCCCCTCAAAGCTGCCTCAGCATCTGCTATCAAGTAAAAACCCCTGGAAATGTGGACTTTGTCCAGCAGGCATTGACAAGTTAGTGTCATATGTGCTTTATGGGAAGCAGCCGG
Organism: Mormyrops boulengeri; assembly: GCA_026781065.1. NCBI lineage: Eukaryota > Metazoa > Chordata > Actinopteri > Osteoglossiformes > Mormyridae > Mormyrops > Mormyrops boulengeri. Next base: position 16,445,164 of record JAODLD010000069.1, read on the forward strand.
GAGCATGTGGCTGTGTGTCTTTTCGTGCGTGCGTGTGTGTGTGTGGTTCACCAGCTGGCCGCCTGTGTGCTTTCCTTTCGGTCATGAGTGTGACTCACTCCCAGACAAAAGAATGAGTCCCCATGGGTCGCCATCATCCATTGGCTCAGAGGCAAGGAGACTCCTCCCCCTCCAGGCACCCCTGACCGACAAACACTCCCCCTCCTTGTCGCGCTTGCTTTTCCTCAAGTTACGTGTGGGCCAAAATACACCGTTATTCCTCCATGCAGTGCCTGCTCTATAAGAACAGACAATCCTAGGCTTCGGAAGACTGGAGGATCCTTCCAAACAGATGGTCCGTGGGCTCTTTGTGCTAGAGACAGTACCTCTGCGGATTTATCAATGACTTCTTTGTTTGGCTTGTTGCAGAGTGCCCCCTCCTTCAGCCCCCTGGAAACACCCTCCGACCTCCATCAATAGTAAGTCTGCTGTTCTTTTCTTTCTGTCTGGGTTGTCTTTCTTCCTGTTTTCCTGCCCTGTCTCATTCTCCGTGTCAGAATCTCCCGTTATACTGATGCAGGGATAGAGTTTATAGCGAAAGAGCCTGATGAGATTCCCCCCGATGGGGACCCCAGCTTCCTGCCTGCAGTCCCGTTAGCCTAACAGTGCCGCTCTGCTCTGCATGCGCTAGCCTTTCAGAAAAACACCCCAGGATAAAGTGGGCAATCTGGTGGCTGGCGCACCCCCACGTGACGCCAAACACGTTCCGGATGGGACCTGTCGCATGGCTGGGGAAGAGGAGGGTGCTGGGTGCCAGGGGGCTGAGTAACGGCCCTGAGCAAACGCTTTGTTTATGTTTCTGAAAAGAATGTGAGGAATGCTCGGGGGAGTGCATTGTGTGTGTATGTGTGTAAGGAGGAGAGTATGTGTGTGTGGGGAGGGGTTTGCATAGATCACATTTGGGGAGCAAATGTCCCCTAAGTGTGGTAAAACCTAAAACTAACTTACTTTTGGGGACATTTTTCAGGTCGACATTTGGATAACCTCAATTTTATAAAAATTGGTGAAATGCTAAAAGTCTTGTATTTTGTTTGGTTACTTAGGGTTAGGGTTAGGGCTGGGTTGGGGTTAAGGTTGTTGTGATTAGGATTAGGGTTTTCCCATAGAAATGAATGGAAGGTGCCCATTTAGATAGGTACGCCAACGTGTGTCTGTGTCAGCATTACGCTGGTGGAGGATCTCCTTGAGTATGTGGGCTTTGGCCTCTTCATGGCCTCCTTTTTGTTATAATATCCTTTATTATTTTTAAAGCTACGGTTTTGTTTTACCCGCCTTCATTCCATTAGTGAGACCATAAAAACTCAGTATGAAGTGAAAAATGAGCTGTGCCACTTTCCGACACTTCATTCTGTGTTTACTTAGTTTCTTAGCTTGGATTTCTGTGCTGTTTCACTCTTTTGTAGTGAGGTGTAAATATTCTTCTTGTGTTATCGATAGAGATATGAAAAATACTGAATAAATTCAGGTTTAGTACCCTTGAAGGATTAATGTGTCCAATTTCACACTCCCTTGTAAGAGCAGTGGCTAGTTATACTAAGATTCTAGTGGTGTCCCTTAATACTCACATGGTAAACTCTGTTTTTGTGTTATACATTTCTCAATGCAGTTTCTATGTTCCTGGCTCTTTAATGTGTTTTATTGGCTGGAGGGAGGGACCGGTGGCCTGCCAAGGTTTCCTGCTTTTTAACGGCTGCTGGGGTGGGCGGGGGCGGGTGTTGAGTTAACTGGTGCTAAGCTGGTGCATGTGGAGACACACAGTGTTCACTCTCAGTTTTGTGTTAACTGGACACTGAGGTGACAGGGTCGTGACGTGCTGAATGGCATGTAGGAATGTCCCATGTTATTTTTACCCTGCTAATGTGTGGCTTAGGGTTATCATAGCATGCTCTGTCATACTCCTTGTATCACATTCCCTGTGTGACCCCTTGTGAGATGGACTCTCCCCATCTCAAGCCCTCGGTGATAGGTGTTATTTCCTGTTAGCAGTGCATGATGCCTCGGTCCCCGGCACTAAAAGCCCCTTAGCATTGTTGGCATTATTAGCATTATTAGTGTTTGCGGCCCGGGAGTCCACTTTTCTTTGTGATGTGTCCCTGGCAACGCTTCACCCACTTGCAGGGCACACTGTCCTGATCCTGTCCTGCGCGATGCCATCACCCATGGCCTCACAGCAGGAGTGGGACAGGTGAAGCACCTCACTCAAGCCAAGCCATCCTGTCACATGTCACACCTGCTGTAGGGCAGACAGATGTTACTCTGCCCCTGATTGGCAGCTTGCCTTGTGGTGCTGGTGATCAGCACCTGTCAGAAAGCACAGTCTATGTCATTTTTGCTTGACTCCTGACAGCTGCCATCTCCTCCCACCAGTTCACCATATAGACCCTCCCAAAATGAGTCGGGCAAGGGCACCATGGCCGCTGCTGAGCCCGGAGACCGCCACATTTACAAGAGCGTCCTGGAGGGTGGGGATATTCCCCTGCAGGGCCTACGTGCCCTGAACAAGCGCAGCCCCAGCTCCTCCTCATCTAAAGGTAAGAGCCACCACCAGCCCCCAAGGTGGTGCTCTGCACACTATCCTGCTGTCATCACTTCTCTTTCTTCTGTTCTTGCTTCCATCTGAATCATTTGTCTGTGTTCCCAATTACGCAGTTTTGATATTTTCTCACCTGCCAATTCAGTGCATAAGTTAAGTTAATCTTTTGTGTCATGTTTCCAGTCAGTGAAAAAGCAGGTCTGCTAAACACAGATGAACTGCTACACAATGCTGAGTTCATACTAAGACACTTACAGTTTGATTGGTCCTATTTGAACTTTTGGACATAGAGGTCAGTGGATGGAGGATGAGAAGTTGCGTTTTGGGAGCAGCATGGATCAGAAAGATCAGTGGTGGAGGATGTGAGGAGTCAAGTATTTTAGGAGCAGCATAGATCAGTGGATGGAGGATAAGGAGTTGAGTGTTTTGGGAGCAGCATGGATCAAAGGGATCAGTGGTGGGGGACAAGGAGTTGGGTGTTCTGGTAGCAACTTGGATCAGAGAGATCAGTGGTGGAAGATGAGAAGTTGAGTGTTTGGCAACAGCATATATGAGAGGGATCAGTAGTGGAGGATAAGGAGTTGAGTGTTTTGGGAGCAACATGGATCAAACCTATATCTTGGCTTTTCTGTTCTTTGGGTCCAGCTTGATGTCCATTGTTAAGTGTTGAGCTCACAACTCAAAAGGTACTTTCCCAATGCTGGAACGTTTTTCAGGAACCATGAACTTCTGTGAAGTTACCTCTGTGGGAACGACTGTATTTCCTAAGATGTAGTTCCTGAACCTGTTTTAGTTCCTACATTGGGTACTTCTCGTACGAACAGGAAATACTGGGTGGGGCTTATAAAGATGAACTTTGCTGATTGGTTCACCACAAACACCAGCACTAGCTTGGAAGTTCTGTGGAAGTGCGGTGAAAAAGATAATGTAAAAGAGTGGAGCAAAAAATGAGCAGATGAAATTATTTTTGTATCCAGATTACATTAAATTTATGAATCAATTTTGGTTGTATCTCCATATTTCCGCATCAGAAAATTCAGTCCATAGCTCACATATTTTTGTCTAATATGGCTGGTACGGGTAGTGAAACTTGCCAGGGTTTATTAGTGGAATAACATTACATCATGTTTTATTATGTCGAAAACTAAAGATTGAGTTGCCGGCCAGTTTTAATAATGAATTATAAACATGTCATGGGCTTTATAAATAAAGTATAAATAATAAATATAAATACATCCTATATTTTTGGACTACACGATCAATCCCCCTATTAACTAACATATATCTAACAAAACAACTTCTTCATCCTCCATTGTTTTGGTGTGGTGGTGGTTTTTCGTGTGAAATTATGTGTGAAATTTAACCTACAAGCTTTTTGCGTCTCCCATGCATATTTAATATAAAGGTCACAGTTTCTGTTGTGGGGTGGGAAACAATACACAAAAGAGGCCAGGAAGTAAAAAAAAATGGTTTCCAGGTGACATGGCCCAACTTTGGTGGGAAGACACCTAAAGATGTATTTATACTGGCTTAGGGCAAAGGTCATCCAGCAGGGAGACAGGCACAGAAAGGAAATGAAGAAATGAGGGGAGGTAAACAAGAAGTACATGTAGGACTGAGCTGACACGAGGAAGTCACCTGTTTGAGTGGATCAGAGGTCAGAGGGTGGAATGCTTGCACACACTCCCGTAAGGAGCTGTGTGCTTTAGGCTTGGCCATTACTGTGTCACATGCGCAGGCCAAGACAGGATCTAACATCTGAAGGCACTGTACATATGGTTATTTTTTACTTATACTTACTTTCCCTTTAGTTATCTTTTGCATCAACTTTTGCTGCATTCTATTCTTTAATGGTAATGTTTGACAAATGTTTGTGATCTCTATTCTTTCGGATAAGTAGCTGTTATACTCCTGTAAACATACTTGATTTTTTGTACAGAATATTAGAACTTGGGTCAGATTTTTGTCCCTGAAGGCTTAACTGATGAATTTCTCATTTCCTTATACATCCTTGTTTGAAGGAATTCAGTAAGTTTTGGAAGTGCTCAGCTTTTTAAGCAGCTCTCTGCTGCCTCCTTCTGGGCTAAAATTAATGTGCCAAATTTAACATGTTCAAAAGGAAGAGTAACAGGTGGTGATAGCAGCAAACTGCTAGCTTGTTTAGCCTTGTTACTGTATGTATTGTCATATGGAGACTGGTTCCCACTGTAACCGCCTTGTGATATAGATCAGAGAAGCACAGTCATTTTCTTGAAGAAATACATGGAATTCTGAAATTTGGTCTTCTACATGTAGACTGTGGGGTTTAAAAAATGCAGTTAAATCACAGTGCATCAAGTGAGTGTTTTAGTTGCTCTACATCCATCAATTATCACCTGATGTAATTGCTCCTTTAGTAACTGGAAAACAACTTGAGTATCAATGAATGCCTGTGCATGTAAGATGTAAGATGTCTTTGATGAAACTGGTTCAGGCCTTGAACTGACTACTCTAAGGCATGTAATCCATTTATGTGCCTGGGTGATTTTCATTTTATTTTTTGTCATTCTGGCAACTTTTATTTCAGTATTTCATTTTATGTTTTTGTGCGGAGTACATTGCCACATTGCATTTGGTCTGAGGAGAACACTTTCTTTTATCCTGGGATTGTACTGTCTGTATTTTCAGTCTTCAAGTAGTAATTATGCAGCTCTGTCACTGTAGCAGACCTCACTGGAGCGTTGCTGAATTGTGTCCATAGATAATACTCTCTGCCATCTTTGCAGGGGATGCGTGTCGCTGTGTGTCTGCCCACTCTTCCCACCCCAGTTCTCCCCGCTAACATTCTGTTTATTCTGTTGTCCTGCATGCCTGCCAGTGGATTATAAAGGTGGGAATGGCTACATAATTTCACCTTCCTCCTCCTCCTCCTCCTCCTCTGTAACTAGCCACTCCACTCGTCCCAATAGCACCGTAGCTTCACACTGTAAGAGTAACAGGCCCCTGTCTGCCGCCAAAGCTTGCATCCCACAAATCCTGCCCTCCAAGTTCAAGCCCAAGCTGCTGCCCCCACCCAATGAGCAGGTGGAGAAGAGGGCCCTGCCCACCATGCACCCCAAGGCCCACAGCTGCGAGGACCTGCAGGACACCAGCATGGAGCGACAGGCAAGCAGTTTCAGGAGCCCTGCCGTTCGCCCACCCGGTCGGAAGAGCACGGCTGAGTTTGCGTCGTTGTACCGGGACATGCATGTTATCCGCCGCCCTGGGTCTGAGGGTTGCAGCCCCCTGGGTAGTGTGCGTAGTCTGGCCTCACTCTTTGAGGGGGAGGGCGGTGCCCAGGGGGACCGCCAATCTGAAAGGGAGAGGCCAGGGGGTGTCCCACGGCAGGCTGTATCCTCGAGGGTGACTGAATTTGAGCAGATCATCCAGCGCTCCTGCTCCCTGCCCACCCTGGCAGCTGACTCTGGCCACACCCCCTGCCAAATTGCATCTGCAACCTCTGCAGAGTCTCTGCTTGCCATCGACCACCACAAGAAGGACTGGCTGTTTCAGCCAGAGCTGACAGCATCCTCAAAGATGAGAGACGCCGGAGAGGCTGAGATGTCCTTCAAGAACTCCTCTGGAGACCAGACCAAAGTGGTCCACTGTTCTGGGCAACAGATCAAAATGAACCACTGCTCTGGACACAAAGTTGAGGAGCATCACTTCTTTGAACAAGAGACCAACATGGACCACTGCTCCAGGCTAAAGGCTGAAGTGAACCACAGTTCCAGAGAAAAGGCTGAAGTGGACTGCTGCTCTGGACACAAGACTGACGTGGACCACAGTTCTGGAGAAAAAACCAAAGTGGACCTCTGCTGTGCACCTGAGAGTGATGCAGGCACTTGCTCAGAGGCCACGCCCAATGGCTTGCCACAGTTCCCTCCCACAACAAAGTCCTATAAGTGTAAGGGGACCTGTCCCGCCTCTTACACCCGCTTCACCACCATCAGGCGGCACGAGAGGCAGCGGGTGGCCACAGGGCCAGACCCACTGGGCCCCCAGGAGCCGAGGGCTGCCTTTCCCAGCAACCTGCACTTCATGAGCCCAGCCCCTTTCCGCCTCCGGAAGGTGCCACCTGGATCCCAAGCCAAAAAGACCACTGTCTTCTTGGCCACCAAGGCCACAGCTGGCACCCTGAACCTGGACCTCCTAGAAGTTCCCATGCCTTGTGTCAGGCCCGTCATTCCGCTGCGAATGTCCTCCCTGGAGGTATTGGAGAGGCTGAGTAATGTTGAGGGCACCTCCCCAACACCAGGGGGCAACTGCGACAGCCTTCTTAATGGCAGCCATGTTGAGTTGAGTCAGGAGAACTTGGATTCCAACAGAAACTCACTGAAGCTGAGGGCAGCGCCCCCCAGAGGTGGCTATTTTTATTATTGTGCCACGTTCTCTCGTCATCTCTTTGGCCACTCATCCCTCCCCGTATCCTCTCCCCGTCCGTCCGCCCCGAGCGACTCCGGGGTCCTCATTTCAGTCTGTGTGATGGGTCACTTGTCACCGTCGCTGGACGTAGTTTTATAGAAACACAGGTGACAGATCAGCCGAGTCAGTCTGTTTGTTAATTTGCTTTGTTCAGACCTGGTCCACTGGACACCTGTCAACCAGCAGCTCAATGATGAATGAAGAGGCGCAACCAGGCATGGTGAGGGCCAGCATAGAGAACGGGCTTCCCACTCCTGTCACCATGTCCAGCCTCATTACATGAACCTGACGGCTCTGTGACAGTGACATGGTGCTCTCAGTCACTCAGCTTGTATATCGCCAATATTGTCCAAATGTAGATAATCTTATTTGAAGTCAATAGAATTATTTTGGTCTTTGTAGCAACAGCAACTTAGCACTTGTTAACACATAGACATGCATGTTTTGAGATCAAAAATTCTGTTAAAGGCATCATCCAGGCCTGTTTGAAAGGGTTTATTCTGGGCTCGCCTTTATGCCATATCTGTTTCCCCTTCTATCTCTTGCTGCATTAACTGGCCTTTATGGAGAGAGTCTGTCAGGACAGAGTGCTGTCAGTGTCCTGGTGCTGATCCGCGTTGCTACCGCTCTGATGCCTTGTATCTCTTCCCCCCTCCCCCCACTACATTAACTGAAGGTCTGTTACCAGTAACTTTCAGCAGACAGCCCTAGAGCAGTTCATGCATCACAGGATATCAGAAATTTTGACTATTCTATAGAATATTCTGAAAGTCAATGTAAAAGCAAAAGCGGTGTTTAATGGAAAGTGCTAAATTGTTAAGCATTACTATTACCCACATATTTCAAAGTAGCACCTTCACTAAGTAACATCACTGAAGTTTTTGGATGTTTCCATGTCAAATGCTCCTTCATTCTGCTGTGTCAGATTATTCTTGCACATGACCGGCACTCTGACTCTCTGACTCTGCTTCTCGGACTCTTACTCTCTGACTCTTTCAATTGTTGGTTTGCTCTCCTTCTTCCTCCCCTCTGCCATTTTTTTACTCCTTGTTGCTGTTTCTATGCTGCATTACAAATGCAGATTGAAAATGGAAAGTTATGTAAATCAACCAGTTGTGGAAATACTATTCACATTATTCAAATGTGTAATTTTTGTTGCAACCCTAAGGTATTATGCAGGTCCGTCTATGATTATTACACACAGTGGCTATCCTAAGGAAATTATTTACACTAACCGTGCTATTATAGAATATATAATTTTGTATTCAGAGCATTTTCTGTTCTTCTTTATATTTAGTCATGGTTCCTTTTGAATTAGTGTTATTCTTTGAAAATGTACTTGGGCAGGTCACTAGGATTCGCTGAGAAGTTGGTGGCAATTTGAAGACCTTCTGATGTTACTTGCCTCCTTCAAAGGGAGGTGGCAGTGCCTTTACCACCCCAAACACATTCATGCCTTGGATGAGCAAGAGTCCTGTTGCATCACTGGCTGCTGGATTGCACATCTGAAAGCCATTAAATGTAGTAAAAATGAGAAAACAGGACAGAATGACTGTAGCATGCTCGATCGAGCCTGTCCAGCGATATGGTCAACACCCTATGACATTCTGAAATGTGGATAATTCACACATGTAATGTTTGTTGTTTTTTGTGTGTGTGTGACTTTTGTCATCCATTCTCAAAAGTTTTCTTTTTCTATGTCTTTGAATATATGTATATAAACATATACTGTAGCTATAAAGCTAAATCTTGCATATCTCGCGGTGTGTTGTAATCTGTGTGTTCCCTTTACATACAAAGAACTTTTGCCTGTACATGCATAGGTTTGTGCATTTCTCTGTGCTCATGTGTGTCGTGTGCCTGTCTACACAGTCATATTTCTTTATATAGCTAAAGCTATGTAGTGCTTAGTCTTCACCTGCACTCAAACTTCTCATTACCCTGCCCTCATATGCATTCTCATAATCCCACCCTCATATGCATCGCTAATAACCCCACCATAATACAACTTTTCTCCATCTTTCCATTTCTTCACTCCACCCCAATATAAGCATATCAGTCTCCTTCTCTACATTCACAGCCTCTATGCAATGACATTCCTGTGTCCCAAACCTTCTGCATCTGTTAGGCACTACAGATCTTTAGCGGATTTGCTGGTGTCTGCATTTCTGTCTGAACATGAAATAACCCTGTACTCTGGAAGACCTGAATGCACATTTGTCATGATTGACTGAATCTCAATTCTGACTGTTTCTCAAGTAGATTCTGATTCTCCACGACATTTCGCCCCTGGGGAGGCCCTGGACACCTCTGAGGATCTTGTTCGAAGACGCTACAGTGACAAAGAAGTAATATTTTGTTTCACTCTCAAACTTTTCACCAAATTGATCTGATAGAAAAGAGGCAGCAGAAGGGTTCCTTTCAAACAATTTCAGATAGCAATGTTACGAGTTCTTCGTTTAAAAGATAATTGGGAAACCTTATTAACCTAAGATAAGTGTGTGACCCAGTGTGAGATGTTTGCAAGGTACCGGCCCCTGGTTTCCTGCAGGGGCATAGTGGTGGCACATTGGTTAGCACTGTTGCTTTATGCCTCTGGGACCAGGGTTTGAGTCTGTGTATGTTCTGTGAGTTCCACGTATGTGGAGTTTGCATGTTCTCCCCATGTCGTCATGGAATTTCCTCTGAATCGTAAGGTTCCTCTCCACAGTCCAAAAACATGCTGAGGTGAACTGCAGTTGTCAAATTCCCCTTAGGTGTGTGGGTGTGGGATTAGGTTTATATTACATTGTGGGGGGACATTAGGTCCCCCACAATGTAATAAAAACCCTTTTTTTTATGTTGTGGGGACCATTTTTGAGGTCTTGACAAAGATTTGTGAATGCAACCAAAAATGTAAAAATGCCATAAGTCTAATATTTTGTTTGGTTACTTATGGTTATGGTTGTGGGTGGAGTGGTGGCTCTGAGGCTAGGGATCTGTGCCAGCTGGTTTGAATCCCATGAATGCCAGGAGTGACCCTACTTTGTTGAGCCCTTGAGCGAGGCCCTTAACCTGCAATTGCTTCATCCTGGGTATGACGTTAATCTACATCCAGTCCTGCAAGCAGGTCCTCCAACTTACAGGGGGTTGGTGGCAGGATTGGCACTCCAGCCACTGGAAAAAACTCGCAGTGTTCCATCCAGACTAGAGTAGTGCTGAGGTGTCACCTTCTGCACGGCTGCACTCAGGTTCTCATCCCTGAGGTGGTTTGTCGTGTGGTGAGTGCAGCAACGTGCTGTCATCAGTGCATGCTCCTTACCTCTGTCTCCTTATGATTAGGGCTGGGTAGGGATCAAGGTCATCATGTTATGATTACAGTTTTCCCCATAAAAATGAATGGACAGTCCCCACAAAGATCTAATTATAAACCTGTGTGTGAGTGACTGACTGACTGAGTGAGAGTGCCCTGTGATGCGTTGGTGCCCCACCCTGGGTAATCCCCTGCCTTGTGCCCGTAGCTTCTGGGAAAAGCTCCAGACCCCCTAGACCCAGCATAGGATAAGTGGGTATGGAAAATGAATTGATGGTTTCCCAGCTTTAAACGGTGATGAATCCCCTTGTGAGAAGTTTTCAAGGTCTCTCTCCCTGTTAGAAAATTCTGGAGGAGCAGCGGCGTCTGAAGCGAGAGCAGGAAGAGGCAGATGCAGCGTCCCGCCGGCATACGGGGCTGGTGCTCTCACACCATCAATTCATCACAAACGAACGCTTTGGGGACTTGCTTAACATCACCGACACGGAGAAGAGGAAGTCTGGGGCCATGGTCTGTACCATGTCAGCTACTGCATTCAAAATATTGTCCGTTTTGTTTGCTTGAGTGTTACAAACAATGTGCTGTTAACGAAACTCTTCTCAGGAATCTGGTCTATGGCCCGCTCCTGGCCCCCTCGCCCACCCAGGGACCACAGGCCTCCCCTCATGGCTGTGCACACCTCGGCACTGGCTGCCTCCCCCTCTGGCCTTTCATTGTTCGACAATATGAAATTTTTCTTTTAAACAACAGGAACCTGTGCCGCCTTCTGCTTGTGATGTAGTCATTACAGACCTGGAAATGTGGCACAGATATTGAAACTGAAGCCAGACATGTTAAGATAAGATGTCACTGTCAGTCAAGCGGGCTGGTTTTCCTGGTGAACGCATCTAGTCCAGCAGCTGGCAGGCGTGTGTCCAGAGCTGCCTGCGAGTGAACAAACAACATGCTAAGACAAAGATACAATGTCAGTGCATTTACATAAATGCTGTTATCTGGTGCGTGTTACTACAGTAATTATAAGTGGCTGACACCAAAATGTGCACGGGTTCAAGGAGCTTGACTGCAGTGTTGCTCACAGTATAAACACAGTCCCAGTGAAGAAAAATGCCAATGTAAAGAAAGTAATCATTTTTGTCATTCTTTAGTATAAATAAAAAATATGTTCTCATTTTCTGAGCTTTTGTCTGTAAAAATTAAGGTATACCACAATTACAGTATCATGGTTACTGAAGTTACTGCAGTATAAACTATGGCATTGGACAGGTACTATGGGTGATTGCTATGAATTATGGGTAAGGATGATATCTTTAACAACAGCAGCTGCATGGTTGTCTGTTTATATGCCATCTTTATGAGAAATGATGTGTGGAACTGTGTCCTGCTCTGACATTTTTATTTTTCCTGCAGAGAACTCCAGCTCTTGCGAAGTTTGACTTCAGAGCAGAAACACTGAAGTGAGTTTTTATATTACAACTAGAGAAAGCTCATAATAATAATAAATAATAATAGATTTTATTTATAGCACCTTTCAAGGTACCCAAGGACACTGTACAATAAGAGCAAAGCATAAAATATAAAAGTAGTTAAGCTATAAACAACAAAGTAGCATGTAGAGACAAGGATACAGTTTAAAGGACATTCCAGCGCCAGATTGACGTCAACCATAACAAACATGGAATAAATATAAAAGAAATCACATAAAAGTCTAGACTAGGCTGGAAAGGCTAGAGTGAAGAGGTGAGTTTTGAGCATGGACTTGAATTTGGAGGGTGAAGTGCATGTACGTAGTGCAAGTGGTAGGGAGTTCCAGAGTTTAGGGCCAGCCACACAAAATGCCCTGTCACCCATGGAACGAAGATGGGCAGAGGGGGTAGATAGAAGGTGTGCATCAGCAGAGCGTAAGAGGTGCCGGGTGGGTTTGTATAAGGTGAGAAGATCCGAGAGGTAGGTGGGTGCTAGGTTATTTTGGGCTTTGTAGATGAGCAGAAGGTTTTTGAATTGAATCCAAGATTGCACTGGAAGCCAGTGTAACTGATGGAGAATGGGAGTGTTGTTAGATCACAGTACTTAGTGACGCTGGTGTGATGGTGCAGTGGCGCTTCTGATCTTGTCCCCCAGAGAGCTCCCCTTCCACAAGGGGGACATCGTGTACATCTGTCGGCAGATCGATCAGAACTGGGTTGAAGGCGAGCATCATGGCCGCGTGGGCATTTTCCCGCGCAGTTATGTGGAGGTAAGATGTTTTTATGATCGTTTTGCTCACCATTCCTGAAGCTCGTGACCTGATTTTTTTTTCCTTTTCAGCTCCTCCCCCCAACAGAGAAGGCCCAACCCAAAAAGCAGGCTCCGGTCCAGGTACTGGAGTATGGAGAAGCCATGGCCAGGTTCACCTTCACTGGGGACACGGCTGTCGAGATGTCCTTCAAAAAGGTCAGCGGTCAACTGAAAAATCACACCCACTAGCTGAAGAATATGTTCACTCAGCCATACCTCTCCAAATGACGACTGCACCTCCAAATGACAGGGGGGCTCACATGAACTTTTGAAGGATGAAATATGAAAAATGGACCACAGGCCAGAGGTGGGCTGGTTCTGCAAGGCCCACTGTGCTCACAGAACCAACAGGAGTCTCTGTCCCCCCCACTTCACTGTGCCCTCTACAGGGGGAGCGAATCACCCTCATCCGCAGAGTGGACGAGAACTGGTATGAGGGCAAGATCTCTGGCACCAACCGGCAGGGAATCTTCCCTGTGACCTATGTGGAGGTGCACAAGCGCCCCCGTGTTAAAAATGGTGTGGATTACCCAGACCCCCCTCTGAGTCAGTCACCTAGTCGCAGCAGCAACGCCTCTCCACAGGTACGGCAGGGATGGGGTGTGGCTGCTTCAGCCAATCAGACGCCTGGTTACGGCAAGCCTATCCTGACATCCGCCTTATCACACAATTGGGTTTATAATGAGTGTCTCGGTTTATAGCGAATCGTCGCAGACATCCTGTACATTTCCACTCATGTTGACATCCCTCTTCTTTTCTCCCATGTATCTTGTTTCTTTGTCTGTCTGTCAATTTTGCTATCTCGAAGCCCCCCCGTAATCGTTTGGCCACTGCCCCTCTCCCCCTCCCACGCTCCAACCGCCGGTCAGTCTCTCCTGAGGTGCACGCTGTCTCCTCTGAGTGGATCGCCTTGACGATGGGAGTGGGCTGCAGCCCTCCTGCAGCTGCCACGCCCCCCCTGCCCCCCCCTCCCAGTGTGTCATACCGCTGGGGCGAGTATTTGCCCCCCTCCCTATCCGCCAGCCCCGTTCCACCTGTCGGGGGCAGTCCCTACTGCGCTTCACCTTCCACTTCCCCATCTGCCTCACCGCTCCCTCCCACCCCCCCCCCCCCCCCCCCCCCCCCCCCCAACCCCCCCCCCCCCCACACCCCCCCCCCCCCCCCCCCCCCCCCCCCACCCCCCCCCGCCCCCCGCCCCCCCCCACACCCCCCCCCCCCCCGCTCCACT
>JAODLD010000069.1:16466437-16479164 GCA_026781065.1 Mormyrops boulengeri
AAGGCAGCAATGTCCTTCTTAAGGTATGGTGACCAAACCTGCACACAATATTCTAGGTGGGGTCTTACCAAGGAGTTTATAGACACCCTGTCTAGGGTGCTCCTTACCATGCCATCTGGTAGACTGGCATCCTGGTGAGCTGGTTGTTAGATGGATGGCATATGTCTTTGTGTGAGGCCTTCTGATTTTATTTAAGAGGAATGCTCAGATATAAATAGTTTTGTTTTAATGAGAAATTACTACTGCCTATTAAAGGGCCAAGTCTGAGAGAGACGCAGGGCCAGCAGCTGATTATTAGTGTCTAAAAGCAGGAAGCAGTGAATGACTGGAGAAATGCAGAGTTTATAAAGTTATTCTAATTGTTTGTTAAATTATTTTAGTTAAACGATGAATAATGCCATTGATTTCACTGATGCCATTTAGATATTGTGTTTTTTCTGCGATGGAATTACAAATAAATTTGTTCCGCTGTTACTTTTACACTAGTAAATTGTTCCGCTATTACTTTACTGTTGCATTAATAAATTCTTCCGCGGTTACTTTGTTACATTAGCAAATTTTCCCGCTTTCACTTCGTTTCATTAGTATATTGTTCCGCGGTTACTTTATTGTATTGTTACATTGTAACATTCAGTCATATGCGGGAACACACGTAACACGCCACCCGATGTCTGGCCTCCACCTCCGGAAAACCCGCCAGGATCCCCGGCGCTGGGAGCGGCATCTTCCGCAGCCAGGAAAGTCGATCTGCCTTAAAAGGAAGAATCCGTGCCTCTACGCTGCCTTCAACTCCTACAGGAAGAGCCGACTAGGGACTTGGGAAATCGTAATTACGACGTGACGCGTGTTCAACTGGTTAAGTCGGAGCAAAATCGAGGCGAAAGGAAAGCTACTTTTTGTCTTGCTGTAGTTTTCGTTCCTCAAACGCCAAAACGCATTTGTAGCGTTAATTGAACTTTTTGTAATCCCTTGCTCAAACAGCAGGTAGCCGATACGCTAAATTTCAAATATTGAGACAAACATCTATCAATCTTTACACCATTTAATAATCTCAACATTCAAAACAATTCGGTTGTCAATTCAGTTGATAATGTAATGACATGCTACATAAAATTTACTACTTTAAAAATAATTTGCCTTTCAAAGTGGAGCTATGCGTGGCCTCCGCCATGATTTTTGTAATGACGCCCCCAACTCGGGAACTCGGGCTCCCTAGTCTCCCACTGGTAAATACGACTTTGTAGTGGCGCTCATATGTTCTCGTATTTACGATTTTTCCGACACAACTTGAAAGCAGGGTAAGGACGCCATGGGACAGGACATCCCAGAGCAAACAGGGAAACGGCTCCTATCAGGCCGGGAAGGCGGTGGGGACGGCCGATGTGGATCCGCCCCCGGCTTCTGCGTGGAAACCCCCCTCCACCCGCACTCTCTCTCTTTCTACCTCTACGCTCAGTTGCTTTCTCTACCCAGCCCCGTGCACATTATTCGTTTCTTGCCGAAACGTCCGAAAAGATGCCGCTGCGAGTCGCCATGAAGGGGCCAGGGCCGTGGGGGTTCCGCCTGGTCGGGGGAAAGGACTTCGAGCAGCCACTTACTATATCCAGAGTGAGTAGACGGAGAGCTGCTGCACTCCACAGGTGCTTCCTGCCTGCTCCGCATTTAACCTCGGTTAAAAGTATGTTAAATTGCCGAAAAGCTGCAGCTGGGCGTCTTCGCGCAGCTAGCAGCGTTTCGGAATGTGCACAGGGAGCGGACACTAGTAGGGCGTCGGATCGGGGCAGCAGTAAACCCCCGCAGGGCACCATAGCTTCGGTCTCTGAATATTTCCGTTAATCTGCCATAATTCATTTTGAGCCCAGTATCGCGCTGTATCGGGAGCAGTCATTTGCAGCGGTTTATGAGTTCATGGTGGTGCTTGATACTGTGTGTGTGTGTGTGTGTGTGTGTGTGTGTGTTTTAACCTTTCCTGAGTGACTTTGTGCTAATGAGTCCTGTGATGCTAAACTAAAGTAACGTGTTGCGCGATGTTTCAGACACTGCAGATTTGGACAAGTAAAACGGTTTTTAAGATGTTTTCATTCTTAGTGATGGAAAAAAAACTTTTTCTCTCTCAGGAGGACTGTCTCTCCAGCGTTTAAATGCACTTGCACTAACAGGTCTTGTGATCGATGTCTCAACAAGCTCTCACTGACCTTTTGATCAAAACTTGGATCCATTCTCTTTTTCTTGATAGGATACTGGGGACAAAATAAATATCCATAAATCTCCCCCCAAAAATGGAATTTTTTTTTTTGGCTTAGTTTTACCTCCCCCTTTTTGTATAACCTGAGCCTCATCCTAGCTAGTGGCGTCTGTAAATGTCCTCATTGCTACCTGCTGAGGGTTAACTTTTAGCATAAATGCCTATGAGTCATGTCATGTTGTGAAGGAAAGGGGGGGAAAAAAAAGTTTTACGGGAAAAAAAGTGTGTTTTGAGCACAGTCTCAGAGGGCAGACATGTAATCAACAGCAGGGGGCACTCCGCCCAGCTGCATGTCCTGCCAAAGCAGAGCAGGAATGCAAGAGCAGTCCACAGGAGCTGGTCATGCCTAGAGCAGCACCTTCAGCCCGCAGGAACAGCCTGCCTTGGAAAGGAGCAGTGGAATCACCGCCACATCCCTGTGCCAATTATTTAGCAGATGCTTGTGTCCAAAGCGACACATGTGGTCAGTGAAGGGCCTTGTTCAGGGGCCCAGCAGTGTCAGGGCATGTGCAGAGCCATGGGGCAGCAGTGGTACCACGTGTACAACAGGAAGCGGCCTTATCTCCCTCCTCCCAAACCACCGCCAGCACAATTACTGTCTGCTTATTATCGGTGCGCACATTGGCATTTGACCACAATACAGCCAGCATTTCACTGTGGTAAGGCACTTTTGTGTGATTGCCAGGTGACCCCTGGCAGCAAGGCTGCCCAGGCCAACTTGTGCGTTGGTGACATGATCCTGGCAATCGACGGGGAGCCAACCGAGGGCATGACCCATCTGGAAGCTCAAAACCAAATCAAGGGCTGCATGGAGGAGATGGTCCTGGCAATTGACAGGTAGGCCTTCCACTACTGACCCATGCCTGTCATATCACCTGACCCATCCCAGAGAGATCTGGGAGAGGGGTGGCCTTCAGATGACTACAGCACCTCCACCTCGCTGGCCATGAGCACAGCCGTCATTCAGAGAACAAAATGGCCTCTGTTCACAGTCAGTCACTGATGTCATGTTCATCATTAGAATAATAAATGGTAATTTTATTTTCAAACAACACATTCCAGCAGTTGCTGGCACCTCCTTCCAGTGATGATGGTGTCAACTACTCTTATGGGCGTTGCTGCGTTCTGTAGCCACACATCGCCATAGTAACTGCATAACAGAGATTACCAATTAAATTAGTAAAGTAATTGCAGCCCCAGGACTGTCAGTCTTCTCTTCCTTTCTTTCATCGTTGTAACTTAAATGGACCAAATATTCACCTTTATTGCAGGTGATGAAATGACCTAAAGGCTGGTTCATATTTCTCTGCACAAGCGCAATACTCGCATATCTACTCTGCATATGTATACATGGAAATATTCATATTTCAAGCCACATACTTTGCACATGCACACAAAGTGTTGTATTTATATTTTTCTTAATGTTAATAATATAAATTATTATTCTGATACTCCCTGCACACGTACCACAGCAGTGAGGTTTGTTTTCTCTCTGTTTTACAAATGCACAGAACTAGCTCATAGGGTTGCCAACTTTGGTCAGCTGGGTGGAGTGAGATTTTCAATTCGAGACAAGTTTGCACACTCATGCACATGCATTTACGTGTCTGTAGCCAAAAGGTTTTTTATTACCTTGTAAACATTATTGTAACTTTTGGGGTTTGCAAACTACCCCAGCGCTCATCAAAAGCATCCATGTTGGTGCTTAAAGTGGATGCTACCAAATTGATCATGCGCAGTCTGTCCAGAGCTGCGAGGACACAAATTTGGAGTGCAGCAGGTGTTTGTCCGTGGAGGTGCACAATGAAGTCAAATGCATCATAAACGTTTGAGTGGACACATCTGCTAGTATGCATGTGGAGAAGTATGAACCAGCCTTAATGGGGAGGTAGTAGAATATTGTCATTCTTAAGTCTTTTACTTAATCAGGTGATTGTGGATCCATTTGTGTGTGTGTGTGTGTGTGTGTGAAATCAGAGCTAGATAAGCTTTTAACAACTCTGAGCTGTTACTTGAATTCTCCCCAAATGAGCTTGATGAGCCAACTGGCCTCCTCTCATTTGTAGTTTCCTTTTGTTTTTATGTGAGACTGTGTGAGTGTTTGTGACTTTGTGTTTGAGTGCTTATCAGTTTGTGTGAGTGTTTGTGACTGTGTGTTACTATGTCTGAGTGTGAATGTTTCCCGTGATCTGTGCCCACCCCCTACCCCCTTTTCTTCCTGCATCCCCCAACAATCATTTCCATAGTTTTGCTGACATCCATGGTGAGGCTTTTTTGTTGTCGCTTGTCCATCTCATGTATTTATGTGAGCCGGAGAAGGTTGGGTAGGGTGGCGGGCAGAGAGGGTTGGGCGGAGAGGGTCGGGTGTGTCGGGCAGGGTGGAGTGTGGAGAGGGTTGGGTGTGTCGGGCAGGGAGTTCTATGGTACAATAAACATTCTGTCTTCTGGGATGATGATGCTGATGGGAAGCACATAGGGATGGTGACCTTTGTGATCAAGCTTGAAGATGGTTGCAAACACCTCTGCTAGGCGCTCTGCACAGACTGAGAGGTCGTCTGCTCTGGTGCTTTACGAGCAATTTTGGGACTCTGCATTGAATATGCTTCCCAGGGTAAGGGCAGCTCTGGGAGCAATGGAAAGTGGCCCTGGTCACTGTGTCCCAATCATATGTAGCGCATATCCTTGCTGTGTAATTTGGATTCCACTATTTCTTTGTATTCCACTATTTCTTCCTTGTCCTTGGAATTAAGTTCCAGTGTTTGCTGAAATGTGGGCGTGTATGTGCCCTGCGATAGACTGGCATTCCATCCAGGCTCCTGACCCTCCTCAGCCATGATTGTTTGCCCCAGAGGGCCTGAAGAGTGCAGTACACCACCACCTGGCTGGTGTCCCTGACAGTCACATGTGTTTTGCACAGTGATGCTGCCGACTGTCACTGAAAGACTGTTCCTCCCACCTTTACTTTGTAACAGTTATCAAAGTGATCTGTTTAACTGCCACTGTGATATCTCTAACCATGTGAATAATCCTTTTGTGTGTGTCTGTGTGGGAGGGGGGGGCTCTGCACACCAAAGATGTCTGTATTAATTATTGCTCCCTTAGTACTATCAGCTTTGCTGTGTCTCCAAAGCAGTCTCCTTCTGTTTTTCTATGCAAGCAATCACTAAAGATAGTGATTGCTTGCATAAACATGCTAGAGCGGGTAACAGATTAATAGTGCTTTTCCTTCATTAACTAGGTCGGAATCTAAAATGTGGTCTCCACTTGCATCTGAGGAGGGAAAGAGCAACCCATACAAGATGAACCTGGCGTCGGAACCACAGGTAAGCATACGGAACATAAAAGTTTTTCCAAACTCTGTGCGTTAATATTTCTTGTGTGATGAGGTCTCATGGGAAAGGCTATGCAATTCATCACAAATGCAGTCACCTGACAACTGTGCAAATAGTGTTGGCTTGTGAGTGCCGTTTACACCAAAACAGTGTGTTTCCAGGGCAACAGCGTTTTATCACCTCAAGTGTGAGTGCAATGCATTATGGGAACATGATTAAGCTAAACATTTGATTTTAATACAAAAACGAATAAGCAGACTTACGGTTCTGATTACTGGGTTTTGGGTTTTTGATTCAGTTGGCAAGCGATGACCTCATATTGGAAGCTATGCCCTGTCGTCATACTTATAAGTGTGTGAAGTGTTAAAGGTCAGCTTTCCTTTGGAGGCTGAGCCTCCTGTTGAGAATGGTATGCTTGGAATGTGGAGTGCTCCAGTTCATTTATCACAGGCATCCACATGGGGACTGAATCTTAAGGCTCTGTGCCTGTGATCAAAAGGTCATCAGTTCAAATCCTGTGAGCACAAGAGTGCTCATATCACTGTTGGGCCCATGAGTAAGACCTTTAATCTTGAAAAAGGCTACAGGGGCTCTTGTGTCTGTGTCCTATAGAGGCTTGGATGGGATAACCCCATGTCACCCCATTCAGATTCCAAATGCTTTAAAGTGTCAGTGCTCACCCCCTGTCTGTTGATACGGCACTTGGGGGCCCCAGTCCACAAACTGCCTTTCCATGTGAAAATGTACAGATTTACTTGGAGAAGGTGCAGGTGATGTTGCCACTCTGATCTGTAATAATCAGGTCTGGCTCTTATGCGGTCTGTCTGTCTGTCTCCTCTCCCCCATCCTCCCAGGAAGTTCGTCACATTGGGTCTGCCCACAATCGCAGTGCTTCGCCATTCTCAGCCCCTGGTTCTGGTTCTAAGGTGGTAACCAGTCAGTACAACAACCCAGCCAAGCTTTACTCCACCGACAACATCAAGAGCTTCAACAGTGCTGTGGACGGGGTGAAGAACGGCAGTGGGGCTGTGGAGCACGACAAACTGTAAGCAGGACCACTCAGCTCCCCCATCCCTAACCCAAAGTATTATGCCAGTCTCTTTAGTCTGTGAGTGATCTTGTCTTTTTTGTTTATTTATCAACTCCAACCAAACTGCTGTATCTTAAATTTGAATCTTTCTGGTATAATACAAATGGAGGCAGATTTTCCTGTAATCAGGAATAACAAGGAATCTCTGCATGGAGATGCTGTGGATCAGATGGAAGACTAAAGAGCTTTGATGTGAGGGATAAAAGGAATTGTTTGACAGCATACGGATGTGACTGAATTCCTGGTCTCAGAGTGAGTGAGTGCCTGTAACAGTGCTTTGGAAACTAGACTCAAACATTCTGGAAGAGGATGTGACCTATTATCTAGAGCTAAACATGTAATGTGAAGGAAGGCATTGCTGGGCTCCTTTTGGAAAGTGAGATCGGGTCCAATATCTGCCCAATAAACACAGTAACGGGACAACTTTCTACTGTACTGGCACTGGAACTATTTGGCACTCATCCTTCCTGTACTTACTGAATCTGTACATTTGCTATTTTTTAAAATCCCTTTAAGTTGTCTGTAAATTGTTATATAGAATGCACTATGTATTTTATGATTTCCACTAATCATCCTATTTAAATATGAGTCCACTTTTGCAACAGTGTATGTTTACCTATACAGGATCTATGCTAAACTTTGAACATATCTCTGCCGCCCTCTAGTGGCCAACTCAGTTTGTCTGTCGTTGCTTACACATCAAATTCTTCATTTTAATTCTGCATTTTATTATGTGTCTGAAAATGTTAGAACAAAACTGGACCAGAAGTGTTTGTTGTATAGTGATATATTGTGGATGCACCGTTCATTGACACCGTTCATTACAAATGCGTGTCCAGCAGGCTTGACTCTACCAAGCCAATGGCTGGACGGCAGGCGATCTCCACGGATTCGGAGGTTTACAAAATGCTCCAGGAGAATCAGGAGTCCAAAGAACCACCTCGGCAGTCCGCATCCTTCAACGTCCTGCAGGAGATTCTGGAAACTGGTACCAATGGCGCTACACAGGGACCTGTTACCAGAACAGGAAGAACAGGATATCGATCGTCTGAATGAACCATATGGCAGGGTCCTGGAGAAGCTCAGGCCCATGTTGTTCTGTAGGGTTAGGGTCAGCTTATTACTGCAATAAAAGACTCTTACCCCTGACCATTAGCCTTACAATTATTCTTTACTTTTAACTTTATGACTGTCCTTTACATATACCATTAGCATTATGATTATTCTTTATGCTTACCATTAATGACTCTCTTAACATTTACTGTTGGTATTATGACTGTCTTTATAGTTATCATTAGCATTATGATTATTCTTTACATTTATTGTTAGCACTAGCCCTCACATTAACCTGGCTCGTCTCTCCCTATAGGAGACTCTGATAAACCAGCTGGATTCAGGAGTGTTAAAGCCCCAACTACCAAGATTGGCTCCTCCGTTGGTAATGCAGAAAAGCTGCCCATATGTGATAAATGTGGATCAGGAATTGTGTAAGTATAACTCTTACTATCATGAAATTGGGGGGGTGGTTAACCTTAAAAATGCAATCTGTCGTCCTATACTGAGACCAGAGCTCCAGTCTTTCTACTCCTCAGAAGAGTCTAAATGGTTCAGAACATGCTGAGACAAAAATGTCCCTTGAGTGGCATGACTCAATAATTACTGGGGGTATTGAAAAAGTACAACTCAAGAGAAAGTCAAGTATTTACACCTTCCTGGGTATTGAGGATTTTCAGCAGGGCTGTTCACAATTGAGAATGGCCCCGAAATTCCAATTGAATTAATGAATTTGAACCGAATTTGAGTTGTGATTCTGCATCCTGCATTCAACCACATTTCTTTGCCTGTGTGTGTGGGGCACCATTGAATTATCCTGAGAGTTAAGTATAACGTGTGTGTCTCTGGTCAAGGGGCATGGTGGTGAAGCTGAGGGACAAGCTAAGGCACCCAGAATGTTACGTCTGTACCGACTGTGACGTCAACCTCAAGCAGAAAGGCCACTTCTTTGTGGAGGACAAGATCTTCTGTGAGAAGCATGCCCGCGAGCATGTGACCCCACCCGAGGGCTATGATGTCGTCACGGTCTTTCCCAAGTAGATGCATGTTGTGGGGTGCTCACTCTCTCTCTCTCTAGTCATGTCTTCAAGGCCTATCTGAACTTCACTCATTCCTTTTCTATAGAGATACTTTTTCTAGCAAAGCCCAGTGTCTGCATCATAAGTCCTCTGAGGGAATCCCTCCTAAAACACCAACTAGCTTGGTTTTGAGTTACTGAAATGAGTGAGAAATGCTGGATGATGCTTAAAAATGGATTTTTCATATTAGTGTAAAAAATAGGCTTTGGCTGTAAGATTAATGAACTGGTTTTTCTGACTTTATGAATGTATTAGTAGTATACTTTATATGGGACCATTACCAGTTGCAGGGACAAGTTAATTTCAAATCTACATTCCATGCTTTAAAATGTCTTTGTCGCAGCTTTTTTTTTTACTGCAATGTTATATAAAATCTGTCAACAGGAAACACTTTAATAAATTAATTTGAACACAAATTTCAGTTTTCTTGTCTGAGCCTCTGATTTTGGATAATTTCTCAATTTCCTTGCCTCTGACAGAAACACTTGATAGATGTCAAAAGTGAAGTCACTGGCCACTGTATTAGGTCACCTGTTCAACCGCTCATTGAAGTGAATATCTAATTAGCAGTACAATGTCCATAAAATCATGTAGATACAGGTCAGGAGCTTCAGTTAATGTTCACATAAAACCCCAGAATGGAGATGTAACCTTCTCTAGGGTTTACAAAGAATGAGCCGATAAAGAAAAAAAAAAAAAAAAAAAACTCGAGTGGCGTTTCTCTGGGTTAAAATGTTTTCTTGATGGGTTAAGCCAGAGAAGAATGGCCTGACTGGTTCGAGTTGATAAAGGCAACAACAACCACTCGTTAAGAACAAGGTATGCAGAAGAGTATCTCTAAATGCACAACACGTCAAACCTTGAAGCAAATGTGCTACAGCAGCAGAAGACCACACTGGATGCCACTCCTGTCAGCAAAGAATAGGAAACTCAGGCAGTGGGCTCAGGCTCACCAAAATTGGACAAAGGAAGACTGAAGAAACATTGCATGGTCAGATGATTCTCGATTAATGCTGCAACATTCAAATTTGGGGGTGTCAGAATTTGGTGTAAACAACATGAAAGCATAGATCCATCCGGCCTTGTACTGAATAAATTTTATTTATGTATGCCCTAAGAAGCTTTTTAACAGACTCTTTTCATTTATTCCAGATCCATTTGGTAAATGATTATAGTGAACATTTCTTAACCTAACTTATAATAAACAGAATGTGTCAGAATATTGAATTGTTTGATGTTTTATGTTTTCTCTGGGTGACACTGGCTCAGCGGGCAGCACCGCTGTTATAAACCTCCAGGTTTAGGGGTTTGAGTCCCACCACCACGCCGTGTGTGGAGTTTACATGTTTTCCCCGCATCATATGGGTTTCCTCTGGGAACTGCCGTTTCCTGTAGTCAAGCAGATTTTTACATCTAACTTGTCCATAATGTGTGATTGTGTGTGTGATGGACTGGCATCCTGTCCGGGGTGTTCCCTGCCTCATGCCCTGTGATGAACAGGGGGTCCTAAAAATTTGTAACATACTGTAATTGGATTGCCCTGTGTTAGGGACTCGATATGATATGCCAAGGGTTATCTAGTTGGATATGGTGATTAGGTTGGTTAGCTAGGTTAGTTTAGGCTGTGTCTGTGTAACTAAAAATGTTCAACTTAATTCAACAAATAAGAAACAACTGAAATTAAATTGTCTTTGGTGACTTTCCCTATACAGTTAGCATTGTTCAACTTGACTAGCTAATACTCATAGCCTTGTGGTTTATAAGTAGAATATAAATCATCATTTTGCCATCCACAGTTACCTGTACACTGAAGCACCAGACTGCACCTGCACTGAACTGTTCCTCAAGCACAGTGAGGAAATTATCAACTGAAATCCTTCAAAGTAGTGGGACGTGATGCATATGTCAGTGTTAAAATCATGCGGGGACAATACTGGCATGGATTAAATAAACTTCTGCTTTGCATTACGTTAACGTGTGCACTATGGGAAAGGAAACGCATAATAGTCAACACTGAAGTTTATCTACGCTTGAGTCTTGACACATTTTGTAGTATAAAACTGAAATGTACTTCTTGGTCAAGATGCACTTGTAGTACATCGTGAAAGCACCTAATTTGTGCTAAAACTATAAAAAAAAATGTAGCTGGCTATTAATGAATGAAGAATAATTATTCAGTGTTTGTAGTAGGTACAGTACATTTAATTTAGCATTTAACCTAAGGCTGGCTGATAAGGAAAATATTTTATTATGAAAATTATTTCAATTCTATATTATTCAATTGAATTTTATTTGTATAGCACGTTTTCACATTTCATTGTTTCAAAGTGCTTTACATCATCCTGGCCCAAAACCCCCAGTGAGCAAGCCAGAGGCAACAGTGGCAACTCCCTAGAAGGAAAAGACCTTGGGAGGAACTAAACTCAATGGGGGAGCCCATCTTCCAGGGGCCAGCAGAGGAAGTTCCAGTTCACACTGTCCCAATTTTAAGATTTGACTCTCAATACGGAGGGCAGGCATTTGATGGCAGGCAGGTGCCGGTGCTGCTTCTGATGGCAGGATGATCATATGTAGAAAACAGTAAAATCTGACAAAGTTTTTATGATTATGAAGACCAAATTGTTTTGCTAATAGTTATAGAGCATTTCCTAGGAACAATAATAAATTATGGCAACAACAGACTCATACCTTGATAGAATTCATGTAAAAAATAGTGCATTATAACTGTCAATTATGCAAGAAAACAAGTGTTTGCGATATTGAAATTGATGATAATTTGAATGTTCGTAGTCATATACGATATTTATGAATTGTGAATTTCTCAATTGCATGTTTTGTGTAAGATTTAGCAAAAACAGTTTAGCAAGACCTGAAGTAAAATGAACCCATAAACCTGAACACCCAATAAGAACCCTGAGATTTGTTAACATGCCTTAAATAAATAGATTTGACTGTAATCAGGAGAAGTTATTAACATGCTTCAGACAACTTCTTGGTATTCCTCTAGCCACTATTAATAAAGTTACCTTAAGGAAACTCTCTAAGGAAAGAGTAACATGTTGGAGACTCTGTTTTGGAAACTGCAACCTGTACAGCATTGCTAGAAGATATTTTATGGGCAAATAATCAATATTGAGAAATTCAGTATTGGCCCAACCTTAGTCTGTGTATGTGAATGAATTTTAAATTTAAAATTTTAAATGATTCACTCAGATGCAGTAAAGTCCTGATCATTGACTTGACTTTTATCCTGTCTTTTCAGTTTTGCTGTTTTTCTTCATTTTCATTTATTTACTTCTTTTAAGGCTTTGATGTGGCAGTGCAAAGACTGTTCAACGCGAGTTTCCTCAAGGTCGCCCCTGTTCAAACATTACAGGTTAGACCATGGCCATTATGGCAGAAGCCTCAGTTATCCATGCACATTTACAGATTGCCCTTGCAGATGCAAGTCTTGGAATGCTCTTAAGTCCCACTTGAGTAGATCACACAGAAACCATATAGGTTTGCTGTGTATAACTGCTATGTTTGCCCTTGTGGTGGAATTGCCCTTTTTAATGAATATATTACTCGTTTATATAACCATTTAAGGAACCATGAAACAGTTAGATGTATATTTTAGGGCTGTTCATATAAGACAAATGTGTAAACCATTTTCAAGAATCACAAAAATGGAAAGCGTAGTAACTTCTCCATGGCAGGTTTTAGAGATGACATAGTACATAGTATTGAAAGCCCTGTGACCATTGTTTCCATTATTATTCCTAATCTACATAAACAATATTGACAGTAACATATATGGGAGCTTTTGTGAGTCTTAACATTTTCAAGACTTATTGACTTTTTTTTAACCTTTCCCTGAGCCGACACCTTATCGTGGTGGAAGGGTTTGCGTGTTACAATGATCCCAGGAGCTAAGTTGCCCAGGGCT
>JAODLD010000069.1:16522443-16543880 GCA_026781065.1 Mormyrops boulengeri
GGTCAAGGAGGAGAAGAATGCTGGCCTTTCCAGAGTCTGCAGCCATGAGAAGATCATTTGTCACCTTAAGTAAAGCCATTTCTGTACTGTGTAGGGATCTGAAACCGGATTGAAACGGGTCATACAAATTATAAGAGTTTAAGTGGTCAATAAGTTGAACAGCAACAACCTTTTCTAATGCCTTAGCCAGGAAGGGAAGATTAGAGATTGGCCTGTAAAACTTTAGCTGTGATGAGTCTAGACCAGGCTTTTTAAGAACAGGTGTAATAGTGGCAATTTTCAATTCTGGTGGGACAGTGCAAGTTGCAAGACTACAGTTTATTAAATGTGAAATGGGTACCGACAGAGTGTCCGAACAGTCCTTTATAAGTGTAGTAGGAGCAGGGTCCAACTGACACGTAGATGGACTCAATTTCCTTCTACAACCTTATCTTGCCACAGCTGATCCTGCATCTAGATTAAATCCTGCATTTAGAGTCTGAAAGCTACTGAAAAGAAAGACCTGTGGTATCTCTCCTTCACACAGCACGGGTACAACAGCATATCACTGAAAGAGCTGCTCAGTGCTGTCAGTGTGTCATGCATGGGGTGGAAGATGTTATACAACTGGGATGACAGCTTAGCCAATATTCTCCTGTCACTCACTACCTCCACTGGGTCCAGGGGGCATCCTAGAACAGAGCTGACCCTCCAGATCAGCCTATTCAGTTTCCTTCTGACCCTGGCAGAGATGCTGCTGCCCCATCTGACTACACCATAAGAGATGACTGATACCACTAGAGAGTCATAGAAGGTCTTCAGGAGCTCCCCCTGCACTGCAAAAGACCAGAGTCTCCACAGCAGATACAGCCTGCTCTGTCCTTTTCTGTAGAGGACAGAGTCCAGTACAGTTAATTGTTCAGATAATCACCAAAGTACCTGTAAGATTCCACCGTCCTGATGTCTGGATGTTTCCTGGATGTTCATTTCCAAACATCACTTGGGCTGGAAGTCCTCGATGTAAGGGAGTTGAGCATGACCCTTCACCGGGCCTTTTGGCCAGAGACAGAGCAACTGTTATACCACATCATGATACAGCTGGGGGGTGTTTTTTTGTACGTAGATTGCTCGTTTAGCTGGATGTAGTTGTTG
Organism: Mormyrops boulengeri; assembly: GCA_026781065.1. Classification (NCBI taxonomy): domain Eukaryota; kingdom Metazoa; phylum Chordata; class Actinopteri; order Osteoglossiformes; family Mormyridae; genus Mormyrops; species Mormyrops boulengeri. The sequence continues at coordinate 16,523,575 of JAODLD010000069.1, forward strand.
ACGATTTTGCATGATCCTGGATCTGTCAGTTTTTCTAAACTGTCGCTGGATGTGTTGTCATAGCAACACATCCAAATCCTCAAACCTGCTCGGAGCAGGTTTGTTCCATGTAAACGAGGATTAGCTCACACACTTAATCAGTGTCCATGCATGGAATTCATTCAGTCATGGCCTCGCCATTCATGAATGAGCAACCAATTGATATTGGTGCGCAAATTATAAGAAGAGAATTTCATATAGAAAGGGTTTTGTGCGATCGCCAAGATCCTTTATTGCTCCCGGAGGAAAGTCTTTTTGAAAGATACTGCTTTAGCCGAGGGGGAATATTGTACCTCAGAGATTTATTAGCACCTTATACTCAAAATACGAGCCATACCTGGAGTGTATTAGCCTCATCACATGTCCCTGCCTCTAGTTAATTACTCCCAGCTGTTGTGTGTTAGGTTCAGTTTTCCCCATGTATATAAGTGCTCCCTAGTCCTGTGCTCACTAGTCTGGTCATTGTTATTTGGGGATGCCTTCCTGAATAAAATTCCCTATGCTGGGTTTTTACCTACAAAATGTTCCATAGTAGGTCTCTGCCTGCTTGTCCACCTGCTCACCTATAGCCGCTTCCTTGGCAGCCCCTGCCTGATCGCTTGCCAGCTCGCCTTTCTGCTTGCTGGCCAATTTCTTACACCAGTGTAGCGCTGGTCAGATCAAAGCATCACGAGAGCAGTGAAGGACAAGGAGACTTGCTTGCCAGGCCAGAACACACTCTTTATTATAGACCTGAACAGGACTGTAACAGGCACCCAACAAGTACCAAACCGAAATACACACAAGGTGATCAGATGCTGAACTGTAAGCTGCACACATGGTGTGAGACTGATACAAGCTAGGAACATCCGAGGATCGGACAGGCTACACACAAGACACCGGCAAACACATGCGCGACAATAGGAAAATGCCACCATTAATAACAACAGTATAACAAGAGTTATTTACAATTACAGACAGGGGCTATTTACCACGAGCATGCTGGGATATGCTGACCCCTGCCGGCGCTACACTAATAATAGTGAAAAATACAAACAATTCCAGTATTAATTAAGTTCTCCCCAAACGAGCATGATGGGCTGAATGGCCTCCTCTCGTTTGTAAATTTCTTATGTTCTAGGTGCCTACGCAGCTACGGTGCTTGGCCCCTAATAATAATAATAATTAATAATAATAATGATAATAATAATAGTGAGAAATACTAACAAAAACAATAGATTCAATAGGGCATTTTTGCTTTTTGCAGCGCCCCCAAGTGATGGAATGACACGATATCTACGGTGCTTGGCCCCTAATATTAGTGAAAAATACTAACAAAAACAATAGGTGCCTATGCACCTATGGTGCTTGGTCCCTAACAGTGAAAAATACTAACAATTCCAATAGGTGCCAACGCACCAACGGTGCTTGCCCCCTAAAACTACTAACAAAAACAATAGGTGCCTATATATCTATGGTGTTTGGCCCCTAAAAATACAAACATTAAGAATAGATGACTATGCACCTACGGTGCTTGGCCCCTAATAATAATTATATAGCTGCAAGCCGCAATAGGGCCAAGAGGAATACCAAGTCATAGTTGTCATTTTGTCAAGGGGTTGGTTATATGCACTCACAGCAAATTTCATGTCAATTGACCAAAGATTTGCCAGGATTTGAGCCCTCTTTTATGCTTAGCATCTTCACTGGCTAATTTGATAAGCTGTAAAGGACAAATAGTTTTTAAATTAAAAAATGATCTGAAATCGTTATATATTATTTTTATATCATGCGTTACCACATATATTACGTATCTTGTATTTTTAAGCAAGGAGCTGCTCATATAAACATTGTATCCAATCAGTGTCAACACGAAGCCTGAGTTGCCCTTACTCAACATGGCCGCCAATACAGAGTGACAGTTTATCATAACATCACGTGGTGAAGTTACTGTAGTCATGAGGTGTGAGATGCCCTGACTCAACATGGCCACTGATACATTGTGACGGTCGATCTCATCACGTGGTGAAACTCCAGGCCTTCAGAGGGGTAGGCGAAAAGGCAGATCTGGTCTTCTAGCTCTCACTTCCTGATGATCGAGCTGGGTGAAGGTCTACAGTCACACAGCGGCTCTGCGATCATCTCCGCTACCTGTATTTATCACTACTGCTGTGGTCAGACGTGACGGTGGGATCTGCTGCTTAAGGGAGAAAATGGACTACTGGGTAAGTTTATTACATGTAACCTCATTTGCGTGCTGCGAAACCCCGCGGATTGGGCTAAACTGTTAGCAACATTAGCTGTGAGGACAAAGAAACAAACTTGCTGGACAAAGGCGTAAGTGGTGCCCCATAATGTTGTAAGAGCTGCTCGCCGCTAGTGTGTCACCGGCTCGAGCTGCTCCGGGTCTCTGTAGGGGGTCTCCCTGCCGCCGTCTCCACACTGTCACCATACAAAACTATAAATCGTCCGGGCACGTCTCCGGTAAAAGGGCTGCCCCGTGTCTCCAGCGGCAAGAGTTCCGATCGGGAGCTGCCAATCATTAAGGAACAAACACTTTAAAGCTGCATGAGTAAATCACAGGAACGCATTTGCATACTGTATCATATTTATAGATAACTTACTATCATTACTCTCATTCAGAGTAATGTCTGTGTCTGTAACATGTCATGACTTATTAAAGTTTCTCATTTTATAAATGGAAATTGGTGGCCTGCTTGCAAACCGTTAATCACGTTTGTGAGGATCGTGATTTAAAACGTTAACATTAAACCTTGCCATGCCCTCCCAAAAGAAAAAAAAATCACATGGATCCGCCTTTACATTAAAGACCGTAAAATAGACGCGCTTTTCCTGGCGAAGACGTGAAGTCACGCGCTTCATTAGATGTCTCTGGTTACGGAAAAATAAGAGTATAAGGAAATTCCATTGTACGGGGAATATCACCCTGAACCGCCTAATAATATCAGCCTTATAATGAATTAAACTGCCCGTTAAAAATAAGTCTTATGGACAGATGATCGTTAAAGACTAAACCCCTGAGTGAACTGTCTCCGTGTTTACTTAATGGTGTTTAAGGGATTATGTACAGTCATATCAGGTGACAAGTCAACCCAAAATCAGGTCATTACAAGACATCTGAATATTTTAATAAAGGACACATTTTTATGACAAGAAGTAGGCTTTTTTCATTTTCTCTAATGTAATTTCCCGGAATTATTATTCTTTACAATATTTTTGTTGCCTTGGCATGTTGGTGCTGTAATTAGCACTGTCTCCTCGCACCTCTAGGACCTGGGTTCAAGTCTCCACCAGGGTTCCATGTGTGTGGAGTTTTCATGTTTTGGTTTGGCGCCCCATCCTGGGTTGTTCCTCACCTTGCACCCATTGGCTGCAGACCCCCCGTGACCCTGAATAGACAAGCAGTTTTGGAAATTGGATGGATGGCCAGTTGTGTTTGTTTTCATTATTCTGTTAAAGGATGCTAAATAGATCAGTTGTTCTTCACTGCTTGCAGCCAGCTTTCTATGTTGTGTAGCACAGACATATAAAAAGTGGATGACTTGGGGTTACGTTAAAAAACATTCACGCTCTTAATTGCTGCATTGTTTTATTGAGCCTTTACTTGGTGATTCGCTAAGTAGTTTGCCATAGGCGGTGTTGCTTTCTGGCTGCTTTTTATTTGTTTGAATGTAGGAAGTTGAACCTTTCTGCTCTTAGGCTGTGATGAGGTTACTGCATCAACATGCTCAGCTTGCTATATTTAGCCATAAGCTAAGTTGACAAATGATATTGGTGGAGTCCTGGTACAACAATGAGCTGATGATGTGATTTGCTGTTTTTTTTATAAAAATACACAGGGGGTATCTGAACTCGGCAGGTTTTCAAAGCCATTGTTTATGGCTCTCTGCTGGTCCTCCCTCCCTGAATTACCATGAGAAATCCCCTCCTTTAAGGGACAGTGAGTCTCCCTGCACAGAGAAAAGGCCTCCTGACAACAATTGAGAAGAAAGTGTGCTTTTTATGATCTTAGCTTACTGCAGGCGAAAGTGACCTCTCACACTTCACACACCCACAGCACAGATGAGGGGAGCCTGAGCTGAAGCCACACATGTATTTAGCACTGATCTCCCCGCCAGAAGTTGAAGTGCAGCGTGGAGGTTGTGTCTCTGTTACAACATGTCCACCTTCAGTCTCCGGTGTTAACTGCAGTTGAGCTTCACCTATGTTCAGATTACGGTTTGTGAATGTGCCCTGATGTAGGAACATGGATTGGTGTGCCAGGGACCTGGGCTAGGCCAGCCCCCGTCTTTCCGGATAGTGTCGTCAGCTGACCGCCATATTTAGAACTGACCAAAATAGACTTTATTAAGGAGATGTTAGAGCTATTGTTCAGCTGCTCTGCACCGGTCCTATCTGGTCCACAGTCAACTACGATGACATTGCCCTTCAGTACACTCCTGTACTGTCCTTTGATCAGATTCATGTGTAAGAATTGTAGTGTTATCAGTATGCATGTGGGTTTACAGCTGGAGTGAAGGTGATAAATGATTGCTTGAGCAGACATGAACTGTGTCCATGGCACAGGCCACTATTTGGCTTCTGCGTCTCAGTTTGGGGCTCCAACTCAGCCATGCCGTCATGCTGTTATAGGTGTCAGGAGCAACATCACACCTCTGTCCTGTAATGGGATCCTTGACTAAAAGGGCAGCTGGCCAGTACCTGCATCCATGTTTTCCATATCTTCGCTTGTCAGCAAACTGAGCAGATTATTTTAAAACTGGTTATTTGACGCGTTGGCAGCTCTGTAATCATGTCAGGCCGCACAAGACACCGAATCACAGGCACATGGAAGGTTACATAGGGGCTGCTGCGGTGGGTTTGGATGACATATGAGCACAGAAGGTGAGGTACAGGATGAGGCTTTGTAGGTCCTCATTCCAGTCCTTATCTATATTTAACTTGGAAAGCTGTTTTGGTTTTATTTCTGACTCAAAGATGGGAATAAGAGAGTATCTATCTGTTTGTCTGTCTGTCTGTATGTCTGTCTACATGTTGGTGGGACAAAGGCCTTGTCAGCTACCTGTCACATTGCAACTTGGTCACAAGTTGTTCATTCGCTACCCAGTGTGGTGAAGTTCTTTTGCAGAAGTGATATTTGCATTTTGGGATGTACTGGTCTGGCTGATGGCTTGTGATGGCTGTCACTATAATTTGTTCTTTTTTTTTTTTTCTTTCTGAGTGTTGTAATGTGTGGTGACGCAATGGTCTTGTGCAAGTGCTTGGTGAAAAGCACACAAAACTTTCTATGTATGCATGTCCCAGACATCAGCCAATGGCTCACAGACATCACGATTTTGAGCCAGTATCGTGAATTATTAATACTGTAATCCTTGCTGATTTTCCACTTTTAATTTGAGCAGCCTTAGTTTAGGTAAAGTACTTGGCTGGACTGTCACAACCTTAAAATAATAATTTTTTTCTGATTAGTTATTGATGGCCATAAAAGACAAATAAAATGTTGCTATAAATCGAAACAACAAAAGAATTAAGTTATTCCCCATCATACTTTTATTTAGAAAAAACAGGGCACTTTATAGGCTAAAATTCAGGATTTCCGTTTTTCATTCAAAAGAGTTTAGTTAAAACAATTTAAACTGTCAAGATTTTACTGTGCAAATGACATGCAAAATGAATTATGCGATTTTCTTAACACTAGATCTTACACAAGCAAAACATAGTATGGCTATTTTATGACTAGTACGCATAGCTGTGCTTCAGTACTTAAACTTGCTATTCTGAATGCATAAGTGCATAATTAAGTACATAATTTGAGACTCACAGCAGCCCCCCATGTCATTGTCCATCACAATGTTTCACTGTGGACATGAGTGCCATATGTGTCAATGAGGTCGACATTGCCCAACCCACATGGACATAGATCTGTAACTCACTGATGTATAGCAGAATTTTAGCTGGAGTTTGACTGAGTATCTGCCGTAAGTCATTAATAATGGTGTAGCTGACAGCAGTGTTTGGCTTTGGCCTAGAGAACACTGACTCTGGCCTCTGTCAGTGTATTTGGCTTTGACCTGTTGGGCACTGTCTCCAGTTTCTGTTGGTGTATTTGGTTTTGACCTGGTGAGGACCTGCTCCGGCCTCTGCTTTACTTATGCTGAAAGTGTCCGCAGGATCCTGTGATTTAGTTAAAACACTGAGGTTTAGTGTTGATACCTGTTCGGATAAGATCACTGCCGCAGCTGTACTGTCACACAAACATCAACCTTTGGGTTTTTATCTGTAGCTGATGCTGAGACATCTGACATATTTTGAAAATGAGGGACTGATAGGCGCAGGTCATGGAGGAAGGCTTTGGGTTCAGGTTAGGATTCTTCAGCTTTGTCACTGTTTAGACGGTCACCTGCTATGTTTGTCTCCCACAGAGCGCTCTGGTCATTTACAAGGAGATGCTGATGCTCTATGTGGATGAGGGCCGGCAGTTTGTGAACTCGAGGTGTCAGATTTTGGAGCCCTGGCAGATAATTGCTGTGACGGTGCTCTCCACCCTCTTCGCCGTCTGGATCTTGGGGATTCTTTTCCAGAGAGAGAGTGAGAATCCTGTGGGCTTCGTCACTAGCCCAGCACTGTGTGCAGGCCAGGCCTTGGATGATTATTAACCATAGAAATACACCTTCAGCTTGGTTGAAAAGTTTGAGTGTTGTATACAGTTTGTGAAATGTATGAAAAGGATTACCGTAAGCAATGTGGGACTGGGTAAGATGATAACAATGATATGTAATCTAATTAATAATATAGCATTAATGTTTGGAATGAACTGATGATGAAAATGATTAATCTTAGGCCAGAAGCTGCTTATGAACAGCGCACTGCCTCCCGTTAGTGTATTCCCTGAGCACAATCCACATGTAGCTTAATGTTATCCCGAACTGGCCTGGCCTGTATTTGTTGGTTTTGTTTAAACACCGTACTTTTCCCTTTTCACCCTCTGGCAGGTCTAGTCTCAAGAATACAGAAACGGTTCTTTAAAATTCTAAGGAAGATCCCATTTATAGGAGCATCGGTAAGTTTGGGCTGTTCTTAATTCTGGTGTTATGAGTCATGTTGTTTTTGTAAGTCACGTGAGAAGCATGATTCACACAGGTTTTCAATGGTTATGGAGACCAGATCCGAGAGTTGCAGGCCCAGGGTTACCCTGTATCTTTAATCTGAGGTCCACTTGTGTTTATGGCCTCCCCCCCCCCCCCCACCGCACCAAAGTTTCTTGTTGAGGAAAATATTTACATACACCACTCAGGAATGGGTGTAAGAACAGGTTTTCAGTGTAATTGTCGACCAGCCCTGGGGCTCCAGCTGTCTGTGACTAACAGTTGTAACTCAGTTGATGTTATGGCCTTCAGCGTCATTCTAGTTGAAATGTTCCTTTCCTGTTCCTGTGGCACCCTGTTCAGTAGCTCTGTGCATTGGCAGATCCAGGCTCAGCTGAATAAGGCTTTGGACGACATGTCTGTCAGCATTTGCTCACTGAAGAACGGCATGAGCTACATGCAGGCATTGCCGAAGCATGGCCTGTCTCAGGAAGATGTCCTGGAGAAGATCAAGGAGTACGACTTGCTGAGTAAGTGAGGACATTTATGCTCCTGGTCCTCGTCAGGGATTTTTAAAGGACTCAACAGAACTACAGGAATAATTTATTAACCACATTCATGAGGAGGCATTTTCTGGTGAAACAGGATCCTGTGATTTAGTTTAAACCCTGAGGCAAAGTGTTGATACCTATGTGGCTAAGGGCACTGATGCTGCTGTACTGTCATTCAGACTTTAGCCTTTGGTCTTTTACCTGCAGCTGATGCAAGTAGCTTGGCCTTGAAGATCTTTGATCCAGACTAGTCTCCGTTAGCTGGATGAAACTGATGCAATAGCTACTCATAAATGAAACACATAGCAGGCAGATGATTAAAATCTTTGGCCTTGATACTACCTGGAGACCAAATTTTTTTTTTTCCCAGGTGAGGTCCAATGGCAGAAGGGCATGGTTTCAGGCACGGTGTACAGTGGAGATGAGAAACTCACAGATCTCCTGGTGAAGGTATGCCCCACCCTGGATGAAAAGTAACCCAACAGAATCAAAACTGACTTGGCTGTCTAGCATCTCCTCTGAAATCAAACAAGCTGTAGTTCCTCAATATCAGACATCAGTTGTAGTTCTGTGCGACTGTGAATTTTTAAAAGAGAGAAAAGTTTTTTTTCTTTTAGAATAAGTCTCAGTGAAGCTTTGTTGCAGGTATATGGTGATTTTGCATGGAGTAACCCCCTTCACCCAGATATCTTCCCTGGGGTCCGGAAGATGGAGGCTGAGGTAGTCAGAATGGCCTGTACTCTCTTCCACGGTGGCCCTGAATCCTGCGGCACAGTCAGTACCTTGTCTCATCTGTGATTTATTTACATATGGGGACATGAGGGTCCACAGTGATAGACATCAGCAGACTGCCTTGTGGAATGTGTCCAGTTGAAACTGGAAGACATTTCATTTCTCCAGACTGTTACAATGGCTGCGTAGTGTCCAGAAGCTTGATCGAGGTCAGGATCCTTTATCTTGGCACACACATGCAGAACTCCATCAAGCTCTGAGCTGGCTGTTTCTCTATTCTTGCTCTGAATGTGTGCTGTGTTTCTCAATTTGTCAGGTGACTTCAGGAGGAACTGAAAGTATCCTCATGGCCTGCAAAGCCTACAGAGACATAGCGCACGAGCGAGGGATAAAACACCCTGAGATGTAAGTCCCACCTTGTGCTTGTCACAGCATTCCTGCTTGAGTGATCAGGAGGAAAAGTCAGATTGTGTTGGAATACAGATAAATTATCTGCATAGTACATGAACTGGAGAAATGCAGGTGTGTGTCCCTCCAGAAGGCTGAAAGTTGGAAAAGACCAAACATACTGGCTCAGGACAGCAGCCTTCAAAGCCAGTCCTGATAGAGGACTCACTGATTAACCAGTTAACTCATTTAGTCAGTTGTGTTTGTAATAAAGGTGCGTTAAAACGCTGTAGTCATGATGTGGGGTTATAGGGCTATGAGTTTGTGTCCCAGTACGTCTGTCACAAGGAGCAAAGGATGAGCAGCTGGAGATGTAAAGTAGGGAATGAGGAGTGAATCCGTGTGGCTTGATCTGGCTATCCCACATCCCAGTGTCGCCCCCATGAGCGTCCATGCTGCCTTTGACAAAGCGGCTCATTACTTCGGGATGAAGCTCATCCATGTGCCGCTGGACCCGAAGACCATGAAGGTGAATGTGAAGGTGAGGTTCTCTGTGTTTAGAACTCCGCCTTCCTTTTCGAAGGACACTTCTGCATCCACATGAAAATCTTAGGTTACGGTTTAGGCCCTTGTACTCTACGACTCTCCTCTGCACCAAGAAAGCGGCAGTGGTACCTGCTGCGAGTGTGAATCTAAAATAAATGGCTTTACAATGATTTTTACACACAACCATACAAAACTGTGATCCTAGGGGTGTAATGATACTCTTTGGCCATGATTCAGTATGTATCGCAGATTCATGATACGGGTCTGGAAAAGGTTAAGAGACCAACACAGATTTTGTTTCACTCATTTCTTAACCTGTGCGTTTGCATCTGTGAATAACGTATATCTTTTTGCAAACTGCAGCCTGGTTCTTGTCTGTTTCTCCTTAATGAAGGGCTTCTTCCTTGCTTTGTAGGACTTCAGTCCTGCTTCTAGGAGCCGGATACAAACTATCTTAGCAGTGCACTTCACATTTGCACTTAATGTTTCCCATTCCTTTTGAAGTTCACTTGATGTCATCCTCCAATTCATGAGAAACTGATCAGATAAGTTGATGGGCATCTCTGCAATTGGAAAGTCACTTCCGCCTTCTACCTGGCCTTCTGCCAGCAGAACCAGTTTTTTATATCTATTTCTTTGGGAAACAACACTGTGTTATATTCACACCAGTATGTATAGGAAAATGACAGGCATATCGTAAAACCACCTTATCTTACCGAACAGTTTGATAATATACCATTGTACCACGGTAATATGTACTGTGACACCCCTACCGGGTAAGTAAACATGTTGCTACCAAGCTAAATATATGTTTATTTTAAAAAAAATAGAATTCATTGTCTGATTAATTAAACCTTATCATTACCATGGCCCCAAAACTGTGATGTATACCAAGCCGTGTGTAAATTATATCGTTACACCCCTATGTGATCCCAAAAAGATGCAAATGCAAATAAGGTATGAAAATGCAGAATTCAGAAATGTATCTATATCTTGCAAAGAGATTAACATTTTCTGTCCTGGGATATGGACAGTGCCCTCCACAATTATTGGCACCCCTTGTAAAGATCTGTAAAAAGGGTTATAAAAAATCCACCTTTTAGTGAAGTAGCTTCATCTCACACAGAAAAAAATTAGAAAATTCAACCTTCCATTGAAATAAATTCAATCAAAGAAAAACAAATCCGCCAAGAAATAACTATTTTCAACAAAAACAAATGTGCAAATAGTTGGCACCCCAACATTTAATACTTTGTACAACCTCCCTTTGCCAGTATAACAGCACTGTGTCTTCTCCTATAACATTTTCTAGTGTTGGAGAATACCAACCAGGACATCTTCGACCATTCCTCTTTACAGAATCTCTCCAGATCACCCACGGTCCTACTGTAGGCCCTCTCTTAGTGCACTCTCCTCTTCAGCTCAGCCCGCAGGTTTTCAATAGGGTTCAGGTTAGGGGACTGAGATGGCCATGGCAGAAGCTTGAGTCTGCGGTCAACTAACTATTTTTGTGTTGATTTGGAGATGTGCTTAGGATCATTGTCCTGCTGGAAGATCCAGTGATGGCCCAGTTTTAGTTTCCTGGCAGAGGCAGCCAAATTTTTATTTAAAATGCCCTGGTATTTCATGGAGTCCATAATTCCATGTACCTTAACAAGGTTTCCAGGACCTTTGAAGGAAAAAATATTTTACAGTCGGAATAAAGTTCTTTTCATTATATCCATTGTTCTTCTTACATTAAACTGACCTTGAATGTTTATCGCCAAAAAGCTCTACTTTTGTTTCATCAGACCATAGAACACAGTTCGAGGCAAACTTTAGTATTGTTTCGCACAATCCATGCACTTTCGGTTGTGGTTAATTGACAGAAAAGGCTTTTTTTCAGGCACACCTTCCAAATAATCTGTTAGCATGAAGGTTGCCTCAGATGGTAGTTATGGAGATGTGGTAACCAGAAGATTTCACTTTTTACTTTTATCCTCCTCAGTGTATGTGGGGTCTTATCTTTCCCATGTTTATGGGTCACTAAGGGAATTTGGCCCTTTTTTCACCACATGTTTTTGTACCCCAGTTAATCAGGAAGTCATGGATTACAGCTTGAAGGTTCCTATTCACTCCAATCAACTCAAAGATGTAAAATTTACATGAGAAACATGCTTCAGTTACATTGTGTTCATTATAATTTCCAGGGGTGCCAATAATTGTGGCACATCTGTTTTTGTTAAAAATAATAATTTCTTGATGGATATGTTTTACTTTAAGTTTATTTCAATGAAAGGTTGGACCTTCCTCGTGTTTTTAGTGTGACATGAAGATATTTCACCAGAAGGTAGATTTTTTCCAACCGTTTTTACAAATAAATCTTTACAAGGCATGCCAATAATTGTGGAGGGTGGTGTGTATGTGTGTGTCTCTCTCCCTCTGTCTATCTCGCCTCTCTCTCTCTCTCTCTCTCTCAAACACAAACGCTTTACTAAAGGAGAGAACAGAAGGCCGTGGGTTGGTCATACTTGCCAGGACAGTGTATCCCAGTCGTCATTCCTGCTCTGATGGTTTTTCTGGTTTGGAGGCAATACCCTCACACAGCCCACATTCATTAAATGTCTTATGCATGACTGGCCCTCGTTTTACTGCCCCTGTAGCTGATTAGCTAATGGTATTAAGACTTCAGGGGGTGTTCAGGGAGATGGTGCACTTGGCTTCATCCCCAGTCCTGCAGAGTTGTGGTGGGACCCCCCGCACCCCATGCTGCCTGTGGGATGCTATGGTTGTTCAGGCTGATCTCATTGCCACACAGGCTATGAGAAGATTCATCTCCAGGAACACAGCCATGCTGGTATGTTCAGCTCCTCAATTTCCTCACGGAATTATGGACCCTGTGGAAGAGGTGGCGCAGGTAAGGGTGGATGGGTCACACCTTGTGGGTGCTGCTCATGGACCCATATTGGGATCCTTCATTAAATGATACTTCTGTTCCAGCTGGCTTTGAGGTACCGTGTTCCGTTTCATGTGGACGCATGCCTGGGTGGCTTCCTCATCGCCTTCATGGCCAAGGCAAAATTCCCTCTGGCTCCCTTTGACTTCCGGGTCAAAGGGGTCACAAGCATCTCAGCAGACACACACAAGGTGAAACTGAATGGTGATGTCCTTCATATAGTAATCCTATAGACCGATGAGCCACAATATTATGACCACCCCCATGTGACATGAATAACGTGACTTGTAAGAGTTGTAATGAATAATGTGATCTTGTAAAAATCTCACATGTTAAAGTCTGGAATATATTAGACAGTAGCCTAATATTTAGCAAGTTCTAGACCCTGGTTCATGGTTACATGTTCCTGGGCATTGTTGACTGGGGACTTTTGATGCTCCTGATGCTCTACTTTCATGTGTCACTTTCACACTGCACAAAAGCACCGGGACCTTTATGCTAAATATTCATGGGAGACTCAAAAAGCTCGTAGGTTAAACTTCATGATTCGAAACTACACTGCCATCCCAAAACAGGACACAGACATGTATTTATATTTTATTCATATGACCCGCAACATGTTTGTTTTATTATTAAATCTGGCCAGCAAATCAATCTCTCCTGAGTTCCTGTGGTGTGAACACAACAAAAGTTTCTGGTTCTGAAAAAATGTCTCTGCAGTGTGAAAGTGCCTAATATTTTTGCTCATTGGTGTATGAGCAAATGAGCAAATATGGTGTATTGGTGTATTCGTGTGGCTGCTTTGTCAGTGGCTGATGGACCACTCTCTCTGCTTCCCTTTCAGTATGGCTATGCCCCCAAAGGCTCATCTGTCATCCTCTACAGGGAGCAGAAGTATCGTCACTACCAGTACTTTGTGGCCCCCGACTGGCAGGGGGGCATTTATGCCTCACCTTCAGTGGCCGGCTCTCGTCCAGGGGGCATTATTGCTGCCTGTTGGGCCACTATGATGCATATGGGGGAGGACGGATATGTGGAAGCCACCAGGAAGGTCATTGAAATAGCGCGCTTCATTGAGACCGAGTAAGTGTCCTGTAGGGGTGAATGGACTTATCCAGGGAAGGTTGAAATCCATGTACCCTATCATTAACACTTACCCCAGTGTGTGTGGAGGGACACTGCGGCCCATCTTCCACTCTGTATATTTATCTTCCATAGGATACGGAAAGTGGATGGTGTATTTATCTTTGGGAAGCCGGAGGTCTCTGTCGTGGCTCTTGGTTCAAAGGTCTTTGACATATTTCGGTTGTCCAATGCTCTCACCTCCAAAGGGTGGAACCTTAACACCCTGCAGTTTCCCTCCAGGTAACATCCAGGAATTTTGCCATACTTTAACTCGGGTATAAATGCTTTAATTAGTCATTGAGTTAATGGTGAATGAATCAATATTCGATATAGACTGAACCGGTCAAACCATTCACTGAAATTCCTCTGAGGCTCTGTCCATGCCACACTTTTGTCTACAGTATCCACATCTGTGTGACATTACTGCACACTAAACCAGGGGTGGCCACACAGTTTGTCAGGGATGTCAAAGAACAAGTGGCAATCATCATGAAGAACCCCAAGGAAAAGACCACAGGCATGGTGAGCAGAGGGGAGGACTCATGGGGATGCTTCAGAGATAGAGGGGGTCGGGTGGGTGTGGGGGTATGGGGGTGTTACATTAATTTAATCTGATAAAAAGAGAATAAACATATAGATAAATGACTTGGAAGGTCCTAAATGTCACCATTGAGATAGTATTGTGACATATGGCACATTTTACTCATGTTCCGGATAGTCGGGGCTAATCTCCATGTAGGAGGCTCCCAGCTTGTCATTATGACCCTGGTACAGCAGCAGGTGCTGGGGGTCTAGCCAATCCCTACCCTGCAGTGCAATGTGCACACACATGTACAAGTGCTCAGAGTTGAAGCCCCATGTGCTGCTCCTTTCCACTTGAATCAAAGGTCGTCATGATATCTGTAAAAATAGGTTAAAGAATCAATGTGTGGCAATGTTGTCATGGAAACAGTGCATGGGATGATTAACCTCTGGGTGTTTCTTCCAGGGTGCCATCTATGGCATGGCCCAGTCCATACCTGACCGGTCCATGGTGACTGAGGTCTCCCAAGGCTTCCTCGACTGTCTGTACAGCACAAATGTCCATTTTTCAGAGCAGAGACATTTGAATGGCGTCTCCAAGACCCAATGAGCAGTTCTGTGTGGCACCAGGCCAGCCTCTCGTTCCCAAATCCTCATCCGATCGATGCCTTATGCTACCTTAGATTCACCTTGTCCTGTAATGTGTGGAAGCACAAACTCCAGTACTGTGTCACAGACACCTGCCTGCCTTGAATAGGAGAGCTGTGAGGCTTCTTCTTTGGCTTCCCTATGCTCCAGCAATCAGGGGCGTTTGGCCTGCTTTACTATGGCTTTTAACATGAGGCGGGGGGGTTGGCCAGACTATCATCCGCACTGATCTTTGAGCACATTTTTCATGTAAAACAGACTAAATGGACAATTTTGGAAAATGGAATGGAAAATCCTGGTTCTTTAGTTATTTGCCCGTAACGTAATCAGGAGTGTGCAGCCTGAACAGGGTCAGTGAGCTCTGTGTGCTGAGAGCAAGTAGCCATTTTGTCTTGGGTTCCCAACCTCTGAGCTCCCAACAAGCAACAAGGGCTCTGGACATTTCTGCCTGTTTAGAGATTGATAAAAATCACAGTGCTGAATGCCTTATTCAGTGTTCTGCTAGTTTTCTTCTAGTTTGGATAATTTTAGGTCTCTGAAGTTTCAAGAGACGTGAGACTACAAAGCTAAGCAAGCCAAGGATCTGTAGGCATGTTCACTGCAGAAACTGATCAGCGCCTTAAATGTACAGCATGGTGTCATGCCACACGCTTGTTCTAAGAACTGGGTTTTCTAAAATCATTTCCTAAATTGCCCATGAAATGTGCTATTATGAAGTAAAGTCAATATTGATGTTTTAAAGATTTAGGAGGATGAGGGAGATTTTTTTTTTTGTGAGTACTTTAATGTTCCAGTTTTCTGAGAGATGAATGGAAGATTTACTTTTCGGTTTCAATTCCAATTGAATGTAATATATTGATATTAATGTAAAATATTTACAATATTGTTTACTGAAGCAAAATAACTTCCACAAATGCAAAGACTGAGGAGCTCAGCAGAAAAAGAATCTTGAAGCAGATGGTGAGGCTTTGTGAAAATGGTCATTTTTATGCCGTGTGTCATTCTAAATGTCAGGGTACACAAGTATTGAATTTGATTTTAAAATGCTGCATTTTGGAGTACTGTCTTTGCAGAAGTGCCTTTAGAAATGGCTTTAGGGCTGATCAGTACTCAGGAATGAAGAGGACAGTCACTACCAGGAAAACAGGAAATCCCTCTGTCTTAGGAGAGGTATTTTGTAGTCTGGGGGTTTATGGGGGGTGCAGCAGAAGGGCTTTAATGAGTATGAAACCTGAACGACTTGCAGGGCCTTTAAGGGCCTTTAACTCATCACTTCATTAGCAGCATTATACATAATATTAAAATACATCATATAAGAATGAATTTCACAAGATAATCAAACTGGGATTTCCAAAACTATAATTTCATAAATTTCTTTCATTGTCAAATTAAAGTGAAAACTTGCTTCCCCACATGTAAATGCAATAACAGCGAAGCAAACTATGTTGAAAGCTTATCTGTCCGTAATTGGGCACATGACAAGCGATGTCTATCTGGGCAAAAGTAACTTTAGCAGTGCATTTCTGTCAACCTCTGAGTACACACCACGGGGTCGTTAAATCTCTCAGTGTCCTACAGGGCGACTCAGAGCAGATTTTCTCTGGCTTCTGATTGACTGATATATATTAAGATGACAACTCACAGGTTGGATGTCATCTTTTTAAAACTTTAGGTGGATTTTTTTTTTTTTTACCATGTCTGGATTATACAAATTGCTAAATAATAATCTATACGCTGTTAATTCTGGCTCTAATAATGGTGAATAGCGCCCCCCACCCCCACCGCACTATTGCTCGTGATGTGTTGTTTTTTTTTGTGCAACTCTGTACTTCCTGAATGTGAAATCTGTGTGTAACCACTGTGTCAAGGATGAATAACACACATAATGTACTATTACACATGTACTATTTCAATATGTACTTTTTGTTTTGAAAATGTATGACAATATGGCGGTTGGCAAGAACTGTTTTTCTTTGACTAATTTTTTTAATTGTTACTGAAATTAGGGGACCAGGAAATGGATCCATTAATGACACTTTTTGCCATTTTAAACGGTTAAAACGCAACAAGAGATTTTTTTCTACTTATTTGATGAAATCATATGGAACTAAAGCTGTTTCAGGATTTTGAAAACATTTCAACTGAATTTTAACTAGAAACTCAACTTGAAATTCCCCTGATGATGGTGGCAAACCCGTCTAATAGCGTTGTGATCTCAGAGTGACTGACCCAGAGACTCTCCAATCACCTCCACACATTAAACATCAGGTACTTCCTGTGGTCTCTTAGTGACCAAGTAGCATTCACCCTTATGCCTTCAGTGTTTAATCATTTGGCAAACAAGATAGTTTTGCCTCAGGGAGTCAGGCAGCCAATCCTGAATGGCCAGGTCCTGTAAATAGGCGTGGCTTACATAAACTAGCAAGTTTTGTAGAAATTGTTGTCCCTGGTGGGGAAGAATAAAAATGTAATTACAAGCATGTCCTTCAAGTCAGTGTGGCTTATTCTAACAGGGCACCTGCTGTGGTTGCTATAGCCTGCTGTTGTAATTAGAGAAAGAGTAACAAAACATGAATATATTGAAAGACAACTGATGCTGCTGTGGTCAACGACAGGTGGCATATGAGGAGCAGAAAACCTTCCAGCACCTTCACATTGCTCTGTCTATCAGTGAAATCACTAGTTGAGGCCAAATGGGAGCCCCTCCGCTGCTTTCGTATTTGTTTGGGTGATCATTTGGATACTAAATTGCTTCATTCCAAGTTTGAGACATAGAAGGCTTTTAAATTAGCTTAATATAAGAATGGGCCCTCTATTATCTATGGTCCAGCTTGGGGTGTGATGTTGAAATACCAGGTCACATGGCCATTGGCTAAAGAGGAAGAATGAAGCTTAGCTTGTGGTCCTACGTGAAGCTGGAATGAGGAATGAATGAGGAGCATAATATGAGTTTGGGTTTTATTTCCCACAAGCACTGCACACATTACCAGGGATACAATTAAGATAACACAGTTTAAGAGGCATCTGCATGAAGCAGCGCAGTGGACACCAGTTTGGGGTCTCCAGAGAAGGCAATGGGACATCCTACACACCAAGGCCTAAGCCCTGCCCACGGCTGACTGTTTCTGGGAAGTGCAGTAACACTAGTTATTTTCATAAAACTAACTTTGACCTTTGACCCTAGCAGGTACCTTCTTCCTGTATGGTTGGTACCATTGGATTTAGATAATCATAACTTTTTCTTTAGATATGAAACCCCAAGAAATTAACCAGACAGTATGTGTTAGCTTAAACATGACAGGGTAGGAACCAGTGGGATTTGAGCTTTTGAGGATTTTCTTGCTAGATGGGATTGCCTAAAATTTTAGACAATTCATTAATGGGCACAACAGATGGCTCAGACGACGGACACCTGGTCAATGAAGGTGGCCAGCGTGATGTCCCTCTGCGAGAGGCCACCACATTCATGTGTGCTCAGAGTGATCTGAACCTGGGGGAACAGACACATGGTATCAAAAATGGGGAATGTATTTCAGTAGGAGACCAGCCAGCATGTTCTGCTACTTTGATACTTTATTGATCCCTGTGGGGAAATTCTCCTCACACCTCCCCCAACTTGCTCTCTGTAGGTCAGAGCAGGTTGGTTGTGAAAAGCAGCCACCTGCTGCGGCATCCAGGGAGCTGGGGATTAAGGGCCTTGCTGAAGAACCCGCACAAGTGGTGAGGCTGGGCTCAAACCAGCAACCTTCTGATCACAGGCACAGAGGCTTAGCCCAGTGGGCAACACACTGCCCCCCTTGGGACTGGATTAAGCGGCAGGTTTCTACAAGAGGGCCTAGAAGGTATCCATCTGTATTGCCAGAAGGTCCAGTTGGACTGTTCACTAAACTAAATTTTTTGCTTGAATTGTAGAAGTCCAAAAACTTTCATATTTTTTTCCACAAACACAACAACATAGTTAAGTAATTTATAATGTTTGTCTTATTCAGACATTCCCTGCCTTATGTCTGTAGCCTCTAGGATAGGCTCCAGGCCCCCCACGATCCTGAATAGGACAAGCGGTTTCAGAAAATGGATGGATGGACAGATGGATGGATCTTATTCAGACTGCAGTACAAACAGGTGCTCCTTTAAACAAAGGAAACACTAATTCATTATGTTTGTCTTATTCAGACTGCACTATAAACACAGTGCTTCTTTAAATGGAGGAAACCCCAATTTGCTGATTTTCAGATGAGAGCGAGTTCCTAGGCTCATTTCAAAATATTTCTGCCAATCTGACGCCCGCCATGTTACCTTGTTATAGACGTTAAACCACTCAGGGTGGTGGTCCATCTTCTCTGCCTGCAAGGCCACCCTGGACATGAAGCCAAAGGCCTGGGGGAGAGGGGGAGGGAGACGGGCCTGAGGCCTGAGTTTCAATGATGTGCCATTTAATTGGGGGAGGAGCTAGTTATCTAATGACTGGATCAATTAGCTTATAGCTTATACACAGCTCCTAGGAGATAAACCTGCGACCATTTGTGAACAAACAGTGTTTAATTACAGGTCCACAGAGACAATGAAATAATAACTTGGAAAGCACCAGGTGCAATGACTGACCTTGCGTGTGTATTATTCAATGTGTACTGCTCTGGCTGCCACTAGCTCTTCGTACCTGGTTGAAGTCTTTGAAGATGAACTCTTTGTAAATGGCGTCTCTCCCCCCCACCTCCACCCACTGCGCGTTCCTCAGCAGTGGGAGAAGATGGCCCCTCTCCTCCTCTGTCAGCGTCTGGATCTTTCCGGCCTGGGACAGAGCCGACACACTCCTGAGCAGCTGCTGCATCCCCAGTGAGCCAACACTTCGCCGAGGCAGCCAGGAGTCTCCTTACTTATACCATATTCGTAGTTTTCTGTCTTGTTAAAACAGAAATCCTTTAATCCTTGCTGTTTTTAAGGTGGCAGTAGGCTGAATTTTATGTGGCTGTTGAAATTAAGGTCCCAGTCCACTAAAACCTACAAATAAAACCAGAAATCTTGACGTAGTTCTGGACTTGGACCTTCATTTCAACAGGCACATAAAGACAATTAGAAAATCAGCCTACTACCACCTTAAAAACATAGCAAGAATTAAAGGATTTCTGTCTAAACAAGATACAGAAAAGCTTGTTCATGCATTTATTTTTAGGAGGCTAGAATACTGTAAAGGTGTCTTCACAGGTCTTGGTAATACATCAGTCAGACACCTGCAGCTCATCCAGAATGCTGCCGCCAGGGTCCTCACTAATATCACACCATCCTGTGCATTATATGATTGGTTTAAAAATATTGTTACTTTTGTACAACGCACTAAATGGTCTCGGGCCCAAATACATTTCTGATTTACTTGAACATTATGAGGCATCCAGACCCCTGAGATCATCTGGGAAAGTGTCCCCAGAACCAAGATAAAACAAAGTGAAGCAGCGTTCAGCTACTATGCTCCCCGTTTGTGGAACAAGCTCCTTGAAGACCTGAGGTCTGCTAAAACTGTTAGCTCATTTAAATCGGGGCTTAAAACATTACTGTTTGCTGTACTTTTTCAATAAATTAAATCAGTTAAGTCATACAATATAACTTCTTTTCAGTGAACTAAAGGTAGCTGATTACGAGAAAGACCTCGGTGTTTATGCTGATACTTCCATGTCCTACTCTCGCCAGTGTGGGGAAGCAATAAAAAAGGCGAACAGGATGTTAGGTTACATCTCTAGGTGT
>JAODLD010000069.1:16583659-16598980 GCA_026781065.1 Mormyrops boulengeri
CCCCCCCCCCCCCCCCCCCCCCCCAAGCAGCAAAGTGCCTTTTTATGCAGTATTAGGTACAAACGATATAAGACCATGTTTGAACATTTGAACTCAGATGGGCTTCAGTACTAAGAGTTCATATGCATCATGTGAAAACATCTCAACATCGACTAGCTAGAGTTCAGCGTGATGCCAGGCACCCCAAACAGCTACACATTCGTGTGCCGCTCTGTTACAGCAACATGTTCACACTTCCAATATCATTTTATTATCTGTAGCCCATCCATGCTTTTTGATTTTAGAGCAATTTATCTTTTAAGTGTTTTGGTGAAACTATGCATCCTGTAGTTCTCACATTTAATACTGCAGTTTACCATATTGTTAGTGCTTAGTGTGCATTTATGCTTGTTTTTTGATGCTGTGATATTGATTATTTTTCAGGAAATGAATGAATGAATGGTACATCAATATAGAACTTTTAAAGACACCTAAAGCACTTTACAGAACAAATATGGATGGATGGATGGATGGATGGATGGAATATTTTTCTAAATTTTTTTCTGCAAGTCCTAACATACCAGTAATATAATTTATATAAAAATATATAAAATTTATATTGTTTAATTTCCATTGCAGAGGTATAGCATGTATGATTAATTACCTTGCTGAGACCTTGGCACAAATGACTTTGTCATTAACTTATGATCGATTATGAAGTCAGGGTAGCAGACAGAGGTCTGCTAGCAGGAAGAGGCATTTTAGCCAAAGCATGATTCATTAAAAATCATGTTTCACAGCCTTGGTTCTTGGTTCCTGTGAGTTACCCGTTTGATCTGATTTCCTCTGGATCAATGGAGTATGTGTTGGCTCACAGTGCTGCATGCACTAAAGAGGTTTTCACTTATGTCTGGATGATTCAAGATTCAAGATTCTTTATTTGTCACATACATAGTTGTAACCAGTACAACATGCAGTGAAATGAACCCCTGAGCGATCCAAAGACTGTGCAAACAAGAGCAAAAAATTATGAGTGATCAGTCTTCTGCCAGGGTTCAGGGATGCTGCTGGGGATGTAGTCTACCCTTGGACCCCAAGGGCTTTTGAGATGCCTGTGTGGAGCAACTTTGTCCTAAATGAGCAGAGGACATGGTGAATTACGGCCTCAGTGCTGATGTCATGCTCTCAGATACACTAAAAGGTACTTCTCTGCACAGACACCTCATGATGTCTTCCGGTTTGGCTCTGTTACAGTCTCCTGGTCCTGGGCCCGCATCCCGGGGATCCTTCAGCGATTGGCTGTCAGCTACTCTGTTCTCTCACTGCTGCACATGACCTGCTTGAAGAAAGAAATCCCGCTCAGTGAGGTGTGTAGCCTGTTCGCTTGGCAGGGGCCCCTGGGGGGGGTTGAATGTGTGACTTTCAGAGGTCCTTTTTCCAAGGAGCGCATATAGGTGAAGCAGGGTTAGGGTTACAGGATTAGTGTTAGAGCTAGTGGATTAGATGTAGGTGGAGAAGGTCTCATCATCTTTAAAGTCCACCTGCTGAGGTAATTACAGCTCCTTTTGCTTAATCTCAAATGAAGAGTAAAAAATAACCTGGTCTCTTAGAATTTGCACTTTCTTGCTTTGAAGGGGATGGGTGGCAAAGATAAGTCGGTAAGACAAATCACTACTGCAGACATCACGAGTCAAAGTGAGGATACCACACAGCTGCAGGGGCGTCAAGTTAATGTGCCGGCAGATACGGCCTTTTGTTTTGTGCCATCATGGCCACAAGGTGTCCTGCAGATGGGATACCTGCAGAACAGCAGGAGATCTTCTCTTGGATGTTCTTGTGCCCCTTTCACAGTCATCACATCCAAGAGATCAGAATCCATTAACCTGAAAGCAAAAGGCTGCATCAGTGAAGACACACTGCCCAGTAGATGATTGTAATTTTGAAGTCAGTTTTGTGTATTTGACAGCATCACTGGTGGTATCCCATCCGAGACCTGGTCCTGTACTGGCCAGAGTGGGTCATCATCATCCTCATGGAGACGCTCTGGTTGTGCCTCACATTCCTCCTTCCTGTTCCTGGCTGCCCCACGTGAGTCCTGGCCCACCCGGATCACACATATTGCGCAGATCACACAAATTATGCATATCACACAGATCACAAATAGCGCTCATATCACCCAGATTATACATATCACACAGATCATGTAGATTACAGACATCACAGAGATCACGCAAATCACACACCCACACAAATTCTCTCTCTGGCGCTGTCTGATCTAGCATGTCTCCAGATGTTCAAATCTCTCTGCCATCAGCACATTAAAATTGTATTTCCATATGTCACAAGCAGAAAGTTTATTATTAACAGCATTCTGTGCATGTCTGTATGTGTTAACCCCATGTGTTGTACATATTAACTAGCACTGTTTGTGTGTTAATCCCATGTGCTGTGTATGTTAACACAACACTATGTGTGTTACCCCTATATTGCTGTATGCGTTCCTGATACTCACTCACCTGCTGTTGGAAGGCTGAGACCAGTGTCCAGAGCCATTCTTTGTGATTTATGGGTCCTGGCTGGGTACCTTGGAGGGGATAATTAGCTAATCTTGCTCTGTCATGGGCTATAAGAGGAGAGCAGAGACAAGGAATCTATCTTCTGCCTGTCTTTCTCTCATCCTTCTTTCTTTTCTTCTTCCATTTTCCCTTCAAATTGCTTTGCTCTCTTAAAACCCTTTTCTTCATGAAGCTGTTTCATATCCTTTGTAATATGTAGAGTCCCTCACACCCACACACAAGGTGATGACATGTTTTGAACAGGTCACCTAAACCTGGCTGCTGTGTAGCAGAGCTAGGCCCATTCTCTAGGGAGCATGACACTGTGTCAGGGGTCTGTGTGCTTCTCCAGAGGCTACCTGGGTCCTGGTGGCATCGGGGACAACGGCCTGTATCCCAACTGCACCGGGGGGGCTGCCGGCTACATTGACAGACTACTGATGGGTGACCACCTCTACAAGAAGCCCACGTGCAAGGTAAACACAACCACCCCCCCAGGCCAGGCCTCACAGACCATAGTGACCAGTGTTAAATGCACTTTGCCAGTGTGTCTGAGGCATAGGATAATTCTGTGTCAAATCAGTGAAATCATCACACGTTTGGACCTCATCGTCACAGATTTTAACGAAACTTGCTGCTGATTTGGTCATATGAGTAACCCATGGAACTGAAATTGCATGTGTCTTGGATCAATATTAAGGGAGATTTAAGCTTAAATTACCATAAGTGATTCTTTTGAATGAAAAATTACCATGTTGTGAGTGATTTTAATTAGGGATGGCTGGACTTTGGGTATCGGCACGAATACCGATATACCAGTCCGATACCAGTGTTTAATTAATAAGCTGTAGGCTTTTGCCTCATTGTGTGGAAGAGACTGTGATCATTCTTTTATGTGTAAGACAACATCAGGCTTAACTTAAACCTTAAACAAAGTTTTCCTAACTTTGTAAAACAAAATGTAACAAATGCATATATATTACATATATTTATTTATATATATATTATAGTCAGACCTCGGACATTCGCGAGGTTAGATTCCAGAACCCATTGCGAATAAGGAGGATTCGCGTATGTTTGATAGAGTCACCAAAAATGATAGTATGTGCTTATTTCTGTAGTTTAAACCCTAAATATGACCCCAGTCATGCTCCCAAAACATTTTAATTTCATTTAAAAGTTACCTTTAAAAAAACAAATGTTTGATTTAAAAATAGAGCACAGTGTTGCAGATATTTGTCACACTAGCAAATTTACAGTACAGTATACTAATGTTACCCCTACTAATTCACATTTTTGTGCGTTGCATTTACGTTAACGTGTACTTACTATTACAAAATAGTAAATTAACTATTTTCTAATATTTATGTAACCATTAGCAGTCCAAAGGGAATAAACTTTGCAAATGGGATTGTCATCTTGTAAAGGTAGAGTACAGTATGTACATGAAAAGGAATGTGTCATGAGCTGGGTGAAGACACAGCGCGAAGGCAGGAGTAGGGAGACCAGGTATCGGGGATCAAGGGGTTTATTATGGAAAAGAAGAAAGCAAGGCACACAGACGGACGTCAAACTTCACTCGACTAGGAGACGCAAATGACAGGACTAGGGAAACAAACTCGAATGCAATACACAGGATCAATTGGAAATAACAGGAAACAGATGGTGACATCGGGATTTCACATGAAGTTAACAAGGGGGGCGTAGCACACAGGAGGATCGGACGAGCAGGGCGTGACAGAACCTGCCCCCCAAAGGTGTGCACACCGGGCGCACCTAAGGGGAGCGTAGGGACGAGACCGGGGACACGGGACCTGGAAAACAAAAGCAAGATCATTAACGGGGTACCGGGAACAGGACGGACACACAGAACAGGCACAAAGGTAATAACCAAGACAACAACTGGCAAATCACAGGAAAAGCAGAAAAAGGCACAGGGGCACTGAAAAAGGAGACACAGGGGGAACACCAACTGGAGGAACAAAGGGACCAGGAGTGAACAATGGAGAAACAGAGGGACGAGGAGCAGACACCACGAGTCACAGGGGGCACAGAACCAGGAGGCAGGAAGGCAAAGGGCGGGGGGAAACAGGGAGCCCGAGGGAATCCCAGCAAGTGAGAAGTGGAAGCCGTAGGAGCAGCAGGCAACTGCAAGGCCGGAGCCAAAGGGACCCTCGGCGACTGTGAGGTAGTCGGCATCGGAGGCAGGGCCAAAGGCAACCAACAAGGCATTGGAGGGAGACCCACAGGTGACTGCTGAGCAGGAGCCCGGGGAACCGTAGGCGACCACCGAGTAGGAGCCGGAGGACCCGCAGGGGACCATCGAGCCACAGCCAGAGAGACCGAAGGCGAGTCAGGGGACTGGGCGGGCAGGACACAGCCCCGGTGCAGGTGTCCCCATTCACTCCAGGAGACCGAGAGACCAGGATCCGTCCGGGATCAACCACACTAGGGCAGTGGTTGGGGTGACCCCCCAGAGGGAGTCACCGGGGAAGTCAGGGTAATTCCAGAGGGGTCCCACTCGAGCTCCTCCTCCTTTTCCACTAAGGGAGGAGGAGCAATGGTCGGGGCCATGGGATCTGGGTCCGGAGGATCAGGGACTGGAGGTACGGGAGCAGGAGCATGAACCACAGGGACTGAAACAGGAACAACAGGGACTGGAGGAGGAATCACAGGGACTGGAGCAGGAATCACAGGAACTGGAGCAGGAATCACAGGAACAGGAGCCGGTGGGTCAGGAACCACGGGGGCCAGAGCAGGTACCGCCAGTGTAGGAACCGTGGGGGGTGGAGCAGGAACCGCAGGGGGCGGAGCCAGGCTTTGCGCCTTAGCAGGGGCCGTCACTTTCTTTGGGAACTTGGCGATCCTCGGGATGGCATCCTCCATCCCTCTGGCCCCAATTAAGATCAAATGCGTTCCCGGAAAGGGGCGTGGTGCTGGTGCTGGCAGCGCAGCCATGGGCAAACCATCCAGGGTAGTGGTAGCGGCTTCCGGCGAGAACACCACCAGGTTCAAAATCGGGAGGGGCTCCTCCCGATAGCCAGCGGGGGAAGATCACCGGCTCGTCCTCTGGCCTCTGATCTCTCCGCTTCTTCTTCTTCTTCTGGCTAACTGTTCTCGGCGGAGTTTGGGGTGTCTCGCGGAGCTGCGACGGCGGATTGGGAAACATCCCACTGTCGAGATCTTCCTGCCGGGTCCTCAACTCTGTCACCCTCCTTAACAGCTGCCGGAGATTGTCACGCACCTCTCCAGTGAGGTGCGCGTCTTCGGCCAAGGATATCCCATCTAGAATGTCCTGGCTCCGGCTGGCCAAACAAACTCGAACGCGGACTGAAATACACAGGATCAATTTGAAATAACAAGAAACAGCTGGTGACGGCTGTGATTTCACACTGGATCTTCCCGGACTTCAGGCTGTGCGATTCAGTACCTCACCTCATTTACTAGACCAAGGTAGCGATCCTCGGTCAGGGGAGGTGTCTTCATTTCTATAGTCCTGTGATTCTGTCATGAGCTGGGTGAAGACGCGTCGCAAAGGCAGGAGTAGGGAGACCGGGTTTCGGGGATCAAGGGATTTATTATGGAAAACAAGAAAGCGAGGCACACAGACGGACATCAAACTTCACTCGACTAGGAGACATTAATGACAGGACTAGGGAAACAAACTCGAACGCGGACTGAAATACACAGGATCAATTTGAAATAACAAGAAACAGCTGGTGACAGCTGTGATTTCACACGAGGTTAACGAGGGGGGCGTGGCACATGGGAGGATTGTACGAGCAGGGCGTGACAGAACGTTTCCATAAGAAAGCCATGTTTTTTAAGGGATTTTTAACTGATTTATATTGTATGTCTTCAACTCTCCCCAAAACCACAGTAGAATCTTCATTAACTAAATTTTTCTTACCAATTTTACACTTAAAAGCATGAAAACTATTTCATTACTACGAAAATTAAACATAAACACTTCTGTAGGGTTTTTCGAGGATTTCGCAGATGTGTGAAAAAATCGTGGATGCAAATAAGTAATTATAATAAATTTTCACAGATCTGTGAATTCGCGAAACACGAAGCGCGAATGCAAGGGCTGACTATATATATTTGCATGTGTTCCATTCATCATTATATATTATATATAAATGGGGTTTATATATATTATATGTGCATATAATGATGATTCGGTAAATTAATATATATTCATTTATTTACTTTACTTGAAACCTGGGTTTTCATTTCGATCATTTATAGGATTCTTCATTCTCAGCCTTACAGGTCTTTACAGAGAAACAAAATCTTGACTGTAAAGCCTAATTTATATTTCTACGTTGAATTGACGCTGTAAGTATGACGTTGCGGTGGATCCTACACCATAGTCTGACGTGCACCTCCCCAGAAATGTAATTACATGTCGCAGCAATGCAGACCTCGAGAACTTGGTCCGCTTGGTAGTGTTTGTTTATTTTATATGACTGAAGAAAGCATACATGCATACATACAGGTGCACTTATATTGATGATTGAACCCAAAGGGTTAGTTGTATCTAACATTAAATAACTGATTTAGTTATTTAATGTTAAATATAAACAACAACTCAGTTTCATTTTCTCCAGAATTTGCACTAAAGTCTGTTGTTGTGGTCTTTCTCTGCTAACATTAGCAAACTCCATGTACTCTGTACTATGGTGCATCTTTAGATGTTTGTTCAAATTGCTTGTGTTAAAATTGACGTGCTGTCCCTTCTTCCTCTTAACACTTTAGCAGAACAGAGCTCACAGTGTGCTTTACATCTGTCGTCTATGTTATCTCCAAAATGAAAAATTACCATGTTATGAGTGATTATTATATTAAAAATTGAATAGCGAAAAACCTATATTTTTTTTACTAAAGCTATGAACATCTCCAGCAAATTTGATATGGTTTTTGAGTCGTGGCAGAGATATCATGGCTTATAGGTGGCAACACATGGTTTCATATCACTCATGGGCCTTTTTCATAGCAGCCATATTGACATGAAATAGTATTGCAAGCACAGGCATAAGTAATGACATTAATTAAAGTTCCAATTATGCTACACTGAAATTGAACTGAAGCTTCCTTAATATCATTAGTGACATCTGTGCTTGCCATACTATTTCATGTCAAAATGGTTGCTGTGAAAAGGGCCCATTCCAATGTGGCTAATAAATGCCAATGCTCTGCCCTGCATTAATCAGAGGGGAGTGAGGTGTGCAAATCGGTCAGGTGTAATCAGTAGCAGATATTGTCAATTACCTGGTGGATATAAAAGCTTTGTCTTTGCTCTAGCAGCATGTATTTTCACAATGTCTTTGGGAGAGAACTTGTTTAGACTCAAGCACAAAAATTGTTGTGACCCTTTCAAATGTCATCTCCAAAAGATAACGGGTGCTTTAAGAGATGTGACTGAGACAGCAATACAGGATCACTCAAGTTTCAATTTAAGGTCAGATCAGCACATCTTCAGTAACTGCTGTGTGAGACTATCAAAACTCACACCCAAGATCAAAGAGACCGTCTGACTCTTCCAGTAGTGACTTAACAAACCCTCCCGATCCTGAACCTATGGTTGGTCCCTCAACATCTGGAGATGAAGGTACATTTGCCAATGTTGAATTGCCACTTCTAAACCTTTGTCATTGATTGGTGAATCTCTAGTAAAAAGAGAGTGAGGCAGAGCTCATATGTGGAACTCAAAGTACATAGGATTAACAGTATCATGAGGAGGAAGTTAGAAGTTGCCACTGGACATGAGTCAATATAAAGATGATGGAAAGGAAATGATAGACTGGCTGTAAGTTCAAGTTTTTAGAATAAAAATTGAAAAGGTGCCAATCCCAACTATGTTACCAAAAGGCTGGAGTGTGAGGAAAATTCAGGAGAAATTTGGTGCTTCCCACTACATGGCATGGAAATCCAAGATGCTGGTGAATTGCAGGGGCACAAAACACCTTAAGTTTTCCCCTTATGTATGACACTTAAGGTTTAATTTCTTCTTAGCTGAGGTATTTATTTAAGGTTTCAGTAGTTAAGGAAAAATCTTAAGGGACTTACTGTATTGAAAGACATTTTACGGCAGTAAAATTGTACAGTTTCCATGGAGACCGTTTGTTTGCTTGCCCTCACACCTGCTCGTGATACCTGTTATTGTAGCTTCCCTAATTGAATGATGGATGATGATGGTTCATAAAGGGGTTTTATTGAGATGCATATAAATGGTGAACACACCGTAAGAGCTAAAGGGGAAAGGGGAAAGGGTATCAAAAATAAAATAAACATTACATTTCCTTTATATAATGAATTATAGTCCTATAAGCTATTTAGCGATAATAATAATGTAATAAGGAAACAACGCAAATACCTCCATGAAATGCACTTATTAACTGAATTAAGTTATACGAATATATGAAATTAAGGCAAGGCAGAAGTACGGAGCATCGATCCAAAATAGCAGTTTGCTAACATAACGTTTTAAAGTTTAAAACTCATCTGAACAATATAGAGGCATCTAATATTATACAAGTACAACAAAATACTGACAGACCTTGTGCCCTACTCCGCCAGGTGCTAAAAGAAAAAGGAAATCCATCTTTTTTATTTAGTAAGTGCTTTTTTCTGCACTGCTTCACCGCCGCTGTACTGCCGCGCTAGTCCTGGGATACCAGGGCCGCAATTTCAAAATAAAAGTACATTAAAATGTATAGACATTAGCAAGGAAAAAACACGAGATCGCTCCACAGAAAACCCGAATAAAACAAACAGAAATTGCAACAGAAATATGCGTAGTCACACAGTTACGTCACGTCATTTACAGTTATTGTTAATTTCGTTGACAAAAATACTGATGAAGGTTTTTTGCCGGACGATAACTAAAACAAAAACTTAATGACAATAACGAAATTAAACGTATTATTCGTCTGAAATTTTAAAAAGCTAGATTTTGTCCCCACTCCATGCTTATTTAATGAAAATATGGATTGTTCCCCCTGGTGTAACGTGTTCACTACGAATAGGTAATTTTTATTCAACTAAGAACAACTGAATGGAGTATATAGTGATACACTTTGCTGAATGGGAAAAGAAAAGTAATGGAGGAAAATCGAGCAGTTGTATGTTGTATCTCAGATACATTAAATGCATTTTTGCATTTGTCTCCATATTTCTGCATTGGAAAATTCATTCCATAACTGATAACTTCTGTCTAATATTGCCTTTGTCCATGGTGAAAATGGCTAGCACTTATTAGTGGGATAACATTACATCGTTTTTTATTCTGTGAAACCAAAATATTGATTTGCTACCCAGATTTAATAATGAATCATAAACATGTCGCAGGCCATATGGATAAAATCATAAATTAACTGTTGGTTAGGTAAAATCAGTTGATGATCGTATTCATTGGGCACTCCCAGTTGCAGGACACTCTTCTCAGGATGTGTTCATTTTCTTAATTTATCACGATAAACTCAGCTGTGTTGCAGTTAACATACAGTCAGAGGTATCTTTTGTGCAACCATTAAGATAATTTTAAG
Organism: Mormyrops boulengeri; assembly: GCA_026781065.1. NCBI lineage: Eukaryota > Metazoa > Chordata > Actinopteri > Osteoglossiformes > Mormyridae > Mormyrops > Mormyrops boulengeri. The sequence goes on from JAODLD010000069.1 coordinate 16,593,744, forward strand.
GGATTCCTTGAGTATAAGGGGGAAAACTTAAGGGTGTTTTGTGCAACTGGTCCCAGGTACTCAGAAACTACATAGGTTTCGTCCGTTGTCAACTGGGAAAGTGAATGTCAGACCCTTTTCAGCATACACCAAAACAGCATTGAAAGGGTGTGCACACTTAGGGAATCAGTCGACTTTGCAAGTATCAAAAAATATGTTATGGTTGCATATGACGATAACTGGTGGCTAGGATGTGTTGAAGAATTTATGTCCAGTGTCAAACTAGGAAGCACTTGGGGAGACAGTGTGGGCAAAAACAGGTAAGCTTTATTCAGGTCGGAGCGAACAAGGGCAACATCAGAAGGCCGGGAAGGTCAATCCAACAAAGACGGAGACACAGGACTGAGTTCAACACAGAGAAGGGATCCAGGGCCAGGAAGGTCAATCCAACAAAGATGGAGACACAGAACTGGGTTCAACACAGAAAAGGGATTCAGGGCAGACACAACAGGTGGGTTGCACTAGGGCTGCACCAGAGAAAAGGCAGAAACCACTTAATATGTGATGAATGCTTCAAGTACAACCACCAACATAAGTACACCTGGGTGTACGCTTTCTTCACTCCTATAAAAAAAAAAAAACGAATGCTTGCAAGCGGACCAATCACAGTTCTCGCAGTCTGCGTCGCTGTGACGTGTAGCTACATTTCTGGGGTGGTGCACGTCAGGCTATGGTGTAGGCCTCATGGCTACATCGTACTTACAGCATCAATTCAACGTAAAAGTATACATCAGCCTTTACAGTTAAGGTTCTGTTTCTCTGTAAAGACCTTTCAAGCTGAGAAATGAGAATTCGGATATAAATGATTGAATTAAAAATTCAAGCTTCAAGTAGCTTAATAAATACATATATATAAATTTACGGAATTCTCATTATATATATAATATATGCATATGTTACATTTTGTTTTAGAAAGATAGGAAATCTTTGTTTAAGGTTTAAGTTAAGCCTGATGTTGCCTTACACATAAATGAATAATCACAGTCTCTTCCACACAGTGAGGCAAAAGCCAGCAGCTTATTAATTAAACACTGGTATCAGATTGGTACTTGGTATAGGCCGATACCCAAAGCCCAGTTATGAGTATCGGAACAGAAAAAGTGGGGTTGGTGCATCCCTAATTATAATTACTCATAACATGGTAATTTTTCATTTTGGAGATAACATACACGAAATATCGAGATGGAAAAGAGCTCCAAAATGATATAAGGATCATTTACGTGCAAGTTATATTAAGGGAGATATAGCCAGTCAAAATCATAGCTCCCCTCCCAGTATGTTCAAATTTTAATCTTTAATCTCCCTTAATACTGATCCAAGATACATGCAATTCTATTTCAATGGGTTACTCATATGACCAAATCAGCGTGCCAAGTTTTCTTAAAATGTGATGATGGTCCAAACGTGTGATGATTTGTCACAGAATTACCCCATACTGGGAGTGGGGTACTTCACTGGCTTGCTGTCCATTTTCAGAACCATTAAATGCTGCCTTTCTGCCTCATTTCACCACAGCACTTTTATGCCTGAAGGAATTCTTCAGCACTGCATTTTCACCAGGGGTGGGGCTCAGACTGCACGGAATGGGGTCAGGCTTTACTGCGGCCCTGCTGGGGGATCATGGGCCTTCAAGGGTCAGGCGGGGGGGTACTAAATTTCACCATAGATGGTCAGGTTGGCAAAGGCTTGCAGGGGCTCTCAGGGTCACAGTGGTACCACGATAAGGACAAGGTAACCAGAATGCACTGCCACACCTCTCTGTGATGGCAACGGTGTCTCAAACAGCTGGGCAGGACCCTCTTCGGCGTGTCCACTATGAAATCAGGACCTGATCCACATTGACCAGGCAGACACTGTAAACTATCAGAGTGACAGAGGAACACCTCAGAGACATCACCCAGGGAACGAGGCAAATCATAGACACAGCCAGGGAAACCATGGCCGACTCAAAGCCCACAGACATGGCACAAGGAATCGGGATTGACACACAGACACGGCCTGGGGAACCAGGCCCAACTCACAGCCCAAAGACACTGCCCAGGGAACTTGTGCTACCCACAAAAACGGCCCAAGGAACCAGGGCTAACTTATAGACATGGCCGATGAGCCATTGGTCTGTGGGCCAACTCGCAGCCCACAGACATGGCCCTGGTAACTAAGGCCAATTCACAGGTACGGCCTGCAGAACCAGGGCCAATTCACAGCTCACAGACACGGCTATTGGAACAGAAGGCAACACAAAGACATGACCCATGAAAACCAAAGCCAACTCACAGCCAACACACACGGACCAGGGAAGTGGTGCAACCCATGAACGTGGCCCAAGGAACCAGGGCTGACTTACAGACATTGCCTCATAGTCCAGCCTAGGGAACTCTCGCAGCCTGGTGTCCAGCTCTGCATTTTCAGGGGTAAGGGGATAGGTATTGTATGCTGACATTGCATGCTGTCTGTGCCCTGCAGGAAATGTACCACACCACAGTGCCCTTTGACCCAGAAGGGGTGCTCAGCGCCATTAACAGTGTGGTTATGGGGTTCACCGGGATGCAGGTAAGGGGTAAGAAAGAAACCTGCCTCTTAAATGAGAGGCAGTGACCATTACATTAGCATTAAAACAATTTACTTTGTATATTAATTTGTAATGTAAATTTTCCCTTTTATTTGTAGTTATCAAGATATTATTTAGCATTTGGCTAAGGGGTATCAGGTGTTTTCCTAAAGGATGCTGGTTTGGGGTGTCAGGGGTGTTTTCTTAAAGGCTTAGGATTATACGGTGTTTCTCACTCTAGCAGCTGCTGCCTGTTAATACATCCAGGCCAGGCTTTAAGGTGAGGATAGTGCCTTAACACTCACGCTTTGATGATGTGCATGTTCCTGAGGGGCCTCTCTGTAGCACCCACACTGGGGCAGCTGCTGACTCCTTCTGTCAGTGACTCTCACAAAGTACACCAGGTGTCTCCAGATTGTTTTCCTCACACTCCTGGTGTCACTGTTCCCGGCCTGAATTTTTTAATCATCAGCAAATAAATCAGAAAATGCCGCCCCTCCTTGTTGCAGCAGCTTCAGACACAAACAGGATGCCGGTATCGCTAGGACCACTCAGGGTGATTGCCTAGAAAGAGAACAATCCAGACTTACATTTCCAGTTATTAATGAAGGCGTCAGTGGTGATGTAGGGGAAGAGGGCCAGAGCAGCATTATGCACATTATGTCATGGCTGAATGTCTGGGACAGTTTGAGTCACTTTTTAAATTCGAGGCTGTTGAAATAGGTCCATATCAGTACAGTCCTGGGTGTTTTCCGGTCCTACATTAAAAATGTCCTTCATATAACACTTAATCACTGCTTGAATCTCAAACAATCACTATGTGTCCACAGGCTGGGAAGATTATGCTTTATTTCCGGAAGAACCATTTCAGTATCCTGAAAAGATTTCTAATTTACGCCATTATCATGGTAAGAAGGGCTTTTGACTTCAAAGAAGTATTTACTAATCGGTTTCAACAGAAGTTCATTTGTATCTCTTTGCAGCATTAGTTTATTTTGACCAAAGACTCATTATGTAACATCTGTCACAGTCTGTGCTGACCTACTGTATATATGGTGTGTGTTCAGTGTATATAGAGTGTGTATTATATATATACAGTTTAGGTACAGTGTGTGTACAGTATGTGTGCTGTGTATGTACAGTATGTGTAGGGCTCTTCACCTTCCTACTCTTCACCTCCTCACCTTTCACCTTCCTGCTCTTAATCTTCTGACTATTCATACCCTCAATTTTCACCTACTCGCTCTTAATCTCCACTCTCTTGACACCCTTAGTTTTCACCTCCTCGCCCTTCATCTCCTCATTCTTTACCTTCTTGCACTTCATCTTTCTAGTTTTTCTGTTGTTCACAACCTTGCTTTCCATCTCCTCACTCTTCAGCTCCTCTGTCTTCATCTTTCTGCTCTTTACCTTCCTGCTCTTCACCTCCTCACCATTTACCTTCTCATTCTTCACCTCCTTGCTCATCATCTTCCCACTGTTCACTTCCTCCGTGTTCACATCCTCACTCTTCAACTCCTCACTTTTTCTCTTCCTGCTCTTCACCTCCTCACTCTTCAAGTCCTTGCTCTTCATCCTCCTGCTCTTAAGCTCTTTGCCCTTCGCCTCCTTGTTCTTCACCTTTTCCCTTTTCTCCTGAGATGTTCCTGCTCTTTACTTCATTGTCCCTTATATGTGTGGCACTTGCTTGTTTTTGTCTCCTGAAGTTGCCTTGGCTTTACGGCCATTTGGGGGGGGGGCTTTGGAGTGGCTGACCTCACATGTCTGTGTGAGTACATGGGGAGAAAGACAAAACCTCCAGGCGGACAGAGAAGCATGAGTGTGTCCTTGGGAAGGTTTCTGTGTTTTGGATCCCAACCAGCTGCCCACGAAAGGTACTCGAGAAGTGTGGCTCCCTCAGGAAAACTCAGGAAATGTGAAATCAAATCTCGGCTTCTTTGAAGTGGCCACATAAACAAGCTTGTTGGGCACACAGGACTCCAGAAGAGTATTGGAACATTCAGCAAAAATGACAGAAAGCTGGAAACTACCCAACTCACCTGGTCTCACACTTAGGTTTTCTTATAAAGCTTAAAAATCGTCAGGGTGAGCAATGATGTGTATCTCACAGCTGTTGTCAGCCGCTGTGCTGGTCTGAAGGCCACAATTCGCAGCCTGGTGACAGAGCAGGACAGTCTGGCTGGGGTCTCACTGCTGGGGAAGTGGGTCAGCACTGAAGAACAGGTCCTGCTAGAAAATCCCCAAAACATGGCAATGCATTTCAGAGCTGAGAACTTTCTGACCTGAGCCTAATTTTGGCTGCCAGGAATTATATTTCATTGAATCTTTGAAAAATGTTTCACTTTCTGTATCTTCATTATAGAAATTAGAGATGTTCTCAATTATTTTGAATTTCTTGATCTCAAATGCCAATTTTGTAGATGATTCATATTATGCATCTTGAGGACTTCAAATATGTGCATGAAGTTTCAAGCACATCAGCAGCACTATGTCATCTCCGGTCTGGCAGTTTTACTAAATATCTATTACTACTAAATACTAAATATTTTAACAGATCGGGATGCGGTTCAGCAAAATTTCAACATTAGTTTAAATACTAGAACTCGTGGCCATAAGTGGAAATTAGTGGGAGAACATTTTAAAATGAACT
>JAODLD010000069.1:16604195-16616866 GCA_026781065.1 Mormyrops boulengeri
CCAATTTTTTTTTTTTTTGGGTTTTTTTTTCCCCCCACAAATTTTTTTTAAACAACCCCCCGGCCCCCCCCCCCCCCCCCCCCTCAGTAACTAGTTTAAACCCTCCTCAACTACTGGATGCATAGATTCTCTAAAGGTATACCTTCACTATAGACGGTAGCAAGGTGTGGTACACTTATTCTAGAATATCTCTTCATACATGTTCATATACCATAAGTCAGCATCTGTAAACTTGTTATCCATAAATAGGGTTTTATGACAATGTCTATGTCTTTCATAAGGTCCTCCAGTTTACTCACCTCTCTTACCTTCCTCTCTTCTGCTGTGCTGCTGCTCTGGTATTGTTGGCTTAATTACTCTGCATTGACCCGAAATTTGCTTCTTCTCAACCCCAGGGAATCCTCGCAGCAATCCTCTGTAAGTGCTCACGAGACGAAGGATTTATACCTGTCAATAAAAACCTATGGTAAGTGCTTCCTGACCCCTAAATCCAGTCACTTTCCAACAGAGAAAAGAATGGGCTTCCAAAAATCACAAATCACTGCCTCCTAAGACATGCATTTTCATACCACTAATGACAAACATTGCTGTGAATAATGGCAGCAGTGCAGACCTGATTGATTCACCCAGCACATCACTTCCTCTGCGTGCCAGGAAAGAGACTAATTTGTTTTGGGTTGCAGTGGGTGCACCCCCTGTTCACCATCAGGAAACACAGTAACTCCAGAAAACTGATCTGGCTGAAAGAGAGAGTAATTCAAAAGAAATCCAGCTGGACAAAGTAGTGTGTTTCCAGGTTTTTCCGGAGAGGTACAGCTTCCAGGTTTTGTAAACAGCAATCTTTCACCATGTAAAGATATTTGCATGATTTGTTTTCATGTTCCTAATATAGCTCTTTTAGTTTCTAGTTTCTGTTTTTTAGCTCTTTTAGGTCTTTTAGGTTTAGGGCGTTATTGTGGGTGAATCATAATTAATGTATCTTTTTGTATAGCTATGCTTGCTAAAACTGGAAAACCTTATACTGGAGTCCACAATGTGCTGTATCACTGACCTGACACTGTGGTCCACAGTATCCTGTATCACTGACCTGACACCGGAGTCTACAGGGTCCCGTATCATTAACCTGATGCTGTGGACCAGGATGTCTTGTATCACTGACCTGACACTGTGGTCCACAGTATCCTGGGTGACAAGAAACTCCCCTGCTTGTTCTCTTACTGACTCACCTGCTTCTGTCCTCAAGGTCCCTGTCGTTCATTACTTGCACAAGCTGCTTTGCCTTCATCATGATGGGATTAATGTATTTCATCATTGACATCAAGGGCTGGTGGGAGGGGAAGCCCTTCACTTACCCAGGTGAGCCCAGTGTGAAGTGCTGGTGTGTGTGTGCCACCTGCCAGACTGAGTACAGGAAGTTTCCAATCAAAAATCTACGTCAAGGTGTCTCTTTTCCTCGATGCACACTCTGCTGGCTGAATACTCACACTGAGCACAGACGAGGCGGTCTTACAGTGACAGCTGGCATGAGCCAGTCGCCTTTGTACAGAACAGCTCCTCACTGGGGGTGACTGTAAAAACACCAAAGAAAAGCCCTGTGAGTTATAGCAGCACCGCTGTGCATGACAGAGCAGGGCAGGCATTTTCTGCAGACGGCAGGAGTAGGCATCTGCTGGTGGGGGGACCAGCAAAAGGAAGGGGGCGGAGCAGCAGGGCACTTACAGAAGCTGTGGAGAAAATTTAAAGTCATCCACACATGAGCCTTTGTCCCTCTCAGCTCGTAAATAACACATTATCAAGAGTTACTTTTAATCTTATCAGCATCTGTAATTCACCAACAGTGATGTAAATAAGAGCAATGCTTTTGCTTATGTCAGACTCTGGGGAGGGGTTCATCTTGCTGTCTTGGGTTTAGGCTGCTGTTTGTTGGTGTTTTTACTCCTAAAATATTTACTCATTCTTTGACCTTTACATACAGAACTCAATACAAATTTTGGTTGGCGACAATTGTGCTTATTGACATAATCCACTAGTTAGAGCTGCAAAATATCCAGTTATGATGAAAAGGTGCAGAATGCTGTTACAGTGAAGTGGCAGAGGATCCTTAAGTTCAGTGAGATTCCAACAAAGCCTGCCAGCAGTCAATGTTACTGCACCTTTCCAGAATCAGTCAAACTACAAACGATCCCCCTGTCTCACCGCTGACCTGTGGGCTTGTTTTTGGCGGGTTCCGGCAATTCAGAGCAGCCTGCATACAAGCGCAGCACATTTCCTGTGATAGCTGTCTTATTCTCGTGACCAAGCCATGCCCTTTGGCCGGCCTTCCTGAAGGTGATATCAGCTGGTGATTTGGTGCTTTCTTCTGCAGGGATGAACTCCATTTTTGTATATACAGGCCAGAACATCCTGGGGTTCTATTTGCCATTCAATTGGGAGCCGGCTAAGCTGAGTCATGGAGAGCTCCTTCTGCAGAGTTTGTTGAATATCATTCTGTGGGTTTACATTGCTTATCTACTGTACAGGAAGAGGGTCTTCATCAAATTATAATGGTTCTTCATCACTAAGTTACTCACACTACAAATGGCAAGACCACTAACATGAGCTACATTACAGTCAAAAGCTTTGGAACACTACAGATTCCTACTACGTTTCCAAAGATGTAGACATAATTTTTATTATTGTTAAGCATTGAAAAGTTGAACACCTATAAATGAAAATATAAGTCAAATAAAACAAGTTTCTTCAAACAATGTCTGACATCCTATTAATTGGTTGTTAATTGGTATAGTCAAATTCTAGGCTGTCCTTTAACTTTAGATGTACTAGTTAATTGTTTCATCCCATAAAACAGAGCAGTATTTAATATCCCTTGCAGCAAGAATGCCTCACATTTTCATTACGCTAGAGGGGGTTACTTTGATGAATCAAAGATATGACATTTTAATAGTACTCAAATGGCGAACATACTGTAAATGTATTTATTAGCAAAGAATATTCATTGTGTTTTTAGTAAATGTAAAGTAACATGCAAGAAAATTTTATGTAGAAAATTTCAGTGTGTGCAAAAACTTTTGACTAGTAGTGTATACTGCACTCTACCACTAACCACTAACATGAATTGTACTGTACCTCTATCCACTAATATAACCTGTACTCCACTCTGTCACTAACTGCTAACATGAGCTGTACTCTACCACTACCCACTAATGTAAGCTGTACTGTACTCTAACACTAACTGCTACTGTGACTTATATTGTACTCTACCCCTAACTGGAAATGTGACCTGTATTCTACACCTAACCACTAACATGACCAGTGCTCTACCCTACCACTAACCACTAATGTGACCTGTATTCTGCTCTACCAATACCCAATTACATGAGCAATATCAGTTGCCAATGCCAGCACCACTAACATGCTAGACTGAGCTTTTCAGCCTTCACCAAAGTACCACAACAACACTATTTCCAAAAGCAAAGGTTACCAAAGCATTACAGTGATGGGCTGAAGTGTGCAGTAAAATCAGAGCATCATCACCATGGAAACAGAATGTGGTATATACCTTCTTGATGACTGTCTTCACTGTGTTCTATGGGATATTCTAATTCTGTGGAAATTTTTTGTACTCTTTTTGCAGCTCTCTGCAAACCATGGCTTTTGCTGTAGGATGCAACTGAGTAAATGTTAGGAAAATCCTACCGGGACAACTGAACTTCATTTAGGGTTAATCAGAGTCACTTTAATTGATGGCAGGTGTGTACCCAAAATGACTGAACTCTGTAATTAAATCAAAGGTGATTCAACAAAATATTAGTTTTCGGGGTGTGCACACTTATGCAACCATCTAATTATATGTTTTTTAAAATATATTTTTCCCCTAAGAGATTTGTTTGTTTTTCAGTTGTAAAGGTCATGGGTCACATTAAAGGTGGGAAAAATTTCAAAATGATTTATCATGGTCTCAGTTTATTTAAGTCACAAAAACCTGGCATTTTGACAGCGATGTGTACACTGTACATGCAATATACACCTTACATGTGGTTTACACTTTACACTTGGTATATACCTTACATGCAGTATACACCTTGCATGCTGTATACACCTTACATGTGATATACACCTTACAAGCGGTATACACCTTAGCTGCAGAATACACTGTACACATTGTATCCTCATTCATTCCATTCGGATCCCTCAAGGCCTCTGCCATCTTGCAGAGAGGGTGGCACGATTTAAACACAAGTTCTGATTTATTGCCTTGAAAACACACAGAATGTTTTATTTGGTGTCAGTTGTGTAAGAATTGAATGCAGTGTTTAAATCAATTATTCTGAAGAGGTACTTAACAAATTAGAACAAGCGATTCCCCCATGCAGAAGCTTTAACTGTGAAGCAGTCACTGGGTCTTCTCTCTGTCTGGGTCATTCAGCAAATTGGTACCACTTCAGGGGTCAAACATCTGTGTGGAGACCACCAACATTTCCTTTGTGAATCATGGTCATACAGATGAGAACAAACTGAAATGACCCGATTGTGAAATGTTACAGTGTCCTTCTCAAAAACAAAAAAAAATTACACAGAAACATCTTTTGTGTAAATATATACATATGTGTGTTTTTTTCTGTTGGGCTCCATCTCCACCTATTTCCTAATTTTCATTTTGCAGTAATTGTTCTAATAGAGTTATTTCCTCTTGTTATTTAGTTAATTAAATAATAATAAACCTTGATTACACATGACTAAAAAATGCAGAAATGTTTGACTGTATAATGTTATATAGAATTATAGTAAAAATGATTTACACACCTGTTTTGTTTGTACTTTTTCTCCACTCAACAGCTCCCCATTTTCACACATACATTTTCGAAGTCAGTGAATCTTTTGAAAAGTAGCCTGTATATTACAGATGACAGTGGATCTAGGTTTTGCCTTCTTTGGGTCATGAAATGGGTATGTCAGCATGGCCAGGTTGACATCATCGACAGCTGGCTGGTAGAAAATAATAGTGGAAACACAGAGAAAGAAAGCAGGTATGTAAGTGATTGTGTCAGCTGTTATCTAGAGACCAGGCTGTCTAGGGTCTGTTCTTGAGTAGAGAGACTCCTAGGCAGGATTTGGTTTTATTTACACCAAATCATAAAAAGGCAGAAACATCGCTCACAGTAAAGAAAGATTAATGTGGGCTGTTTATTTTCCCCCATGTACAGTGAATATTTATATTGTACACAAGAGAAGATGCTCCATTAACTGGAGAGTTATCCTCATCTCTGCGTGACTGAAGGAATAGCCACATATATAATGCATGTTTAGTATTTTCTGTTTTTTAACCTTCCAGCATGTGTAATGATAACAAAAATCTAATTAATAATGAATTAATAATTGATTTATTACCAGCTGATAATAAACATCTATGAATTATTTACAAGTCATATTTATTATCTCAGGCCCCTTCATGTTTCCATGGAGAGATCTTGAGTGCTTCAGAGCAAACTCATCCTAAAAGGTTTTCCTCCGAACAGGTGAGACAATGTAGCTCAGATGAGGTGCCGTTGTGTGCAGAACTGAATGGAGATGGAGGGCTGCAAAGATGTAGACAAAGTTTATGCCTTTCCACAGTGGCTGTGGGGGCAGTTTTCACCTTTAGAGTGAAAACATCGGCTGTGTAGCTGATTTAACCAAATGGAAGTTTGGAAGCAGCTGGTGGGGCATTTTGTGAAGTGTATATCACATGACAAAGCTATAAGCATCACAGGTCTGTTGCTGTTTGCCAGGGGACACCTCAGGACCGCCAGCTGAGTACCATACTGCTGGGTGCTTAATCCACGCCTCATCATTCCTTCATGATTTGTCATTCAAATTTTAGGTAACATTTGCCCAAATTAATAAAATCTCTATTGTGATGATTAAATGTAGACTTTTTTTTTATTAAGACCTGTATAGTCTACCTCTATATAAGTTAGACTGTTTATTAGTATTGCATATTGTCAGAGAAGTGGTGTGTTCCCGAACTTCAGCCCATCCTCTCTCTCGCTCTCTCCCTCTCTCTCTCTCTCTCTCTCTCTCTCTCTGGTAATTTCTAACAAATGTGTGTTTTAAGTTCTCTCTCGGTGTTTTGTATGGGTATGCTCACAGAGATAATGATTTATTCCTGAAAGTTGATTGATTGAAGCTGAAATAAATGTAATAAGAAACCTTCCGTTTCCGTCATGTTTGATTTGATTTCCTCTAAATCGCTATTTATGTGAGCCCGTTGCGCATCTGTTTTAGTCATACTATTAACCTTGAAAAGGGGCTCCGATGGCCGCGTCCTGTTACGGACCCTTCATATAAATGCCAGACCGGCCGTAAGACCGCATTTTGTCCTCCCTTTATTTATAAAGTGACTTTACATGTTACCTGACATCTTTCCTCCACGAAAATGAAGTTGACAGGATATAATATTTCTACCCTTGTGCATTACGGTATGATAAAAATGCCTGTTTTAAGACAATTTGATCCTTTATCCGACAAAACTAATTTAAATGTATCCCAGTTGTAAAAGCTTAAAAGCTAAAAAGGGGTATCGATCACGCGTAGCTTTATAAATAGCGATAAAAACTAAGAATTAAAAATACATGCATTGCTTTTAGGTGACGTGTAGCAAGCAGGGTTAACTTTCACTCTCCCCTGATTAATTAAGAGGACGCAGCATACAAGACTCGCTGTTTTGCTTATTGTCAGCCCAGGATGTTGGTAATAAACGATAGATAATCAGAATGAGCTTGATAATAGCGGACTAAAGGCGAGGTGCTTTGGTAGCGCTCCAGACCCCCTCTCCTCCACACACAGCTTCACCAGCGGAGCTCCACCAACTGGAGCCTAGGACATACGGCAGCGCAAGAGCTCCGGCTGAACCTCCCCCTGCGTCGCAGTCACAGCCCGCCTGGCTGCCGATGGGACGTCCAGACTGAGGAGCGCCTCAGTGCACAGCGATAAGCACACATCCCTGGAAGTCTGCCCGCGGATCCACTCCTTCCTGCGCCTTTTGTCGGAGTGGGAGCGTACGAGCATGGGCTCGACGTTTGGGATCCAGCTGCTGAAACGCCTCTGTCTGCTCCTTTTCCTCTTATATGAAGGTAAGCCTGTGTGCTCCTCCGTGACCGCACGGTGCGTTTCCTTTGGATGGGTAATTAGAATGTCCACCTTTAGCGAATCTTTTCTTTGATATTAGTGAAATGACTCTCCGCCAAAACACCGAGCCTAAATTATGGGATTCCACACGTTTGTCACTAAAGTGGAGACACATGGAATCGTGCGACTCCGGGAACTTTATTAAGTTAAAATGTGATTTATATTGCAAATGTTATAAAGCAAAATAATTTAACGTCCCCACGCCCAGTGAAGGTGAATTATGGCTTTTATCGGTGCGTCTTTTGTGAATCTGTCCCGCATCTGAGCCGCCTGGTGAAGGTACTTAAGTTTCTTTTCGATTAATTTTGTGCTGGGGGAAATTAGGCTAGAACAATAGTACTCAATTAAATTAAAATTAAAAAAAAAAAATAAGTTCAAGTTGAGGAGTTATTTAGAAGGGGTCGCGATTGTCTGCTGAAACTTTTCGTAAAATTCGTGCTATAAGGATATATATATTTCTGCACGTAACATGAATTACTGAATTTGAACATTGATGTGTAAGCAGGTTGTATACCCGATTCCTGATTAACCGATATTGAGATATTGACGGATTTCGATCTCACTGTCACGTTGTCCCCGGTGGCAATAGGAAATTTCATTAACCATCTCGCTTGACATTTAAAAAGCCATATCAGCCCGTAAAGTGCAAGTTTCTCGCATTTGAGAAAAGACAACAAAAATAATTGATCTCATATGCCGACACTATTGGCCTATTTGTAAATAAATGTAAGGAAATTAAAGCTTTCTCAAACGCAGACGCTGTACGTAAAACACTGAGATCTGGCGAGGTCATCTTTTTTCACATAACTGCAGGGTGTGGTTATAAAAACAAGATGGGAGTGATTCTAATGATGATGATGGCGTGAAGTCACCCCGTTGGGTCATTAAGTCCCAGCTGAGTGGCAGTCCACAATGCAATTTCTCCAGCATTGAGCCCAGTGTTGCCTGCTTATCCTTGAGTATGGTATCACCTATATACATGGCTGGAGAAATACACACCGCTATGTGATAATATAATTATGATCTGGCGGTAAAAACCAGTCCAGCTGCAGCAGTGCCTATATTTACAGGCTTTCTCACCGCTCAGAAGTCCGCGACCTGCAGCTGCTGTAATGAGAATAGCGATTCAACATTCATTAAAATCATAACACACTATGTCCTTTAAATGAGCCTGCATGTACGCCCAACTACGGGAAAAGGTCCAAAATACTGATTCTCTAATTGCACCGTTCGACCATAAATGTGTTTTTTTTGCATGTTTTAGCGTAGTGATAGGCTAATGGTTACATGAAGACGGAAGGTTAATTTATTCATTATAAGAAACTAATTGGTAAAAAAAAAATATGATGGGGATTAACTCAGGATTTTTTAAAGCGCTTGCTTTAAGTCTTTAAGGGCCACTTGTGTTAATCGTCTCATACTGTAACAGTGAATTACATTTGAGTATAACGGACACATAATATAAATTGTGGTATTTTGGGCACAATCTTTTTCATTCTGTATGGGGCTATAATGCAGGGATCGACACCCTGCCCGTACACAGACAAGATTCGTCTCTGGCAAAATGTTTTGATTGAGGGAGAAATATGTTATCTTCGTTTTTAAATACCATTGCCGTGGTTAAAAAAGTATTTTGGAGTCATTATCAGTGTGTTCAACTGCTGCTGTATCATGACACTGGTCATTTAAAAGGTGCATCTAACTAAGTGCAGGAAGCAGAAGGACTCAGCATTTCTTATTTCTTTTGTGATGAAGTGTTGAAAGGCGTGCTGAAAGGTGGTGTGCCAATCCCCTGAGCCTTTCTTTCAGCACGGATAGACATGGCGCTTTAATGTCTCACGCCTGCGGACAGGTGCTGGCCAGGTGCAGCCAAGGCTAAGCAAACACCACTGTTTGTCTTCGCAGGGAAAGCGCCGTCGGTTAAACGGGCGGACACGCACCCCTATTACCACTGCTTACGCTGCTCGGGTCTCTATCCGGATAGCAAGGGCCACGTCTTAAAGAGCCCGTAGCTGTTGTGTCTAAAAACGTCGGTGCTGAAAAGTTTGCTCTCGTTAAAATTGGTTTGATCACAGTGAGGCCGCAGGGTTCAGTCTTTAAAATCGCATTCGGGACAAGAAATACTCTGTAAATCCCGTGTTCTAACGATTTGTTCTACCTTGTCGACTTGTCCTACCGTAGCGTTTCGACAGAAATATCTAACGATCGGTGTTACCTTATCGAAAAATGCTACCGTCATTTTTATGAGCTGAAACTGAAAGCGATAGTAATAATAAAATAATAAAGTAACTAAAGTAAAAAAACTAACTAATGTAATACAAGCAGCGCATTTCGATAGTCTGGCATACCTTACCAGATTGTATTACCAGTGTAAAAACCATGGGTATCACATCTCGATAGACTGAAATAATTTATCAGAGCATCCTACCTTTATAAAATACATGGGTAGCACATCTCGATGGACGGAAACGCCTCATCAGAATGTCCTTCCTCCGTAAAATAGACGAGCACATCTCGATAGACTGAAATACTTTATCAGAGCATCGCACCTTTATAAAATATATGGGTAGCACAGTCCGATAGACTGAACCATTTATTCAGAACGTCCCACCTGGATAGGATTTCACGGTAGACTAAAATACTTTATAAAGATGTGCTGCCATAAATATGTGAGAAATACTGACACATTATATACAGAACTCATGTCAGGTAATTCAATATACAACATGCAAAACACGGATAGTAAATCCTGCGCAGTACCCAATAGTAGGACGTTTCAATAGATAGGATGTGCCATAGGTGCCTGTATGTTTGTTTTTGCACAATTAAAATTATATTTGGAGGAGAGTAACGACCATCTAAGATATTTATACATCAGCACAAATCCACTAATTTCCATTCAAAAGTTAGTGTTAAAAAATGATCAATGAAGCTTCCTGACTTGAGATTTGAGCCTTTTCCCAGATAGACTTGAAAAGCGAGGTGACGGGGACGGACATAGCTTCAGGGTTGACCTTTCCATGCCCAAAGCTCCCCTGTTATTACTGGTCAGACCTATAAGAAAAGTTTAATCATATCATACATTGTACATTTCACATAATAATTTGTATTGTACCATACAGTCTAACACACGCACAGAACGTCAGTGTCTATAATATGATATGATACGATACTTTAGTCTCAGACATGATGAGTCAGAATTTTTTCTTGCATTACAGCAGCTCTGTTTGTGATATCACAAAAAAGACTTAAAGTCACAAATACATACATATAGCATATCATTGCAATAACAAATTCAATATACATTTAGTCTTGAATTAAGTTCAATATTTAGTTTTAGGATTGACTGATGCACAAATGAGTGCTTCAGTCTGATCTTATTAAATCATGGAACTCTGTATTTCTGGTTTGATGGCAACAATGTGTTTCACTAATCTAGTCAATGCTGGTGACAATCAGTGTTTTTTAACAACTTTTATTGGAACTTAGAAAATACAAAAGGCAACAATCAACACTTGTCTGCATGTAGGTGGTTGTATGATTCAGTGTTCTGGGAATGCGCAAAGATTTCTGGTGGGATGGGACTATGGCTGTTTCTTTGGCCCAACATAGCCACTTGTCAAGTTTTCTAAGACCTTTTTCTCTGAATAGCATAAACATAATTCATGTAATTGAATTGGAGCACTATTACCCGACTATGCCTGTACTCCATTAACAAACATGACTGACTCTCTCTCTCTCTTTCTCTCTCTCACACACACACACACACACACACACACATGCACGCACACACACACACACACACAGCCCTTTGAAATGCTTGGGGATGGAATGGGTTATCTCATTTCTGTTTAATGCCACATATATATCAGCTTGAAATGGAACTTGGCCAGCTTTAAAGTGACCTAGTGAACATGCCATGACCCTGCACAGAATGATGCTCTTCCTCAATCATCATGTGTTTGCAGAAGGCTTTTTCATTGGTGTCCTCATTGAAATTGAAATTACAGGTTCAAGCTTGGTTATCAAGGAGAGTCTGTTCTTACAAATCTTTGTGAATGGAAACTATAAGGTACATGTAGAGAGTGGTCAGTGCAGTTGAATGTGAAGTAATGAGAACTTGGACAAGTTATTTTATTTCTGTTTCCTACAAAGCTGATCTCACTGAACACTAATGCTGATTTGGGATATAATGCCATGTTCTGTATGTGTAGGTTACAGACCAGTAAGCATCCCAGTGTGTGTGTGTGTGTGTGTGTGTGTGTGTGTTACGGACCAGCACACGTCAGGCTGGCCCCTGTCTGGCTGCTGTGTCTCCAGTCACATAGCACCAGCGTTGCATGTTGGCTTCAGTGCTGCCAACTTGCAGATTGGTCTTGCAGTTTGCATACAAACCTCATAATCATTTATTTTTGCTCTATTAACAGCAATGTCCTGGAAGCACAAGTGTCTGATAATACAAGTCAGATGTAAGGAAAGTGTTTATTTACTATGTCCTCTAAAAGAAAAGTATTTAGCATTAATCTGGTGCATATAGGGGGGGGCATGGTGGTGCGGTGGTTAGCACTGTTGCCTTGCACCTCTGAGACCAGGGTTTGAGTCTCTGTCTGGGTACCATGTGTGTGGAGTTTGCATGTTCTCCCCATGTCAGCATGGGGTTTCCTTCAGATACTCCCATTTCCCCCCTCACTCCAAAGATGTTATGACGCTGATTGGAGTTGCTAAATTGCCCATAGGTGTGAGTGTTTCCTGCAATGGGATAGCTCCCCATCTTGGGTTGTTCCCTGCCTCATGCCTGTAGCTTCCAGGATAGGCTCCAGACCTCCTGCAACCCAGAAGGATAAGCAGTTTGGAAAATGGATGTTGTGTATATGGTTTAATTAAAAGTTAGATCCCAACAGAATACAGAGAATAATCCAGTTTGTCATACATGAATATGGCCTCTTTGTACCAGCTCCAAATAATTACACTGGTCAACAAAAAAAAACTTTTTGTTTGCTACTGAGAGCTTGAGAAGTGTTTCTAGTTCAGTTTTTGACGCTGATTTCAGATCTGTAATTAAAATTCAGCTACCACGTCTGGTTTCTGAGCTACACGTTGCTGACGTTTAAGATAATTTACCGTTCAGCACAATTTTTTTTTTATGAACTATGTCCCACCAAACTTGTGTTAAGGATTTTACACTGAAAACAAACATCAACACACATAAAGAGACATGTTACACCATATATACACCTATCTTAACTCACACAAGTGATGTCAGCATGTTCAAAAATGTTTGAGACACTTGCTTTTACGCTTGTACTGTACATTCGTCTCTCTTTGCAAGAACTGACAGTAGTCTCCCATCATACTGGGATTGAACTTTCCCTGATATCTGCTTTCCATCATCTTGATATCTTGATGAAATCTCTTCCCATGCTCATCGCTGACATCACCAAGATTGGGTGGGAAGAAGTCGAGGTGGGAATGTAAAAAGTGCATCTTAAGTGACATTCTGGCAC
>JAODLD010000069.1:16616966-16627989 GCA_026781065.1 Mormyrops boulengeri
AGAGTCAGCATGTGGACTTTGATAAGGTACAGCTGACAGAACTCCAGTAGCAAAATGACTGTTGACCAGTGTTATTATTATTGGGTGGCACGATGGCGCAGTAGTTAGCACTGCTGTCTCACGGCAAGAAGGTCCGGGTCCCCCTTTCTGTGTGGAGTTCACACGCTCTCCCCATGATTGTGTGGGTTTTCACCGGGGGCTCCGGGTTCCTGCCACGGTCCAAAAGCATGTAGGATAGGTTGATTGGTGAGTCTAAATTGGCCCAGTGAGTGTGTGCGGTGTGTTGGCGACTGGCCAGGGTTGGTTCCTGGCTGTGCCCATTGTTCCTGGGATAGGCTCTGGTCCCCCCCAGTGACCACAGTCGGGATTAAGTAGTTTCAGAAAATGGATGGATTATTATTATATGTGATATTTTGGTGATGTTGCTGTGTTTTCTCCACCAGATCTTACTACTAGTGTTGTGTAGGAGAGAGACAGGGGTGTTTTAATGCACAGGTTTACCCAGGCTGAAGTCCAGGGACTGCCACTAAAAAGGTGCCTCGGCCAACTGTGTTTAATTAATAACATTTAAAACCTAGTGTTGCCACCGATCCTGTATCTTACTGGATCGTCCGATATTGAAAAATGAAATGTGATTTGTCCCCTGCCTCTGACCATGTTAATCTTTGTTCATGTCTGGCTTGCAAAAATACAGCCGTGGAAAACATTGAGACCACAGATTATTTTGTTTCACTCATTTCTCAATTTAGGGGTGGACATCTGTGAATAATATATCTCCTGATTTTTTCCACAGCTGTATATTTAATTAATCTTTAGTTAACTTGTTAATAGTGTTGAAAAGAAGTGATAATATTTGTGGCCTTCTTTATGTTTTGGTGGCTGTGAGACCGTAATCAGTTAAACAGCACAGAGACGCATACATGTCACATTCACCAACATGCTGGAGCAGCAGATCACACTGACCTGTCTGTGACTTCATGACCCTGATCTCTGACCTAGACCTTTAACCTGTCCAATGTCATCCTCAGTCATCAGCTCTTATTTAGAAGACACGTATCAGCCATTAATGCTTTGGGTTTTTTTTTCTAGTGTGCCCACTTATTTATCAGAAACCAACAGGACCACTGCAATAAATCTGCTGCAGTAGCTGGCAGTCTGTTTTTAGTTTTGTATTTAATTTAGCCGTTTGATGCATTTCATTTTGAGGTCTCCCGTCTGCTTGCTTACGGATGCCCTATAAATCTTCTCGTATTCCCTTTTTGCTGTGACGGAATATCCTTTAACATAATTGAAAATGCAGTCCCTTATTTCCTAAAGTGTTTCCACTAGAAATGACTCAATCTCACTGGTCTTCTCACACTGTGCACATTTATCGTTACTCTCAGGTTGCTTTTTAACCTGCATTAATGGTGAACGGTGAACTGGCTCCTCTCTCCTGTGTGCTGTCAGGCAGAGGCCCTCAACACATGACATGCGTCGGCTGAAATAAGGAGCAACACTGAGGCCATTTGCTTGCCTAATTAAATGTCGATGGCAAAATAGATTCTAGACTGTCTGTTCTCTTAACGCTCCCACGTGAGATGCCAGTATATAAATCACACCTTGTCCACAAGTGCAGCTCTCACAGCACCACACATAGGGTCCAGGCAGTGGAGCTTCCCATTTATATTATATATGTCCTTGCTACTGTAATGTGCTTGCCTTAATATCCACCTGCTCCCCTCTGTTGATGCTCACATTATCACCGTGTGCTCCACTAAATATTTATATGTTAATATTTTAACAATGTATCTTTGATATTATGCTGGTGGTCCTTCATGAAGGTATTTTCTTAAATAATTGGGTCCTGTAAAGAGAGATTTTACCTCCCTCACAAAACACCTTAGTCCCTTTTATTTCCTTTTTAATTATTGCTCTTCCTGAGCCTGAATAGGGAGGTTTTAATTACACAGCTGCAGTCACCTGTTTTCCCAGATGTCACTTGTCCTTAGACATGTCTGTCTGTCAGCTGCCTTAAAGGCTTCCTGAAATTCTAATGAATCTGCTACTTCTTCACCATTCAGGGCATCTCAGGCTCCACTCTACATAAGCCAATGTTTGTGGTTTCCTTCTGACCTAATTTAAGTAGGCCAGGTGTTTGTGGTTTCATTCGGATCTGTTCTAGGTAGGCTGGGTGTCTGCAATTTCATTCAGACCCATTCTAGGCGGACCAGGTGTAGGGTTGCAGTGGTATACTGATTTCATAGACCATGGGGACCCTGCTTTTCATGGGGACCCCACCCCCACCTCGGCTACTCAGACTACATTTCTGTTATGCTGATCTCAGCATATAGGCCGCATATAAGACGTGCCAAGCCCATTCTGAAGCAGACGAAAATCTGGTCCCCAAGAGCCATCTCTGCACTTCAGCACTGTTTTGAGCACACTGACTGGGACATGTTTAGGGAAGCTGCAACCTACAGTGGCTTTACCAACCTGGAGGAGTACACAGCGTCAGTGACTGGCTACATCAGCAGGTACATTGATGATGTTAGTGCCTCCAAGACCATTGTCACATGCCCCAACCAGAAACCATGGATGACTGCACAGGTGCGCATGCTGCTGAGAACCTGAGACACCCAGGTCCGAGGATAAGGCTGCCCTGAGAACAGCAAGGATCAACCTGTCCTGGGCCATCAGAGCGGCAAAATGTGCACATACTCAAAGAATCCGCAGCCACTTCCAATACACTGGGAATGTACAATGCATGTGGCAGGGCATCCAGGCCATCACCAACTACAGGACATCTCCACCTGCCTGTGATATTGAGGCCTCTCTTCCAAAAGCGCTGAGTCACTTCTATGCATGGCTGAAGCACAGAATGACATGGCAGCAAAGAAGACCACCCCTCCCCCAATGACCAGGTGTTCTGCCAGGCCATGGCTGATGCGAGGAGAACTCTGCTCAGAGTCAACCCACGGAACATTCCTGGTCTAGTACTCAGGGAATGTGCAGACCACCTGGCAGATGCCCTCATAGATATCTTTGATATGTCTCTGAGCACCATTGTCATTCCAATGTGCTTCAAAACCACCACCATCATCCCCATGCCAAAGAAGTCCACAGTGTCTTGCTTCAACGAATACCGTCCCATCGCACTCACCGATCATCATGAAGTGCTTCGAGGGGCTCGTCAGCTGCCGCCTTTACTGGACCCCCTGTAGTTTGCATATTGTCCCAACTGTTCAGCAGATGATGCCATCACCACCACCCTCCACCTGGCCTCACCCACCTTGACAAAAAGGACACTTATGTGAGAATGTTGTCCATAGATTTCAGTTCAGCATTCAACATGATCATGCCTCAGCATCTGACAGGAAAGCTGAGACTACTGGGCCTGAACACTTCCCTCTGCAACTGTGTCCTGGACTTCCTGACTGGGAGACCTCAGTCAGTCAGGATCAGCATGAACATCTCCAGTACCACCACACTGAGCACAGGGGGCCCCGGGGCTATGTGCTCAGTCCTCTGCTGTTCATACTGATGATCCATGACTGTGCAGCAATGTACAGCTCAAACCATATCATCAAGTTCGCTGATGATACGACTGTGGTAGTTCTAATCTTTGGGAATGACGAGGCAGCGTACAGACGGAGGTGCAATGGCTAACAACCTCTCTCTGAATGTGAACAAGACAAAGGAGATGGTTGTTGACTGCAGGAGGGCATGCCGTGACCACTCTCCAGGTCAGGTCAGGTTGGGGAGCGTACGCTGATGTAGCACGTTGCCACACCCACCACATGGCGAAACTCCTTGTGATCCCAGCTGGCGACCACCCAGGCAGATACACGGTCCAGTCCCACACTCTGGAAATGGCCATTCATCTGCCACAGCCATCCGGTTGATGGTAGACTTTTTAGAGGTAAAACCAGACTGCTCCGGTTGCTGATAGACAAGCAAATGATCATGGATCCTGTTAAGCATGACCCTAGCAAGGACCTTACCCGGCACTGAAAGGAGTGTTATCCCCCTGTAGTTGCGGCGATCACCCATCCCTTTCCTTATAGGGCCTACAAGTCCCATTTTCCAGTCAGTTGGGATGATGCCTGACTCCCAAATGGAAGCAAAGATTGCCTGCAATGCCAGGAGGACAGCCTTACCACCAGCCTGGAGAAGTTCACCCCAGATACCACAGATCCCTGTGGCCTTCCCTAACCCCACCTGATTCACCACCCCTGCAATCTCAACGAGATTGGGTGGTTCAAACTGTGGACCCAAAGATGTCCAACATCCTAGCTGGAGGATCAGCTTTAAACAACTGCTCAAAGTAGCTGACCTAGCAGGTCACAACTGTAGTGTCATCCACAAGGACCGTTACATCACCCGTCCTGACTGCAAGTCTCCGAGGAACAAGTTCAGATATGCATAATGCTTCAATTCCTCTATAAGCACGACATAGGTCACAGAACCACAGATGGTGTGTCACCTGCTCACAGATTCATCTAGCAAGCGGCTCCTTATCTGCCCTCAAAGCCCTCACAGCCTTCCTCCTCAGTTCCCGGTACAGATTGGAGGTGCCACCAAGTCTTACACTGTGACTCCTCTTGAGAATATTTAGGGTGCCCTGCGAGATGAAACACGTCCTTCTAGGAACACTGGCATACCAACACAACCCTCAGCAACCTTCAGGGTCTTATCACAGAAGGTCTCCCACATCACATTAGTCAGCAGTCGCACCCAAGTCTGCAAGTTCCTCACACAAACTGCGTGCAAACTCATCAGAAACAGTTTGATCTTGGAGTCTGGCTAAGTCCAGCCTCATTCTCCAAGCAGGTGCTAGCCTTCTGGATCTAAGCTGAATCTGCAGAGTAGGAACAACAAGTTTGCAGTCAGAATTCACAAACTAGGCATTTCTGTACACCCTGCAGTTCTGCAGGAGCCTCCAGCGTCTGCCCACGAGGATGTGATCAATCTCCTTCACCGCATCCCCCATTATTGGAGTACCAAGTCCAACGATGCAGCTCCGGGCATTGGAACCATGATCCAGTGACCAGCAGCCCCTGACCTTTCACAAAGTCAAGGAACGTGCAGCCACTCTCACGCCGGTCTCCAGACTCATGGGAACCGACACAATCCTCAAAGCCAGCCCTGTCAGTACCAGTGGCTGCATTCAAGTCAACCATGACCATAGGACTGTCACCTCATGGGCACCCATCAACCACCAAGCAAAGTTGCGAGCAAAATGTCTCCTTCATCGCGGTTGGAGCATACAATGACACAACAGACAAGACATCCTTGAGCCTGAGTCTCATAATACGCTTGATGAAAGGAGTGACATCAGACACCATCAGGAGGAGCCAATCCACTACAGCAACAGCTACTCCCTGAGTATGGCAACCATCAGACCAACCAGACCAAAAGTAGGTATACCCACCTACAGAGATCTGGCCACTCCCCGGTCTGTGTATCTCAGAGAATGCTGCCACAGAAATGTAGAGTTTACGAAGCTCCCCCGACAGCAGAGGAAAATGGTCATCTTGCTGGAGAGACAAGACTTTCCATGTGCCTACCTGGATGGGTTGCCTCAAGCTGGGACCCAAGTGTCACCATGCAGCAGGTGATGTTTCAGCACCGCACCAGCACCAATCCCCAACAGGCCTGACCCAATTATCTCTTCAATGTTTTTGATTCTTCCAGGGATGAGGCTCCTGAAGGCTTTCCCCCATCCCCTTCACAATGCGTGCAGCCTTCAAGTGGAAAGCAGAAGGGTATCGTGTCGCAGAAGGGTATCGTGTCTGTTTAGACTGAGCTGTTGTGAGTTGTTTTACAGTGGCTGGAGTGCCAATCCTGCCACCTTCCTCCAAAATTTTTCCCTGCAAGTTGGAGGACCGCCCACAGGGCCAGATGCAGTTTAGTGTGATACCCAATGTCATCAACAGATCCCCAGTACAGATTGTCCAGAGTATCAAGTTCCTTGGTGTTCACATCATCGAGAACTTCACGTGGACCCTCAACACCAGCTCCATCACCGAGAAAGCCCAGCAGCGTCTGTATTTCCTGTGCCTTCAGACCCCCCCTCTCAATTCTCACCATATTTTACAGAGGAACTATAGAGAGTACCCTGTGTAGCTGCATCACAGCTTGGTATGGGAATTGCTCCGCTTCGGCCCGCAAGACCGCACAGAGGATAGGGAGGACAACAGAAAACAAACTCGGGGTCTCTCTCCCCTCTGTCGCAGACATTTACACTTCGTGCTGCATCCGCAAAGCCACCAGGATTTCAGATGACCCCACACACCCCTCCCACATTCTTTTCTCCCTCCTTCCGTCTGGCAAAAGGTTCTGTAGCATACGAGCCTTTACTGGCAGGATGGGAAACAGTTTCTTCCCTCAGGCCATCAGACTTCTGAACCAGAAATAAATCACGATCTGTATTTCATTTGCCATTTATTATATATTGCACACTCCCTGTCCTGCTGCTACTGTTTGCACTTCTGCACTTTTATTACTATTTATTGCTGTCTTGCTGCTAAGTACAGTATAGGTTGTAATACAGTATCTGCAATAATACTATTTATTCAATATCCACTCAAACCAGGACGGTTACTACAACTATTACTGGCGACTGCACTGTATGTTGTCGCATCCTGTAAATTGCACTGTGTAGTCCTGTGTTTTTTTCTGTCCTTTTTTGTTTTTTGTGCACCTTAGTCCTGGAGGAACAATGTTTTGTTTCACTGTATACTGTGTATATGGCTGAAACTACAATTAAAACCTACTTGACTTGACCATGGTATGAAAATTGATGGTTATCATACCATGTGCATTTGCTTATTATCGATACTGAAAAAAATGCAACTGAACAAAGACTCTCACCTGTGCATGTGCATCTCGTTCAGTCCTCAACTGCCTGTCAGACTCAGCAACTGGTGCCATTATGTGAAATCTTTTCCACCACTACCTGATCCGTACCACCTGCCTGATTTGTACCTCACACATCTGCACATGCATTTTTGAGCATGTGTGCCACACATTACATTTTCTGGCACTGTCTGATTCATTCATCCTGCCATTTTACAGTAAACCCATATAATTTACAGTAATAGCAAAGTGGTCCCTTTATTGTTTAGTGAGAACTGGTGTTAATGATCCTGCTAACTGAAAAACATCATGTATTCTTTGCCTGTCATTTTAAATGTTCAGTCTTTTTTTCAGAATTCACTCCTATCGTCTGTTTCCAGTTTTTGGATCAACACTTTTACCTAAATGTCCTATATCTGAAATATCATTTTATATTTTCATCAGTTGAAATTGCTGCCATCCAGCAACATGGCATTATGGTAGGCCTATACTTTGGCTCACTCTGAACTGTAATGAAATGTGGTGTATTTTGCATTTGTTGTAGCCACATGTATATCACTCCAAATCGGTGGGATCAAAAAGAACGTTTCAGCTAGCATTTGCATCAATAATATATGTTTACACGTGGTTTTAAAAATGTGTGTTTTTATTATTATTTAAAAATTGGTTACATTCAGCTTGATAGTTTAACCAACGTGTTTTATTAGATTAATGTATATTTAGCTTGATAGTGATGTTTTATGGTTTATATTCATATTATATAACCATATTTCGCTAGATAAGAATTGTTTCACTGACATGATATATAAGATTAATAATGTATGTTTAACTTGATAGCATCATGTTTTATTGATTATTATCCAAAGAGAGATTACTTTTTTTAAAAGATCTTACTCTTTTTTCCTCCTAATTTCTTTTCTTCAAACAGAAGATGTACAGCTTTCTTATTTTCAAAAGGGACACTTTTTACACATAATTTCTTTTAAAAAAATGTTTATGTTTCAGTTATAATAAAACATTTGTTTAACCAAAATAATCCTTGTTTTCGTTTCTTTAAGGGTCACTGTAACTGATTATATACTTATTATTATTATTATTATTATTAATAATAATAATAATAATAATAATAATAATAATAATAATTGTGAAATATCATGATACTGTGAAACCATGATATTTCCTGAGACGGTTGTCATAATGTGAAAATCTCGTGCTGTCACAATCCTAGCCAGGTGTTTATAGTTTTTTTTGGGCCCATTCTAAGCAGACCGGGTGTTTGTGGTTTCTTTTTTGTCTATTCTAGCCAGGTCAATGTTTGAAGTTTCATTTGAAGCCGCCCAATGGCTTAATTGCTCTGGTTTCTACTTAAATACCTCCGGGTCACATTAATGTGGTTCCTCAGAAACACTGAATTTCAAAATGTTTTGTTTTCCAAACACACAGCAAAACATTGGTAGCCTGTGCAGACACTCCCTAAGAGATATAGTAATTAAAATGACAAACTATTACTTCATTAACAAAAGTGACTTCACAGATGCAGTTTCTAGGTCTCTTCCATATACCAGCACACTAGGATCCACAGTCCTGATCCTGATCCGTTACCACAGTCATAATGTACGTGCAATGTAGGGGTCACCTTACCGCTACATGCTTCATTACAATCCAGTATAATTTGCTTTTGTATATGGACAAGGAGACATTGATTTAAATCGTGTCCCAAGGGGGTTAAAATCTGTGTTTTCCATAGGTCCTGACAAGTTATTTTCCAGTGATCATTGAGGCATAACGTGTGAGACAGATCCTTCACAGTGGCCTACAGTACAGAGTTGGGTGTTAAGCTCCCCACATCACTCTGTCAGCCTGTCCCTTGGCTCTGGAATTACCACAGAGGAGATTATGTACCTGAACCCCAAAGACAGGAAATGCACTGTTAAAGTAGATATGTTAGGAATTTGTTTTAAATTCATCTCTTGGTAATATATCATGCTATGAGTAAAATATGAGAAACAAATTAAATGCCAAATTATATATCAACAATGGCAATAATCACTGAATGAATAACAGAAGAACAGCGAAGAATGACGCATCTTCTTTGTTAAACATTTACCTTGGTGACCGTAACTTACTGTTAGAATTGGCTCACTCTAATCCTAACCCTATCCTTTAAGTCTTAACCCTGGGGCTACCATATTTGGTGAGACGAAAAACAGGACATTCCCGGGGATCAGAATATTAATGAGTTTTCGCATTCACCAACCAATCAGGTAGCACATGAATATTGATTTATCACGTTCACTGACCAATCAGGTAGGACGTCTCTTATGAGTATTAATGAGTTTTTGCTAACTACCCTGTTAAATGAAAACTCGTGTCCGGGGAAACCTGGACATATGGTAACCTTACAGTTAACTCTCGTTTTACAGTCTACTCACAATTGACATAATTTACATGTATACAAGTCTTTTTCAACAAAAGTTACAAAACATTAAGCTAAAGTTTGTTAAGCAATTGATGCAATTCACTGTTCACACGAAAACAAAAATTAAGTGTCAAAGTGCCAGTGGT
This sequence comes from Mormyrops boulengeri, assembly GCA_026781065.1. NCBI lineage: Eukaryota > Metazoa > Chordata > Actinopteri > Osteoglossiformes > Mormyridae > Mormyrops > Mormyrops boulengeri. Next base: position 16,626,372 of record JAODLD010000069.1, read on the forward strand.
TTCTGGAACCTGATGTTACTTGTGAGCTGCATGACGCATAGGGACGTATATATTGTTTAATTTTTAAAGTTAAGGTGTGCGCAAGCCTTGCAAACACTGTGTGATGATACTAAGTGACTATTGTATATTGAAAATTGGTGCATTTTCCTTCACTCGGTATTACACTTTAACTTACAATACGGGTTGCAGCACTAAACCTGGACAAACCACTGATTTTTGAAAAACCGCCCAGATGGCTGGACAGGGACCCAAAAAATGGATGTAAGTAAGGTGTTGAGCAACTTTGAGTAAAGTGCTGAGTAGGGTGTTGAGTGGCGTGTTGAATAAGGTATGAGCCCCCACATGCTGTCCCTGCCACACTGCCAGGCCCTTCCAGCAGAAGGAATAATGGAAATTCAGAAACTCCTGAGTTATCTTCGGACTTGTGCCACTTTCAGCTGTGCTACACATCATCCTCATGACCAAGATAAGAGCTTGAGACATAATTGAATGAAACATTACGATCTGAAATGACATCAGTACAATTCTCATATCGGGTGACTAATCCATTTCGTCCCGTGGTCTGTGCTGCTTGTGGTATGGATCAGCATTCTTGGAAATTCTGTGAGTGTCTTTATTCTTAATGGTGCAGTTGGGGCTGCTCCAGTGTTGCCTACAGTACATCTGAAAGTCACAAAATCAAAACAAGATTTACTGTAATGTATTGGTGTATGTTTGAAAAATAACATACATACAAACATAAACACATATACAAACATAAAAAAGCAAACTATACTGGGTTTATTATGGCTGTGGTATATCTCTGTTGCCTTGCATCACTAAGGTAAATATGTTCTGTGCTCCTTCGATGAAGTTAAAGCGAAATAAAACTGAGATTACCACTGATGGTTGCTGGGTTTCCAGGTTTCTTAATCCATTAACCCAATCAGGATGGACAAAAATGTTCCTGCAGTTGTTTAATCAAGACATCAGTGCAGTGATTAAAGGCTGCTCGAGCCTGAATGAGCCACCATGTGTTTTTACTAGAGCAGGTCACCGTAACACTCAATCTTTTCCCAAAAAACACTTATTCCTTTTTCACTTTTGTAGTCCAGAGCTGCTGTATGCTATACTACACCACATCAGCCTCCTTTAATCAGATAGCCAGTTAAAAATCAATGTCCTGCTTCTGGGTTTAAAAACGAGGAATACTGGTATCGATTGGCCAGCTGCCAGAGTTTCCAGTGGATGGTTACTGAGCAACTCCTCACAAAGACTATCTTTAGTTCAAAGGCCACCAGCTTCCTTTTTACTATCGATCCTGCATTCTTGGGTTTATCGAGAGCAACCTGAACATCTTTTATGGAAGTGCCCAAGTTCGGCTGCAGGCTGCAGCACTTACTTTAAAGATAATGGGCTTCCCAGGCTTGATGTGGGACCGAGGCAAGGATGTCTTTTCAATCTGGAAGCCTGAGAGCACCATCTTTCTTCAACCCAGGTACCACTCCTCCCAGCTCACAGGTTCTTCATTTCTGCAACCACTTGTGCTGCCTTCCCTGCTTCATATATCCTCCTGAGACCCGGGCCATTCATTTGTGTCCTCTGTAGTGGACATTTTGTTTTTGCATCTATCTTTTCA
>JAODLD010000069.1:16628089-16653833 GCA_026781065.1 Mormyrops boulengeri
GATGTTTTATTTCCTCCAAAGACATAGAAAATCACAAATAACCTGAAATTTTCCTTGGGTCTCAGGAGGATATGGTACCCATATTCCATGTTCTGAAGTTGATGGTAGCTCTGTTTCATTTAGCTCAAGCCTGGTTAATTAAGAGAATCCCACCTACCCACTTAGTAAATATTACCACATTACATTTGTTGTCTTGAATTGTTAAGCATAAGCCTCGCCCCCTGTTCAAGCACCTGTGCACAGCACTGGTTAGCCGTGTGAGTGTGTGGACCGCTTGTAGACTGGCTCAGTTAGAGGATGTGTCCCCCTCTCCTGGTGAGTCTTTGTGCATTCAGTTTATATCTGAAAGGCTGAAAACTGTTTCTCCCTTTTTACCTTAATCACAATATTCTGATTCGTAGACAGTTCATTAGTGGGATGCCCTATACGTAAATTTATTTTTTAAATGTCATATTGTTTTTAATCATATGTATTGCTTTTATTTATCTGCTGAATTAATAGTTATTTCTGTTTAGTTGAAGAACCATGTACAGTAAAATGTCTTTTAGTATGTTTATGAGAAATATATGAGATCCTTGTACAGCCTTAAGGCATTGTAACATAATTTAATATATTGCTGGTACCAAAAGTCTCTACTAGCCAGTTCCTCTTGCATCTTTTAATAAACAGTGAGGTTTTGAATGCGGGTGTAGCAAAGAAAACCATGTGAACAGTGGTCATATTTCATACACGGTGGATAGATTTTTGTCATCCAAAGCACAGCTAAATTCAATCAATGTTTGAAACAGGACCCAAGCCACAACTGCACCAACAGAAATAGAAAATCTTGTTTTGCTCCCTGGTAATGACATTAGTGAGCTCCCTAAATGGCTGCCCCCTGGCCCAAGGAGGGAGGCAATAAGGGTCTCATTACTGTATGCCTGCACACATCTCCACTTTCCAGTAAAACAGCGTGATGGATCGGCCCCTGGCCTCAGCAGGTAATGATTCATTTGTGCGCTGTATTATGGTCGGTAATTAAACTTGCCAAGGTGAACTCAAGGGGAAACAGAAACCATTTTATTGAGCATTTTGGTAATCGATTCAGGGAGGCAGGCCGACGTCATCTGTCATGCATGACCCAGTGCGACAAGCTAACATTATAATGAATGTGTCCTAGATACCGACTTCTTTAAAGGACGCTCATTGACTTTTCTTCTGATGTGAGAAGAGGACCCTTGTGTTCGTGTGTAAACCTTACTAGCTGGGTCCATGCAGGTTTATCTTCTGTGAGGAACCATCAAATGCTCCAGTAACCATATAGATTCACAGGGAGGAGGGGCAGAGAAAGAGTGCTTCAGAGGTTCCTCATGCATCCCAAAGCTGTGTTGACCAAAAGTTTCTCTCGGCAGGTTCTTCTGCTCTGTACTTCCCACAGAAAGAGTACTTTGAGAGCGTGTACGTGGGCCAGGCAGCTGGCTCTGCCCTGCTGCAGCTGCATGGCCTGCGTGAGACCGACACCGAGAGGCCCCACTTCTACCTGTGCCCGCTGAATAAAGATCCTTATAAGTCCTGGTTCCACCTGGATGAGAAAACCGGCATCCTGTTACTAAACAAGACATTGGACTCCAGTGACTTCAGTGTGCCATGTGAGTTGGATGTGAAGTTGTCCTCTTTGTCAGACACAGACATCATGCTGGTCTCCGACGGGGGCATTAGCAGCTCAGGTGTGGCAAGCAGCTCCTGTAGAGTTTATAAGTTTGCAAATCAGTCTGTTTACATGTTTAACTTCAACATTATTAGAGACAACCAGCTGGTCAGTAATAGTGATTCCAATTCGAGAATTAAAACTGTCTCTGTTCACACATTTGCCTGCCTGATGTTTCCTGCAGAGGTGGGTAATTCTGGTCCACAGAGTAAAAGTTTAAACCAAACAGTTGAGTATAAAGAGTCACGGTCACTGAGTACTCAATTGGGTGGTTGAAACAAAATCTTGGTCTCGACTTTTATGCTATGGACCTGAACTACGCACCTCTGGTTGCTTCTCTGGCGATGTTACTGATTCTGCTGTTGCTTCATTAGCAAGCAGCCTCACCGTGTCCCTGAAGCGGCTCAGTCTGAAAGCAACGGTCACCCATGAGCCCCAACAAAACTTGAGCTGCTTCTGGAGCCCCACTGTGAACATCATCCTCACCTTCATCAACACAGCGCCCCCTTGTGACCGTCAGAATCTGATAAAGATGTGCTTCCCTGAGAAAGATGCCAGCCCCCACATCAAGGAGAACCAGTGGTCTGGGCCCTTCCGGCAGCTCAGGCGCCTGACCTTTCAAGATCTCTGTCCTAATTTTACCATCACCTATAGCCTGGAAGCAGGTATTCCATCATGCATCAGCTCTGTGGCTGTAATGTGACTAGCTAACTGCAGGAGATTATTTAATGATGAACAATCGATTTGTAAGTAAGAGGAAGCTGCCATTTTTGGTCTGTTTCTGTTGACTTTTGGTTGTTTTGTTATAGTATAGTAATTTCAAAACCTTGACTGAGTCACTTTAATACAAAATGTTCAGCTGAAGTATCACTCTGATTAAGAGGAATGAAACTCTAAGGAGGGAAATAGGTAAAAAATGTGTGATTCGTTGTGCGCTGTCATTCCGTGGAATAGATATTTCCGCCCCATTTGTCATCAATGAGAACACTTCTGAGCTGGTGGTGACCAGGTCACTGGACCGCGAGGAGAAGGAGGTGCACGAGCTGCTGTTAGTCTGCACAGTGACCACAGAGTCCAAGGTGCACAAGATGTCCATGCCGATCTTGGTGAACGTGTATGACGAGGATGACAGTGCCCCCTATGTGAATGGCGCAGACACAGAGGACGTGCGGATTGAGTTTAATCGCATGGAGGTCAGTTGGTCCCTTGTGCTGTCCTCCTGTCCTCCCAGGCACATACTTTGGGGACACGCAGCTTATACTTCGTGCCAAATGGAAACCAGCACTACACACTGTCCCTTTAATTATGACTCTTCAAAATGAATTACCTTCCTGTCATTTCATCTCATTTCCATACCCCAGTTTATTGTCATCATTTTGATGCTTTACATGAAGAGGTTGTCCTGATTAGAGACCTGCAATGAGCTGCAGATGAGCCACAGACTTGCTGTTGCATGCTGTGATGCTGACATCCCCACTCAGACTCTTCAAACCCAGACGTTAAACGACAGAAATCATTTTCTGTTTTTCTATGATGCGCCCCTGGCATTTCAGTTACTGTTACTTTCTCTGATGGACCGATTAAATGTTTTTTCAGGGCTCCCAGTTTGGCAATTTATTGGTTTATGATAAAGACACAACACCAATATACCCCAAAGACCAGAGTCACAACAAATTTGTTGGAAGTATGAAGACAAATGACTCATGGATTAAGGAAATGTTTTCTGTGGAGCATTCTTTCACTGAGGAGAAAGCAATCTTTGGCAACGTACGTGGGACTATTCATAAATACCGTGAGTAATTCGCCAGTCACATTTCAAGTTACCAGATTATTTAGCACTACATATTTACAGTAACGCACTTTCATGTAAACATTACAGCCACTTATAAAAAATATATCTTTGCTTGGATAACGGTTAATCTGCAGAAGGTTATTCTTCCATGTTAATGCAGAGACTTCCTTTTTAAACCAAATCCATGTTTTCATCAATACCATCTCTAGGCCTGGCTCTAAATAAGAACATTCCAGTACCAGAGAAGCGTTCCTTCCTGTTGGATTATCTAGTCAATGACACTACCTTTCCTGGTTCAGAGGGAACTGTGATGCTTCACTTCAATGTTACCATCCTACCAGTGTTCATCCAGTTTACCAACCCCCTGATTCAGTTTCCTGTATCCCGTAGATCTGCCCCTTATGCACAGGTAATACGTCATGGAATATTAGCATTTTTTTGTGAACACCAAAAGAAATTCATCTCAGTTTTTGTTTGTTTGATGTAATTTAGCAGAATGAAGTTCCTGAATCAGGCTATGCTACCTAACTATAGTGTAGAATACAGTATGAGTTTTGAATTCAAACCAGTTTATTACGGAAATAGGTGAGAGGCTTTTAATTGTCCTGATCTCACATGAAGCTCCCAGAACCTCTTAGCATTTCACTTTTGAAATTGTCATGTTCTCCCCCAGATTGGTAGAGTTTGCGTGGACAACTGCCTGAAATTCCAAGGGATCAACATCACTTACCGGCTCACCATGGTGGATGATAATGTCTCGTCTGTGGAAAGAGTGTGCCATTCCATAGTCAGCATTGCACAGAGCCTGACAGACATCTGGGGAGTGCTATATGTCAACCATACGGAGGCACTGTGGCAGCCACAGTGCCAAAGCCTGCAGTACATGGTGGACGCCAAGGAGCAACTGAGCCAGCTGCAGGCTCAAGCCAGGCTCCGGGTGGAGTTCTACGATAAAGGCAGGTGCCTGCCCCATGATTAGTGTGCTGCCCTGGGTGACCACTTGCCACGTGACATCTCTGTTTACTCAGATTTCATACAGAGCTGGTGAGACCTGACAGGACGAGGGTCTCTACTGGAAATGTACTGGTGTTTGCCCCGCTCAGGATTGTTATCCAGTTGATGTTGTGGTTTTTGTTCTGCACACAGCTTGGCTGTTGATGCTTCTAACCATCCGTGTTTATTCCATGTCTATGTCCAGGAGAAAAGCAGAGCCTGGAACGTGACTGTCCACTGTCCTGTGCCAAGCAGAGGCGCCGGGGGCCGTGTGAATCCTGCAGTGGCTTGGGGTCAACCACCGGGAGGTGTCAGTGGAGACAAAGCATCGACAAAGGTCCAAAAGTGGGCTGGGCCTTCATTTATGTACACAGCATGGTGTGCACAGAGACCCTATCAGCCTGTAAAACACATGCAGTCCAGCATGCACTGGTGTTAGACTGTCGCCTCTCATATGCATGTTTTCACACCCCAGTAATATCCATGAACTACTCCACCTGCTCTCCGGACCTCAGCACCTGCCCGGATGGGTACTGTGACATCATCGAAAGCAAAGACTTGGCAATATGCCCCCAGGACTGCACAGGTGAGATCAGATGTACCTGATCTGCAAGGTTCTGATGCATTCAAGTTGCATTTGGAACTGAGCAATGGATGTGTTGCACTTGAAAACCAGCACAATCATGTTTAATGATTATTCAGATTATTATTATTGTAACCGATGCTTTGGTGCCGTGGACCTTTTGTTCGTGACCAGACGGTGAGGTTTTGCATGGTGAATACTGATGGTCTCCTGTCTGTGCTTCATTCATCACGGAGCTCAGATAAGCCCATCGTTGGAGGCCATGAACGAGGGCTGCTGTATGGCATCAAGGCTGGTCATGGAACCTGTTACTGCGCAGACAACTGCTTTTGTGAGATGGACAATGTAGAAGGTAAGAGAACTAACTGACTGCTAATGGAATAATTAAATCTTATTTACATTCAATAAACTAATTAAATATTACTAACTAGAAATGCATTACCTATTAAGCAGTACATTATTAATCGGTCATCATTAAATCATGCTTATTAGCTTTGCCTTGTTCGGTAAATGTGTGCTGTGTATAAGGTATGCCTGTGCCTTCTGTTAGGTGTGCATGTGCTATGTGTACGATAAACCTATGCCATGTGTTAGGTAAACTTGTGCCGTGTGTTAGGTAGGGGGGTGCCATATGTTAGGCATGCATGTGCCATATGTTAGGCATGCATGTGCCATGTCTTAGGTAAGCATGTATTGTACGTGTTATAGGCTCTAACTCTCAGTCTGTGTTTGGTTCAATGCAGAGTCCATGTGTGATGACGTCTGTAAGACAGTGATTGCCACAGCGCTTCTCCTCTCCTTCATCATCTCCGTGCTTCTGTCCTCTTACTTCATCCACCGCTACCATAAGAGCTCCCCGAAGTCACCGAAGCCCTCCGCTGAAATGTCCTTCCGGCGGCCCGCCCAGGCCTACCCCATCAGCTTCTCAGCCAACAATATCCGACGGCCTTCCCTGGAATCCATGGAAAACCAGGTGGCAATTGATACCTTCAAGATACCGGTAAGATGCACCCAACTTCTCTTGCTTGAGCCGTCAATCAGTCAGCCAGTTTGCTGCCCTGGAACAGTTGATAAGCATTGCCTGACATCACAGATTGTAGGTATTTCAATGTTTAGAAACACCCAGTAGAAATTTGTGAAAATGCCAAAATACGGAATGGTTTTTCTATAGAATATACAAACTTTGTGTGCTAAGATGTCGACTAGATGACTGTGTAATATGGTTACAGGAAGATCCAAAGTGGGAATTCCCACGAAAGAACTTAGTCCTGGGAAAAACCCTGGGAGAAGGGGAGTTTGGTAAAGTCGTCAAGGGAACGGCATTCCGGCTGAAGGGAAAAGCTGGATACACCACAGTGGCTGTGAAGATGCTAAAAGGTAGGAGGGTCCAGGCCTGTAATGATATTATGACATTCCCTTATGCTGCTGGTATTTGTATATACTGCAATATTGTTTTCAAAAACTGTCAAATTAATCACACAAAGTACATAATCCAGTTAAATATCATCTCCTTCCTCCATGCACAATGGTGCCTGTAGTGTGATGTGCATTTTGCTGATTTGTTTGTAAATGATTGTGAATATTCTGGAGATTTAATATTGAATGTATCACCCTGAAGACATAAAGATGATAATGACTTTTCCATTATTCCACCTTGCTTGAAACAGAAAATGCCTCGCAGAGTGAGCTTCGAGACCTTCTGTCAGAGTTCAACCTCCTGAAGCAGGTCAACCACCCACACGTCATTAAAATGTACGGAGCCTGCAGCCAAGATGGTGAGGTCCCCTGCGTGTGATGTCATGTTTAATCTAAATCACATGAGTGTGAGTGAATTAGTATAGTAAGCAGCTTGGTACTCTAAGACCTTCACTGGTCTGTAATCCAGTGGGTTTTATGTATCTCATGGGATTCGCCCTGGGGTTGCACATAAACATCGAGATTACAGAAACTCATGTAAAGTGATCCCCACCTTGGGTCATTCAGTTGGTCCCACAGGAGCTCACGTGAAAGTGTGTGTGACATGTCGACTGGCTGCTCTTTCTTGCCAGGCCCGCTCTACCTCATTGTGGAGTATGCCAAGTACGGTTCTCTGAGGAACTTCCTGCGTGAGAGCCGCAAGGTGGGCTCGAGCTACATGGGTGGCGACGGCAACCGCAACTCCAGCTACCTGGAGAACCCAGACGAGCGGGCGCTCACCATGGGCGACCTCATTTCCTTCTCCTGGCAGACCTCCAGGGGCATGGCATACCTGGCCGAGATGAAGGTGCCGTGAGACTAGGGGGATTTGCTCTAAAACAAGTAGCCCCAGCCTGCTTCATGACCCTACCCCACCCCACCTCCAACCTATCATAACTTAACTCCTCATGTCTGTTCCCTATGGTCAGCTTTTCATGGTCTGCTTCCCATATCACCTCCTCATGTCCACTGACCTCTCTTTTACTTAATCCCCCGGCGGGATATGACAGAGATTTAGGTTTTTGGAAAGTATATGTTTAAAGTTGATTTTAACAAAAGATAGAATAATAACATTCTAATTGGTCTCAGATTATTGGTGCTGAGTTTGTGCTGAATAAAAGTACATGTAACACTTTGGGATATTTTTTTTTTAGATAGGTGAAATATTTAACAATGTCAAGGCATGTCAGACTACCCCAAAAGTGGCTGCGAGGCCTCAGTCTCTAGAGGGTTAAAACTGCTAATCCCTGATGCTTTGGCCTGATGCCCCTCTCCTTATTTGGTTGCTCTGTGGTATTTATTCACCACCAGCTGAGACTTCTGTCCCCCAGTTTGACCCCCCCTGGCAGGTCTATAACATCACTACCTGCATATTACCCTGTACAGCTTGTCCACCGAGACTTGGCAGCGCGGAATGTTCTGGTGGCAGAGGGACGAAAGATGAAGATTTCTGACTTTGGCTTGTCACGGGATGTATACGAGGAAGACTCCTATGTGAAGAGGAGTAAGGTGAGGTAACCTCCCCTGTATGGTCTGTGTTGGACATACCTGTGTTTTGTACAGTTCATTTAATGCATAGCATCAGTGCTTAGAGTGTAGTCCTTTGCTCAAATTAATGGATGCACAAATCTTCATTTCTTTCTGGACCTTCAAAATTCACAGCCAGAATCTCCACACAGGAACATATGAAACCAGCCTGACACTTGTCATCTGCAACCACACATTTGCAGATTGTACAAATGAGACTGACAGTATGTAACTTTATGTGTGTAAATAAAGTGGATTTCAGAATGTTTTACCTAACTGGTGTTCCTTTATTAAACTGTCAGCATTTATCAAAAGAATGGACGGATATGAGAGGGTGCACAGCAGAATGAACATTGTGCTAGCATTGTAGGCTGCAACATTATACTTTCCATTTTTCTTTTGATCAGGGTCGGATCCCAGTGAAATGGATGGCCATCGAGTCATTGTTTGACCACATTTATACAACACAGAGTGACGTGTAAGTGTCCCAAAAAAGAGGAAGAAGTAAGAGAGTAATGTACAAATCAAACACAGTACCCTTTTGATACAAGAAGAGGAAATGCAGTCATATTTAATTGTTTATATTTGATTTCAAATCCTCTTAATGAGGTGGCTAGGAATACTCAGCAATGGCTAAACTATATACCTGAACTAGAGTATATTGATAAATATAGTGTGTGTTCCTCAGTATCTCTGCATGTCTCTGTGTGTCACTGCATATCCCTTAGTATCCCCATGTGTCCTAGTATGTCCTTGTGTGACCCTGAGTGTCCTTGCATGTCTCAGTCAGTCCCTGTCTTACCTTATGTGTCCCAAAGTGTCTCTGTGTATTCCTTAGTGTCCCCATATGTCCATGTGTGACCCTGTGTATCTCTGAATGTTTCTGTGTGTCTCTGAGTGTTCCTATGTGTGACTTAGTGTATCTGTACATTCTTGTGTGACCCTGTGTGTCCCTACCTGACCCTGTGCATCCACATCATGCAGGCTGCAGCAGTGACCCTGTTTCTCATTTTCCTCTCAGCTGGTCCTTTGGGGTGCTGCTCTGGGAGATCGTGACCCTGGGGGGTAACCCATACCCTGGCATCGCCCCCGAACGGCTCTTCAACCTCCTCAAAATGGGCTACAGGATGGAGAGACCTGAGAATTGCACAGAGGAGATGTAAGTTACACAACAACATGCTGACACAACTTTCACATTGCACTGACACAGTCCTCACGCAGTGCTGACACAGCCCTCATGCACCACTGACACAGCCCTCAAGCACTGAGTGCTGACACAGCACTCACACACTACTGTCACAGCCTTAATGCACTACTGACACAGCCCTCACGCACTTCTCACACACAACTAACACAGCCACCACACACTTCTCATGCACTGCTGACGCAGCCCTCATGCAGTCCTCCTGCACAGCCATTATGCACCGTGCTGTCACAGCCCTCACGAACACAGCGCTGACACAGCTCTCACACACTAAGTGCTTACACAGTCCTAAGACAGCCCATGAACAGTCCTCACAGAGCCCCCATACACTCACACCCTCCCATGCTCTTGCTGTAGCATTCAGTCTTCCCTTCACACACTTGTGTACCTGCAGGTACAGCCTGATGCTTCGGTGCTGGAAGCAGGAGCCAGACAAACGGCCGACTTTCTCAGAAATCAGCAAGGAACTAGAAAAGATGATGGTGAAAAGCAGAGTAAGAGCAGAGCCTATGTTTGCAGACTTGGGAGTGCCAAAGCACTAACATATGGTACAGATTGTGGAACCTGGTACTGCCAGTGGGGGCAGTAAAGTACACTGGTTTCCTATAAAAATGTACAGACATGTATACAACTCTACTCAGTTTCCTTCTACAGTGCACTACATGACCTGTCTCCCTTTCGATCTGGCAGGATTACTTGGACCTGGCAGCCTCAACGCCTGCTGACGCACTGCTGTACGACGACGCACTCTCCGAAGAGGACACTCCTTTGGTGGACTGTAATAACTCCCCACTACCCCGCACACTCCCCTCCACATGGATTGAGAACAAGCTCTATGGTAGAATTTCCCATGCATTTACCCGATTTTAACACACAGGAGTGCTGCTCTGCTCTTGGCATTTGTGATTGACTTTTTATAGGGTCAGTGACTGTGGTCATGGCATGCTATTTGCAACTCTATGAACATTTATAAACAAGTTAATCAGTGATTGGTTATATGGAAGAAGGCTTTAATCTGGACCTGCTTCTCATGTAAGATGAAAATTTTGATTTTAAATTTTGAATTTTCTGTAATGGATCATTTTAGCAATTGTTTTAATTGATAAAGAAATTTGAATTGCTAATGTAAAAAGTTTGCTTTGTAGTAAAACTTAAGCTTTTGACAAAGAGTTATTTTGATATTAATTTTAGTGGGAAAAAATTGTTCACATTTGCAGCAGGTCCCTGATCAATTAGTTTGCCAATTTGCTGCTGGGTTACACACTTTAAACAGTAAGGCTTTTCAATTAAACTCAAGCTTTGGTAACATTTTGTAGAACGTCATGAGACCCAGCTAGGGGTGTTACAACCATCCCCAAACCCGCTGTTAACCAACCATTTGTAGTTACGAGTCTTTGATGAATATTAACTGATCCCTTATATGTTTACTGTGTAGCTCACATCTCGCATGTCCTGTAGATTGTAGCAGAGAACCCTTCCAGTATTTTGGGTGGGGGGAGCTTCTGAAACAGATCACTGACTTGAGGAATTTTCCTTGGAATGTATCACTCTGGTTTAGAAAGTTCTAGTGCCTGTCAGACAGCTAAAGAAATATCCTTGTATCTGTGTAAATTAGGCTGAAATGTGCTGTTTATGCCACACATTCTTGGAGGGAAGTCTTTCATGACAATAGGCATTTTTTGTAGTGAAAGAATGAGTAGTCTTTGTTTTACCTGCATGAGAAAAGACATTGAAATTAATCCAGCAGCGTGAAAACTGTATATTATCAGTGTGTGAAAGATTTTTTTTGCTAAAGACATGTTTGTATCATCAAGCAATTTGCAGGCAGTTTGTTTGACTCGCATTAGCACAGCAGTTTCGAGTGTCGAATCGTGAACAGACAGCACAGTGCTTGCGTTTGAACACCAAAGCCAGGGTTTCCTTTGAGAGCCTTACTGTCTGCACTCTGCAGCGTGATTCCGCAGTGCAGGAAAAATGATGTGTTCTTGTTTTTAGGCATGTCATACCCCAACTGGCCGGAGAAGAGCCCAGTTCTGCTCACCAGGCTTGATGGCACTAACCCGGTCTTTACAAGATATGCCAATGATAGTGTTTATGCAAACTGGATGGTCTCGCCTTCAACGGCGAAATTTATGGACAAGTTTGACAGTTAAACCAAACCAAATTTAACAAGTCTCCAATGTGTAGATGTATATATTTCTATATACAAATGTATATATGCTGTGTGGTGTTAAAGATGGTTCCCTTTTATTTCTGAACCACGGGTACTTAGACAGAGAGCTCCGCCAGCTGCCAGGAAGGTTTGGCTTCGAGCAACTCATCACTGTCTTGGTCGATACCTCAATGCCTTCTTGTACTTCTGCATGATGTGGTGTTGCAATGCTACTGTGTTTCAGCCACCTGTGCGCTTTTCAAATGCCTACAGCAGCCAGCATTTGTCTCTGAAGTTCGTGACTACTGTCAGGAATCAAAGCGAGTGCCTTTACCACCATGTGCAAATTTGTTTGCAAATGAAGTGCAAATTCAGCTTTTCTTTTGATCATGTTTCAAAAATTATATTTACTGAAGAATCTGACAGAAGAAACTGAAAGTAGGAATGTTTTCATAATGAGAGCAATGTCAGATGTCTAATGAGTAATATTTTGAGGCCAAAAGGAAATGTAGGTTACCAAGATGTAAAGCTGACTTCTGACCTTTTTGCAATTTAGTTTTTAATTACTTGCAGTGGTCTTTGGGGCTACAAGTGATTATAATAAATCAAGTTGGTGTAATAACTCATTATCTTGTTATAACTTGAGTTACAGTCAATAAAGAATGAAAACACATGTCTGGTGTTGGTATGTGCCATGAACAAACCAGTGTACTCCTCCTTGTTATGTGCCTTGAACGCACATCACCTATATCTGCATGCTCTTCCTTGGTATGTGCCTTGAACAAACATCACTTATGTTAGTGTACTCCTCCCTGGTTAGTGTCTGTGTGTTCACTTTGTGTCTTGAGGCAAAAACTTCGGGCTTCAGCCCTTCCCATTCCTTGCGGCACATTCTGAGAGCATCTTGGCTAGCTGTGACTCATCAAATGCCATGGAATAAACGAGATGGTACAGATAGAGGAGAGAAGTGAAAATGAAAAAGGGCAAAAGCCAAGTGTGTTTACGATGACAAGTTTCACACAGGGGTATAGCGTGCGGTCTCACATCCTACATATATACATTTTTACCTCAGTGTTTACATTACATAATATTTAAATATACTGTACAGTCGTGGCCAAAGGTTTTGAACAATGACACAAGTATTGGTTTTCACAAAGTTACCTCAATTTCTATTATGCCAATTTAAATATACTTCAGAATGTTATTAAGAGTGATCAGAAAAATTGCAATCAATTGAGGAGTCCCTCTGCCATGAAAATTAACTTAATCCCAAAAAAACCATTTCCACTGCATTTCAGCCCTGCCACAAAAGGACCTACTGACATCATTTCAGTGATGTTCTCATTAACACAGGTGAGAGTGTTGGCGAGGACAAGGCTGGAGATCACTTTGTCATACTGACTGAGTTAGAATAGCAGAATGGATGTTTTAAAAGGAGGGCGGTGTTTGAAATCATTGCTCTTCCTCTGGTAACCATGGTTACCTGCAAGGAAACATGTGCAGTCATCATTGCTTTGCACAAAAAGGGCTTCACAGGCAAGGATATTGCTGCTAGTAAGGTTGTGCCTAAATCAACCATTTATCAGATCATCAAGAACTTCCAGGAGAGAGGTTCGATTGTTGCGAAGAAGGCTTCAAGGCGCCCAAGAAAGTCCAGCAAGAACCATGACCGTCTCCTAAAGTTGACTCAGCTACAGGATCAGGGCACCAACAGTGCAAAGCTTGCTGAGGAATGGCAGCAGGCAGGTGTGAGTGCATCTGCATGCACAGTGAGGTGAAGACTTTTGGAGGATGGCCTGGTGTCAAGACGGGCAGCAAAGAAGCCCCTTCTCTCCTAGAAAAAAATCAGGGACAGACTGATATTCTGCAAAAGGTACATGGATTGGATTTCTGAGGACTGGGGTAAAGTCATTTTCTCTTATGAATCCCCTTTCCATTTGTTTGGAGCATCCGGAAAAAAGATTGCCTGGAGAAGAAAAGGTGAAAGCTACCATCAGTTCTGAGTCATGCCAACAATAAAGCATCCTGGGACCATTCATGTGTGGAGTTGCTTCTCAGCCAAGGGAGTGGGCTCACTCACAATTTTCCCTAAGAACACAGACATGAATAAAGAATAGTACCAAAACATCCTCTAAGAGCAACTTCTCCCAACCATGCAAGAACAGTTTGGTGACAAACAAAGCTTTTTCCAGCATGATGAAGCACCATGCCATAAGGCAAAAGTGATAACTAAGTGGCTCGGGGAACAAAACATCTACATTTTGGGTCCATGGCCAGGAAACTCCCCAAACCTTAATCCCATTGAGAACTTGTGGTCAATCCTCAAGAGGCAGGTGGACAAACACAAACCCTCAAATTCTGACAAACTTTAAGGATTGATCTTGCAAGAATGGGCCACCATCAGTCAGGATTTAGCCCAGAAGTTGATTGTCAGCATGCCAGGGCAAACTGTAGAGGTCTTGAATTAGAAGGGTCAACACTGCAAATATTGACTCTTTGCATAAATTTAATGTAATTGTCAATAAACGCCTCTGACACCTATGAAATGTTTGTAATTATACTTACAGTATACAGTATACCATAGAAACATCTGACAAAAAGATCTACAAACACTTCAGCAGCAAACTTCAAAACCAATACTTGCGTAATTCTGAAAACTTTTTGGCACAACTGTATACTGTTTTTGGTACAATTAAAGTCTTCTAGAACCCTCTGGTATCCTCATACATCCAGAAAAAAAGTAATAAGAGAAACCTGTCAGCCTCTGTATTGCATCCATAACAGGTGTTTCTTGTAATTTTAGCAAGCATTCAAAAATACTCAGTTTTATGACCTGCTCAAAGTAGCTGTTGAAAATAACTATATACAACAGGCACTTATCACGGCTGACTGAGGGCACCACACAAGCCTTGTCATTTTGGAGATGCTCTGACCCAGTTGTTTGGTCAAAATGATTTAAGCCTTGTCAAAGTCACTCATATTTTTACCCCATGGTGCTTATATACTCTAAAACATGTACATATCTGTATCTCACTTAGCAGAATGGAGACCGCGAGATTAACACTCAAAAATGTTTTTTTTCTGTACAGTCATTCTTGCCACAAGGTACTATATCACAGTGTGAATATGTTCTAATGGGACTGGAATTGTAGTGTAAAATATAATGTGGAATTGCATTTTAAGTCAGAGAGAAAAGTACCATGTAAACTACAATGCAATATGGCCTTAGCAAGAAACATTACTTGCACACAAAAACAGCTACCCAAGTGAATGATAGTGATGCTCATGTTGTCAGTTGTTCTCATGAGCTGGTTCTTTTCAGAGAATTGGTCAAACCGGTTTTCTAATCTAAAAGAATCAAACTTTATGTACATCCAAGCATTGCATGGGTCAAAGTCACAGATACTAAAAATATCTAAGAAATTATCATATAAGAACACACACGCAATCTTTTTTAATTCACTTCAATTTGCTTTTCACAGACTGTCTACAGCGGTGGTTCTCAATCCTGTTCCTGGCGCCCCACCTGCCAGAATGTTTTCTTTCCAACCCTACCTTAATCAGGCTTATTTGGTCCGCTTATTTGGTTATTAGGCTAAAGCTGGTTACAGACCGAACGCGGCATTGGTGTCCGCGCCGCGGGGCTTCTGCGCAAAGAGTAGACGTGGCTTTCAAAACTCTCTCCTGTCATTTCTGCTCGCGGTCAGTAGCGACAATGTATATTTCGCATACAAAAAGATGGTACGCTTGTGCAATGTAGCTCTGGGAACTCAGACACGGACGATATAAGTTTTGCCTCCATTTAGATTTCTGTGCCCAGTTCGGTGCCCTGTTTCTATTGATCGCGCGAAAATGCGTCACAGCGGTCAAAGTTCAACAAAGTTCATCTTTGACCACAGTGCTCGCGCAAGTTCCCCGAGCTGCACGCGGCATGGAGTGCATCGTAGTGCGCGTCGCGTTCGGTCTGAAACCGGTTTTAGCCTATTAAGGACCATCTGAGCCTGATTGAGATAGGGTTGGAACGAACGCATTCTGGCAGGTGGGGCGCCAGGACAGGATTGAGAACCGCTGGTCTACAGGCATGCCTTCAGTACCCCTCCGCGGACCGTAATCCGTTGTATTTGTGCTGTGCGCACTACTCATTTACTGTATTTCCTGACCCCACTTGGTAGTGTTCCCTGTTCACAAAAGGGCTCAAAGCATGTTCCAAAGTAATCCAAGAGTACCAACTAGTGGGGTCATAAAATACAACAAATGGTGCATGGAGCGAGGTTTTGGCCATCACTTCTCTTGACTAAATTAGCAAGTTCAGCACATTCGGTTGAAGCGGTTATTATGCAGTTCTCGTGAGATTCGTAAGATACGTAGAATACTGTGGCGTCGGGCGGACCAGAGAGAAACATGCAGACTTGCTTGCCGGGGAAGTCACGCTTTTTATTCGCAGTCGTTTAAAGGACTACAACATGCACCCAACGAGCGTCGAACCAAAGACAGAAATATGAGACATAAGGTTGTCAGACGACGAACTGCGAGATGCACACACGGTGGGAGGTTTACACAGCTAAATAAACGCTAGAATCGGACACGGTGCAGATACGACACGGGCACAGCGACAATATGGAAATGCAACCACTAACATTAACAACACAAGGGCTACTTACAATGCCACGCGGGGCATGCTGGGACATGCTTCCCGCCGGTGTTACGATATGTTTATGATATAATTTATTGTGTTATTTTATTATTTAAAATGCATTTAGTAACATTTACTGGCCACTTCCATTACTGTTTTAGTTATTTAAGTAATTTCGTTTGGCGTAAGTTAAGTTTTGGAATCGCATTCCCTAGCCCTATTTACCCCATCGGTTATGTGTATTTTAGTATGCGATTTTAGCGGCGAGGTTTTTCAGGGCTGACTTGCTGTACATGTGAATTCGTGCGAAGCGGTAATATACGCCTTGCGTGTTCAAGCCTGACAAACATCGAGCAAATGCAGTCAGTGTCTCACTGAACATAGATATATCATATACAGATATGCAGTATTAGGTTACTTAGCATGCGTAAATTCAGCCGCCATCTTGTGACGAGGTTCTGACACGTACTGATATACACCACAAGCGAAAGATTTCTGCTGCTTATGGATGTCCTATTAATGAAATGAATAAACGACATGGAACAACATTTCACTTCATTTTTAGCACGTAATACACTGTATCCGTTTAAAATGAATTGACATTTATTTTTTAAATGATAAAATTACACCATGGTAGCCATTTTACATGCATTAAGAAAAAAAAACATTCTAAAATTCTTTAGAAAAAAATACATATTCATTTGGAATAGAAGTACTATTTACCGTGTACGTTAGATCGTGAATAGGAAAACCTTAATTTTTAAAATTTGACCACGTATTCTGTATCATGAATACATGTTTGACATTCCTAACAAACCAAACTGCTTGGAAACCGGTTGAAATTCGGTGATTTATGGTCATTATAATTGCGGATAAGCCTTTGCTTCTATAGACGGACAAGGATTAGGGAGCACGGGCTACCCCGTATCAATATGGCGGCTGCATTTACGCATCCCTCGTCGATTGCGATACGAAATGATATTATTAATAATTATTAAATTTGGACTAGGGATGTCCATTTCAACTTTTTTCGTCAACCATAGTCGACACTCGTTAATCGAATATTAACCGTTAACAGTAAGAAAAAATATATTGTTTAAATGAATGTGTCCATCACCAAATACCAATAGAAAAATACTTTATAATCTATAAGTGCCTTATTTTTTCAAGTGAAAACACTATATGACTTATGTAAATAGTCATCAACAGGTTCCAGACTTTGCAGTGAACAAAACAGATTTACAAAATGAGCCAAACATTTAATCACGTCCCGCACAGCTTACATTTCCCGTGTAAGGAAATATTGTAAAACTAAAATGAACTGCAAGTAACCCGCACACTTTTTAACGTATAGCATTGAGAGCGCTGTAACAAAAAAACAACTCCCCCTATCGAGTATATTAATCTAGCCTAATTAATGATCAACAGCCAACGTACGTAGTTGGTTGCATGTGTGGACACGCCCTCGTGAGTTGATGTATTCAAGCGTATATTTTTCCTCTCTCCGTTTTCCCCTTTCCTCTCTGCGTTTACCACACTGGAAACTTTTTAACATATTCTTTTTTAGTATTATTTTTATTAACCGATTAACATATAGTATTAACCGGTTACAATTCTCCTTATCGGTTAAATTGTGAATTATGAACACCTCATACATTTAACTTTTGCCTCCCCTCAATTTATAAACCCTTGCCCATATTCTAAAGTAGCATTGAATCTGGTTTTCTTGGGGATGAAAGATTTCTCATGACTATACCAAAGTAATTTCTCTGGGATATGACGTGAATACTGAACATCAGAGCTAACATCAGGTCTATCTCTTAGAAACAATTATTAAATAGTATGATATACAATTCTCATTTATATGACCTCCATCTGTAGGTTGCAGCCTATTTAGCAGCATTTTTATTGTGTGCACATGTTAACATTAAGTATATTATTTCATATCGTAATAAGGAAGCCATCCCACGGGTACATTTTCTATTGTGGTGGAGCGTGCAAGTGGCAGCGAGTGCACGCCAGACGCTCTTGGACAGAGGCGGCATCTATGTGTATTCTGTCTGTGGTCACTGGGCATCACAAATATTTCTCTCTCGATAGTTCTTTAGCGTGTGCTCTTCCGGCTTTCGATCTATACCACTGGGTGGCGCATAAATACATGTATGTTCCAATAGCACACGCATTCTCAATCCAATTATTTGTTATTGTTAGGATAAATACGAGACACATTGAAAATTAAGCAAATGAGGAATTAAAGTCACATTGTTATTATGTGGGCTGAGCCGGAGAGTACACATTGAAATGTGAATTGAGCCGGTAGAGCACACGCAAAAGTGGCATCCATCATTTTCTTTTTTATAGTAAAACTGCCGCTGCGCCAAGCTACAATACATTCTTGGAAACACAATTATTATGATAGACGTGTTCAGTACCAGAAATGCCCTTTCTGTTGGACCTGAAGCGGGGTAAAGTGATGTTCAGGACAGCCACAGAACTGCAGTATAGTTGAACTCGCCGTCCAGTACTGATGGGTAGGACTTAAGAACATAAGAAATTTACAAACGAGAGGAGGCCATTCGGCCGACTTCCTCCTTTTAAGGACCGTTTTAAATTCTGATCATAGTCTGTATGTAAAACCTCGCAGCGGTACGTTTCTGGTGGTGGTGTATTCATGCATTTGCTTGGATTCATAACCAGTACAGTTTAATCGCCGATTACACTAATGACTTCGTATGTTAATTGTGTCACGGGTAGAAAAAGTAAAATAATTCTTTAGAACTGACCTGCTTATACGTGGTATCCCGCATTATCAGCTATTTATACGAATAAATGTGCGTTTGGAAACATTCAGCAGAGCTCGGCTCGATTTGGCAGAGAGCCGGAAATGACGTCTCCCACCTGGCTCGCGCATTATGCGGTGCTCGGCCCCGGCTCCAGCTTACCGCACAGTTCCCATTACCGGCGCCGATTAGGCTGAAAAGCGAGCCGCTGCAGTCCCCGGGTAAGTGTCTAGAAACAAACGCACTTTAATAATTCATTTTATGCGTCAGTCGGTGTGGTTATTCAGGTCGCATAGCGGAAGCGGCTTTCACAATCCCACAAAAAACCCGGAAAACGGGCGGGTCGAGTCGAGTCGGGACGAAGGTGTGGAGCTGGGCTGCCTGTAGCGGACCCAGAGACCCCAACGACGGCCCTGATGGAGCCCAGGAGCCGACGCTGCCCGCGTATTTTCCGACGACTACTGTGAGCTCGGTGCCCGGAAGACGCGCTTCCGCGTTGCGTGGCCGAGTTTGCTGGAGCGGATTTAAAAGCCCCGGGAGCTGCTGGTAAACGTGTCTTTGTTAAAGGGTCGTGTGCGTCCTGTGATGGGGATGTTCGCCGTCGGGCCTCACGGCTTTTTATGTTTCAGAAGAAACGGAGAGCAGCTGTCCATTTGGCTTTATTATCTATCTGTGTGCCTCTTGAACTTAACTGACATGGGACTCTGGTTTACGGATGTAAACCTTTTTCAGACAGACGACCGCACTCTTTTTTTAGTTTCGCAGTTAAGTTAGTCCTTCCGCTCGGCTCGCTGGGTTGGAGCCCCGATAACTTTAAATGGGGTAAAATGAATCTCTTAAGGTGATGATACCGGGGGCAACTTTGAGCAATATTACCGGTCAGTTGCCAACCAGGTGAGACAAAGGGCAATATATCTTCATCTGGATGGTCTCGAAAAAGTTGCCCACTGCTGATTAAAGTTTTTCCAAGTATAAATTTCTTGTCCAATATCAATGTTAACGTGCCTGAGCAACACTGGTCAGCAGCGTTGCCTCGTTTTGAAAGTTGCCCTGTGCATCATCACCCTTAAAGCCGTTAAGGAGGTGGACCTGAGGTCACCTAGTTTTGGCTAGCTCGGACCCTCAGCTGCTAGTTTGGGGTCTGCAATGACCAGTTAGGTGGATAGGTGGTGATATAAAGGGACCCATCAGTGATGCATGTCATAACTTGGTATCAAACATTCACTGGTTACATGTGTCAATGCCCGACCCCCCCCAAGCTGGTGACTTTTTCAAGATAAGCACAACCAGATGCACCTGGCCTCTGTGCTGCCTGCTGGGCTGGCAGATTGCTTCTGCCATTCTCAGCCCAGGTTTGCGACCATTTTTTGCAACTAAATTTTATAACTAGGAGCAACAGTGTGACTTGCATATGTGCCTCTAATTTATGCCCAAATATGCCCCCATATAGTGGCTGGCATCGTATATCACGTGAAACACCCGGAGAGAGAGAATTGGTGTGATGTGTATGTGTTTTTGTGTGAGCAAGATCATCGGAACTCAGGACGATTGCCGGTCCTCAGAGACACTTCTGTGGAGATGC
Source organism: Mormyrops boulengeri (assembly GCA_026781065.1). Taxonomy (NCBI): domain Eukaryota; kingdom Metazoa; phylum Chordata; class Actinopteri; order Osteoglossiformes; family Mormyridae; genus Mormyrops; species Mormyrops boulengeri. Next base: position 16,648,478 of record JAODLD010000069.1, read on the forward strand.
TCATAGTTATCATTTGGTGATTTCTTGGCCACAAGGACTGGCACTAACATGGAAGTTTCACGGAAGGGCAGAAAATAAGACTGAGTAGATGGTATTATTTTTGTACCTCTATAAGACTGAATACCTTTTGCCTGCATCAGCCAGTGCTGGCGGTGAAACCTGTCAGTGCTTATTAGTGGGATAACGATATGTCATTTTTTTTTTTTTATTCTGTGGAAAATGAAAATGAAAGATCTGGTCAGATTTATGAATTATAAACATATAAGCATTTCACACGCTCACAGAAGTAAGGGATAACGCTAAGGTGTCCTGTTATATAGAATTAATGGGCGTGGCGCCGGCATTTGGAGTGGAGTTTTCTGCCAATAGCCAATTAGAAAATGGCATTTCTTGCATGTGATCCTGCTGCAAGCACATTATTACATGGATAGGCGCACATGTGGAGTGGAGACAAGGTGGAAGTGGCAAAGCAAGATCCGACGAATGCAGTAGGCAGGGCTCAAAAATGTCACACATTGACCGTGAGACGCGCTACGTCCCTAACACATGTGATCTTACTCCAGGCTTCTGATAAAACATGAGCCCTGATAAAATATAAATAAAAGGCTGTGTCCTGCTATGATCGCGATCGTTCCCCCCAATAACTAACTAAAAACAAACCGACTAGTTGAAATAAAAGATTAGTGCTGAAATGTTTAATGTAGTAGTGTTGTTGTTGAAATTGATTTACAAACATACTGGTATTGAACAAGTATTGTTCCGGAACCGGTATTGAAATCAAGGTATCCTTCTGGTACTGGTATTGAAAAATTTTGAACAATGCTCAGCCCTAGTCATGAGCTTCTATGGTGTCTGTGAGCTCTCAGGCCCTGCAGATCAGCTCCACACCTGGCTCTGTATGAGATGTGAAAACAGATGATCTCTTACAAGCACCCCTTTTTATACAAATACATCTTTAAAGACCCTTAAAGAGTATGCAGTTAGTCTCATGCTGGTTTCATATTCCTGAGCTCCTGGATAAGGGCATTGGTGATGTTCTGAATCTGTTCTCATTCCAGGAAGCCTGTTCAGAATGAGCAGTTCCTGGACCATCTCTGCATTCTCTATCCAGTGTTGATGCTGCTTTCCTCGACTTACGAGGATGGAGACCTCCATCCTCTGAGAGCCATCCGTGATGCCCAGACGGGGGCCGCTCCTGCAGGCCCGGGCCCGTTGGCTGCTGCTGGGTCTCCTGCTAGTGCTGCTCCTCACACTCTTCCTTTACCTGCTGGAATGCAGTCCCGCCGGTGACGCCAGTGCCGCCTTACCCGGATTTGCAGGCGATCCATATAGCCGTGAGCACTTCCAGACGCTGCTGCAGGAGCAGGAGGAGCGACACCTCAGCCGCGTGTCCAGCCTGAAGCGTCAGATCGCCCAGCTGAAGCAGGAGCTTCAGGAGATGGGTGACAAGCTGAAGGCCCTGCAGGAGAAGAAGGATGCTGGAGGCCGGGCCCATGTGGAGATGCAAGACCAGGAGCCTAGCGACCTGCTGGAATTCCTCCATGGGCAGATTGAGAAAGCAGAGGTGAGCACTGGAGCCCGCCTCCCCAGCGAGTATGCCTTGGTGGCCTTTGAGAGCTTTACCACCACCAAGGTCTACCAGCTGGAGATGGGTCTGACTCGACACCCCGAGGAGAAACCCGTCCGTAAGGATCGCAGGGACGAGCTTGCGGAGGTCATCGAAGCTGGCCTGGATGTCATCAACAACCCAGAGGAGGATGACGGTCCAGAGGACGAAGATGTGCCCGTGCAGAGGCAAATGTACAGTGAGAGTGATTTTGTGGAAGGTATGACTAAGTGGAAACAGGTTTTTGTGCAATCTCACTGTCTCTGGCAGATTATACAGGGGCCCAATAAACGAGGATAAGAAGCTGAGTTAGTTTTATATTAGATTATTAATGGCACAGAGATATTTGAGTGACCCATAACAGCTTTGCACAGAGAAAGCTGCAGTTTCAGCAGTGCTATGAGAGTAAACACATGGAGTGAAGAGCTTGATGTGTCCCCAAGACTCAGTGAGCGCTTGGTATTGGTCTGGTTTTTGAGCTATTCACCACGGGTTCTCTCATTTTCTGTTTGTTCATAAGCTGAGGATGTCACACCTTTTATCCCTAAGGCTGAATTTGTGTTGCACTGCGGTGCTTCAGAATGGACTGTATGTGTGGTATGGAGATGGTCATCTGTGGTTTAAATTAGGTGAAGATTCTGCCCTTGGAACCTACATTAATCAGGTCACTGGTGTCACCTGGGTCAAGCCCTCACTCCCAACATTTAGATCAGATGTGTGATTTGTATTTGAGTTGCGTTGTTTCAGCATTAGGCCTTAAGAGTAAAGGCATCATTGACACGTTGTTGTTACCCTTGAGTCCCATGTTCCTTTATTATTTATGAGGAGCAGCAGTGAGTCATCTTACTGTAGGAGTGAAATAATTAAAAAAACGTGGGTTTTGAAGATGCATTTGTTCCTGGAGAAAACATGTCTGTAGTGTGGAAGATGAGGTAGTGTCTGGTTTTTTTAGGTTCCCAGAGTCTCAGACTAAACGAATGCCTTGTTTGATGATGGGCATCACTGACTGTACTAGCAGGCCTCTATGTGGCTTCCTGTGTGATGCAGCTGAGACATTCCTGGGGGAAAGACATTGTATTTGGTTTATATTAAAAAAAGTCTTATTTAATTTTGTTCCTTGCTGGCAAGAATCTGCAGGACCTCTCTTGTTCATTTTCTCTCTCTCCTCTTTTGTGTCAAAGATGTGTAATGTTAGCACTTCTGGGTGAGACATTTTGTATTAACTGGCTGGTGGCTCTGCTGAAATTCCACCGGAGGGCACCAGGGTAACACCCCCACAAATCAGGCTAGTTGCTCAGGCACAGAACCCTTACTGTCTCAGTTGTTTTTTAAATTACTGTTAAGTGAGCGAAACACAGAATCTGCAAATTTTCATAAATCTTAAGATGAATTGTCTAAAGAGAACATATAATAGAGTATAACATAAGCATTCCATTTGGGGCCAGATAAAATTCCTTTAAGATGATTTTGAGTCTTGGCGGAATGGAGTTAATGTTGACTGAGATATAACTACTTGGAGAAAATGAAGGCCTAACCTCAGGGCTACTCATGGGTCTTTAGAAGGTCAGAATCACCCCTTTTTTAAAAACCATATGCTGATTTTCTCTGTGCTTGTGTGCACTCTGGCTTTCCATACCTCCCCTGTAATTCCTTTCTTTGATTTCTCACTGTACTAGTTCTTTGGGAGCATGTGGCATTTTTTTGTTGAATTTCAAAACACTCAGTGTCTTCAAACCCGGGTCCATTTCCAGGTCTGTACAGGACTGAGAGAGACAAAGGGTCTCTGTATGAGATGTTCTACAGCAAGGAAGGCACCAGCAGCTTCCGCCACGTAACCTTGTTCCGGCCATTTGGGCCACTGATGAAGGTGCGCAGCACGGCTGTGGACCTCACCAATACCGCCATCAACATCATTGTGCCACTCTCAGGCCGCACCGAGGCCTTCTCGCAGTTTCTTCACAACTTCAGGTAAGGTGCTGAAATAGCATGCTGGCATGGGTGCCTGACCTCTGCCTTTCCCGTCACATTTTTTGAATAACTAAACAATTCACAAAATCCAGGTTTAATTGCAATTAGGGCTGGGCAGTAAAACAATGGTGATAATTATCGCAATATAATTTTCCTCAGTATCAATGTGGCAAATGCTCAGTGATAGTTCTATATGAAATGATGTTACTTTCTCTGTGACAGTCCACAGTAAAATTCAGTCAATGAGAAATCCACACAGTAATAATCCACAGATTCAGAAAGATTAGGAAGGATGTGAGCAGCAAAGTTTTGTCATTGCTGACTAATCCTGGCCTGCCACCAATCACATTGTTTTGAAAATGGGCAACCTGTGCGCAACAAATGCACAGCCAGAAAGGTTTGTTGAATTAGTGGTGCACCCCACATACTACTGTTTTGGTATTACATGTAAGTCCTGGGAGAGAAAAGCGCTCCCCTTAAAGGAAGCTTCAGTGCTGGTGTCAGCAGCCACACCTTCTTTTTAAAAAGGAGTTATTGTGGATAAACCATATAAAAAAGGTGTGTAGCTGTACTTTGGCAATTTTAAAAGAATTCTATGACATGCAACAGACTGGTGCTGTGTGTTGTAATTTCTGTCAAAAACTCACACCAAGTAAAACTCAGAATACTACAAATTTCATCCCGCTAAGCATTGCCATCCAGGAGAACATACAGAATGCAAGTACTTGAGTCACAGACACCAGCAATTAGTGTTGCAGCTTTCATTCACATTCTGTATTGGTTCAAAAGTGAATTTTATTTTTCAATATGAGGCAGGTGACAGTCAGGAAAAAAAACCCGCAATAAACCATGTTGTTGCTGTTACTGTCTTGCGCCCTACGACAAAAATATACAGTGGTACCTTGGAACACACATTCATTTCAGAAGGCTGGTCGAGTTGTGATTTGATTGAGGTCTAAGTTGAATTTCTCTGTAAGGAATAATGTAAATGAATTGAATCCGTTCCAATCTAATCTACCTACCTAACTAATGATAAAAAGCATTAACGATCAATATAACACTAATACACATAAAAAGTACTCATTCAAAAGCAATAAACATGAAATAAATGACAATCCCATACTCTGAAGAGAGTAGACATGTGCACTCAGAGTGCATCAGAGACTCGTCTCAATCCGTAGCCCACAATTTTTAGCAAGTCTGCTTTGTTTTGTCTTGTTCCGAGTTTTCAGTTCAGTTGCCCCTAAATTTTTCTCGACCGACCTGTTCGAAGTCCAAATTGGTAGAGTTGAATGTATCCGACCTATACAAGTTTTAGATGGAATGGTCGAGTTCCAACATTTCGGTTGTGTGTGAAGTGCAAGTCGAAAAAAAAATCAGCAGACCCAGTTGGTTGAGTTAAGAGGCATAAGAACATAAGAAATTTACAAACGAGAGGAGGCCATTCGGTCCATCGAGCTTGTTCAGGGAGAACTCAATTAATAGCTCAGAGTTGTTAAAATCTTATCTAGCTCTAATTAAAGGAACCCAGGGTTTTAGCTTGCACTACACTAACAGGAAAACTAAAGAAATGCTTTCTCAAATCCAATTTAAAATGTTCTGCTAATTTCCACTTACAGCCACGAGTTCTAGTATTTTAAACTAATATTGAAGTAGCCATTTGGCTGAACAGCATTCAGACCTGTTGGAATCTTTTATTACCTGTATCATGTCCCCCCCTTAGTCTCCTTTGCTCGAGGCTAAACAGATTCAGCTCAGCTAACCTCTCCTCATACGACATTC
>JAODLD010000069.1:16659112-16673038 GCA_026781065.1 Mormyrops boulengeri
GGCAGTTCTGAAGGCGAAAGGGGGTCAAACACCGTATTAGTATGGTGTTCCTAATAATCCTTTAGGTGAGTGTATGTGAGCTTTTGCCAATTCACTCAAGTTCATTAAAAGACATATATTTTACTCTGATAAAAAACCTAACTGAAATATCTAGGTATTATTCTCGCAAAATAAAAAGAAGTAATTGTTGAAGAAAACTGTCGAAAACAAATCTCCAAATTCCAAACTAGACTGAATCTTTGGTTGCGAAGAGACGTTACAGTTTTTGGCAGAATTTTGCTGACTAAGGTTCAAAGTCTTTCAAGAATAATTTACCCTGCCTCAGTTCTACATATTCCTCCAAAGATCATAAGAATAATTAACCAACTTAATTTTAACTGCATATGGAAAATAAGGCTCACTAATTTGCCGCATATGGAACAATAAATTTATATTACATTGCAGCAAATCTTTATTTTTTGAAGAGCAGTTAAAAAAAACATCATTTTTATCTCTGATCTGATTGATGAACATGATAATATCTTAATATACAATGAGTTTAATTTAATTTCACATGCACTTTAAGACAGTATTATATTGTGCACAATGCTATACCTCAAGGTATGAAGTTTCAGCTCAAGGGTACTTTGATGTATTTTACAGTCAACCCTGAGTTATCACGTCTGAATGTAGGGGACTATGTGGTTACTGATAAAAATGCTTCAATAGATATATAAGGGACTTTCTGACAAATGATCACAAACAAAAAAAGTGTCTGGAGTGTTTCTTTGTTTCAGTTTCCAATAAAATAAGAACAAAATATTTAAAATTCTCTATTTCACCCAAAGATAAAGAGCTTAATTTTAAGTTACTTAATGACATTTATTTGACATTTTGATGGAAGTTATCATCAATTCTGCAAGGGTATTGAAACAACTGAACATCTGTTTTTACAGTGTCCATGCTCCAAAGGTTTTTTGGAAGATTTCATACAGTGGCTTGATACAGAAACATCTAAAAATAGTTATTCAATTATATTCAGGTAAAATATGGATTCTGGAGTAATGCAAGTAATGATCGATACCTTCTTAATAACCTATGTATTTAACCTTTTTTTATACACAAATGTAGAGTTATCAAAACCCATCCTATACTGACTATATTTTAAAAAGTACAATTTTTGTGTAATTTTTTAAAACTTTGATGTATGAGAATCAAAAACAGTGTTAAACTCATTGAATGTATTGAAAAGTCCAATTTACTTACTAGCTTTAGGTAGCATCACCCCTGGATTATGTTGTTTTCATTTACTTTTATTATGTTTATGTGAACATGTATGACTGTGCAGACATTTGTGTGTGTGTGTGTGTGTGTGTGTGTGTGTATATATGTATATATGTGCTCCTCCTCATTTTGCAGTGGTCCGCAGTGCCTCCCCATGGCCTCACGCTCCTCCTCGCTTTACTGTGCTCCAATATGCCTCCTGATCGTGTCACTCTCATTCCAGGGAGGTCTGCATACAGCGTGACAAGCGGGTGCATCTCACTGTTGTCTATTTTGGACAGGAAGGTCTTCAGGAGGTGAGATCCTCCTTGGAGAAATTGTCCAGGTTCGTGTTTAGAATGTTGTTACTTTCCCTACATAGAATCTATAAAATATAAAAACATAAGCTTTTTACTTCTGCATTGAAATTAGTAGAGAAAACTGGCAGATAAAATTGTTGTGGAGTGCTGTGGAATACTGGTACTCAAGTTGGTAGGTAAATAAATCAATATTTATCGCTATGGCTTGTGTTAGTTCCAAAATCTGTAGAATCTGTCCTTGGAGGCCGTTTGTCTTTAACTTTGTTTGTCTTGCCTTAGAGTGTTTGAGGCTTCTTTCCTTATTTCTGTCTTTATTTCATAGGCTGGAGAGCTTCTCCAACTACACCCTGATCCCTGTGGATGAAGAATTTTCACGGGGGCGGGGTTTAAATATAGGGGCCCACGCATGGGGGAATGGTGACATGCTGATGTTCTTTTGTGATGTTGACATTTACTTCAGCCCCGAGTTCCTCAACACGTGTCGGCTTAATACGTCTCCAGGTATCACTCCCGATTCCGTCAGTTTCTGCTCTGCTTTACAACTACGTCTCTTTATTCCAATGTGCTTGATACAGTGGTAATGTCTAAAAACATTCCAAAATAAACTACTCCTTTATTTAGTTAAATGGCCTGCTTTACATGTATAGGTCTTATTTGTATTTTGTTTTGGTGTATTTTAAGAGAACACCACGTTTGAATCCCACTCCTACTATACTAGTGTTCTTTGCATGTTCTCTATCTGAATTTCATCCATCCTTCCTTCCTTCCATTCATTCTTCACTGCTCATCTAGGTCATGGGGTAGCAGTCTGAGCAGAGGTGCCTAGACCTCAGTCTCCCTAGCTGCCGTCTCCTCTTCGCCCAGGATGACATTTAGGCACTCCCAGGCCAGCGTGTCCTGGGTCTGCCCCTAGGAGTTTCTTCCCACACTCCAAAAGCATGCATTTAGGCTAACTTGTGTCTCAGTAGTGCCTATAGTGTGTGACCCTGTACTGGAAATGTGCTTTGAAGATGGATGTTTTGAGATGTATGTTGGTATTTTCAGTTTTAGGTGAATTACTGGCTCTGTTTTGTGTTAGTACTTAACATTCCTCTTTCTCCAGGCAGAAGAGTTTTTTATCCAGTGGTCTTCAGCTTGTACAATCCTGCCATCGTTTATGGGAACCTAGACCTATCTCCCAGCATTGAACATCAGCTTGTGAGTATTCCCAGAAATATTATAAATTGCCTGACAATACTATTAAGTATTGTACCAATTGGCTAATTCTTTATAAGCTTTCAGGTGATTGTAACATTTTTGGACTTTTCAGGTTCATAAAAAAGATGCTGGTTTCTGGAGAGACTTTGGATTTGGGATGACCTGCCAGTATCGTTCAGACTTTCTCAGCATCGGTATGTGTGGAGACACCCACAGCAGAGAGAAGGCTTTTATTCCACCTGTCTGAGCTTTCTTGATGAGTATTGATCCTGTTTACAAATCTTTGAATTTCTCCTTCTCTTCAGGAGGCTTTGATCTTGAAGTGAAAGGCTGGGGCGTGGAGGATGTCCACCTGTACAGAAAGTACCTGCGAAGCGAGTTTGTCGTCGTGCGGACGCCTGTCTCTGGCCTCTTCCACCTGTGGCACGAGAAGCTTTGTGCAGATGAGCTGACCCCAGAACAGTATCGCATGTGCATCCAGTCCAAGGCCATGAATGAGGCTTCACACTCTCACCTAGGCATGCTGGTGTTCCGGGACGAGATCGAACAGCACCTTCGCAAGCAGGCCTACAAGGTCCAGAGCAAGCCTGATGAGTATGCAAGACCTAATGAGTAGGTGGGGTCTGAAGATCATGCGGAGTGAGAAGTTCATTGCTGAGGCAGGAAAGAAAGAGCATGAACAAGGCTGGCTTGTTCTTGAAATGATGCACAATACTGTCTTTGTCTTCCACAAGTCAATTTCTAACATTATTATATTGGTTTGTCTAATGAAGGAAAGGGAGTTTGAGTAAAATGAGCATTGGTCTGTCCCTTCTACAGGCTGATGTCCTGTTTCTGCTGTGTATCCTAAAAAAATAACATTCAGAAGCTCAATGTTTGAGTGGCTCTGCAAAAAAAAAATCCTGTTCATAAAGGCACCTCAATTGTACTCATCTTTCCCACAAGTATTCATAAGTATGAAGATATGTGTCATACATGGCAAAATCGTAAGGAATAAACCAGGAGCAGCTGAGCTGAGGTACATGCCTGCCACATTGCTCTGATGGCCTCTCCTTAGCACTAAAAAGCACCCTGTAGTCCAGCGGATAAATGATGCAAAGTGTGTGTTACTGTCATTCAGAAACATTTTGCTTTGGTACATTTGTGTTGCCCATAAGTCCGTTTTGGTTGAAATCATGTGGTGATGTCAGCTCTCGGCACAGAAACATCCCAGTAGCCTGTAAATGGTTGATGGATTTTCATGTTTTTCAGGGATTTGTTTAATTTATCATAGGTATATGCCTGTGATTTAAGAGGATAACATAGGATTTACTGTAGGCAGTGATCAGACAATGCTGTGAAGTATCTGAAACCTCACAGTGTTTGACAGCATCTAACAACCCTGACCAGGCCTTTCTCCCATTGGAATTTATGCATAATGTTTTTAATTTGCTAATATCAGCCTGATTTCACTTCTGTGCTTCTTTACTTCTACTGGATTGTTTTTGTCCTAACTTGAATAACTGACATTGAGCTTCCTTAAATTCACAGATTTGTTGCTGTTGTGTGTTTTATTAATGGGGACCTTTTAAAGTGTTTTAACTGCAGCATTGGTCTGGGTGAAGCTCTGCCTTTATCTTCTCTCTAACTGTTCTGGATTGTCTTATGCTTCAAGAAGTTTAAGAAATTAATTAAACCCAGTTTTTATGGAAGCAGCCCACCCCACTTCATGTGTTACTGGTGTGATGGGACAAAGTCTGCGTTAGCTGTTGTAATCCTTATAAATTGCTTCCAGGTGTAGGACTTTATACAAGTAGATGAAATCTAAAGATTAACAGCATCCAATACATTTTAAAAGCAAGCTGAAAGGAGACAAACATTAGCAATTTGACCACATATAGTGTTTTTAATCAACTTCTATTTTGCTTTCAATTGAGCAGTAGGTGAAAATTAGTTGAATTTATCAACATTTTCAGCAGTCCAGCTGAAGATAAGCATGATGGCTTTCACTGGCTTCAGCAACCAAAAAGGTATGAAAGCTGAAAATCACGAAATGGCAGCTATGTGCTAGATGGAGTCGTCGTGTGTATACACATGTATATATTTTACATAAAATCAATCGCCAAGAGGACAACAGTACTTCTTAACGCTTAATCTCTCCTTTATTCTCCTTGTAGAATGTTTCCTTTGATGCACCACAAATAAATTTGGTTGAGATGACTCCCATAAAACCCAATTGGCAATGCAAGCATTTAAAACTGCAGACAAAGTTAAGAAAGCTCACGCCACAAGTGGCTGCAGCGCCCCCCTGCTGGGCAATGTGCTTTAATATCACCCATCTTAAGGGGACTTCTGCTACAGTTCATAAGGGAATGTAAACAAACCAGTTGAAATGCAACGAAAGCAGAGATGTCTCACAGAGAGGCCTTTTTCACATTAATGTAATGTGCAGATTATGGATGGGCCCCTTGTTTATTACCATACTGCAGCTGCTACTGGACCAGAGCCTCATCTACAGTGTTGCATTCATAGTTCACATTATTCATTGGAAATAAATGCTAGTCTGTTGATGTTATGTTTTCACCACCAGTATATAAATGAGCAACAAACAAACATCCCAGTCTCTATATAGTTTATAAAATATGGAGTATAGTTGAAATTCACTAGAAATTTCATTTCTGCTTATAATCGAAGACTCATGGCCATATACATGTATGAATCCTATTACTTCCAACAGACCACAAAAAAGCAGAAAAAATGTATCAAATGAAGCCCCCCCCCCAATCACTAATTCAAGGTCTGTTCTGGGTAGACGCCCTTGATCTTGTAGATCTCCTTCAAGATCAGCAGAGCTGTGTCTTCAGACTCCCTGAAAAACAAAGGATCATAAACTACTGAAGATTTTCTAGACTAAATGGCCTCAGTGATGAAAATGCAGTCTTGCTCTAAGAAGCTCTGTAGGCATGCGATTTTACAAAATTGAGTAGGAAAACAAAGGAAGAAAATTAACAAGGGCGGCTTGTGTGGAGACTCAGGCTGTCACTGTTTTTAGATTTGAACAAATTTCATCTTATGTTGAGTAAGTTTCATATGTGTGTTTTTATATGTAATAATTGCACTGTGTCCATTTGCCACCAGTAACTAAGCAAGACAGCTGGACTACTGAACATGAAGTGTACATACATTCATTGAAATATTAATTTAAATCCACCTGTAAAGAAATCTGGAAAACCAACGAGTGATGCTTACTTTTGTTTAAAGGTATTACAGCCAAGCAAAACAATGCAAGGTTAACTTTACCGCAGTGTCGTAGTTAAGGTTTAAACCCAAACCCATTTTCAGGTATACCTCCCTCCTCCCTAGAATTCTCGTTTAGTGATGTACGTGGGGATATACGAATCTGTACTGAAATATTGCAGAAAGCAGGTTTGAGTTCAAACCTTAACTCCAAAACCATGCTAAAGTTAGTTTTACATGGAGTTTTCCAGATATAATATTTGTAATGTATTTCAGTGTTTGTGTGTGCTCATTATATTCAATAGCCCAGCTGTCTTGCTTAAAGTAACTGGCAGTGAATGGGCACAGTGCAATTATTAATAAATGCATGTAAAAATGCATCATATTAAAAGGTACACTGTATACACTATCCCCCAAAATTTAATGCTTAAAGCACACTTTACAGGACGTCTGTCTTATTTAGGTTTATCCTTCCCATCACGTTGCAGCTAAACTATTTAAAAAAAATATTTCCCCACCCTAACCTTTTAGGGGCTCCGTAGATAGCAAACAACAAAATTACAACAAATGGTCTAATGCACTTACAGGCTACAGTAACACTTTAAATTTTGAATGGATTAATTATAGTTTGAAAATGAACTTCTTACATCATGTTCGAATGAATGTTTGAATATTGGTTAAAAAGTGACAGCCCTACTGAAGCCACCCACCAGAAGGCTTTTATTCCACCTGTCTGAACTTTGTTGTATTGAGAGGGGATCATATTAGGCTGAAGACCCCAAACATACTAGTTGCCATCTCAGTTGTATGTGGAGAGACTAAAGCGCTCAATCCAGATTCTTGTTCCTTCATAGCAGACATTGAAAAGGTAGTTAATATCTATTTCAAAGTCAATGTTTCCATACCAGTAACACAGATGGCTCTGCAGCGCAAACAGGTATTCATTAAAGCTCTCAATGGGCTTCTCCTGCAGCACATAGTCGATGCGACCACCCCCATTCAGCATCCCAATCTTCACCGGGGGGTCCTCCTCCTTAACAGCATCTGGGTTCTCTACCAACCTGACAGCTATAGAAGGACACACCAGGTAAACAGGGCGTCAACGCTGACACTGGGCAAATCCTGACATTGGTATCTGCTGACCTTCACTGTCCTGCTTTTCCTCCTCCTCCTTGATCTGATTAGCCACCTTCTCCAGCTCTGCCTGCAGCTGGGGTGAGGAGGTATGAGCACGGGCAAAGTCATTTAGCGTCTGCCAGGCCGTCTTCAGGGAGCTGATGAAGCCATGCTTCAGGTCAGAGCCCATGCGGCTCAGGCTCTCCTTCAGCTCTGTCAAGGTCACAGGAGTTAGCAAGCTTAGCTTCAATATAACAAAACTCACTTTTAACAGCTGTGCCAGCTAAGAAACCCCATGAGAATCAAGCATCCAACATTATTTTGCTTTGCCCAGTACTTTAAAAACATTCAGTGTTCTGCCAGTGAATAGCAGAGACATGAAACAGAATTTAACTATTTCATTAAATGAGCAAAACCAGGCCTGATGGAGGTCAGTACCTAAATGGAGCCTCTTTCTCCCTTTGTGGTGAGGAATGAGAACTGGCTTCAGCTCGATGTTTGGCAAAATCATTGGCTCGATCCTGTAAGCCACAGGGTCCAGCTATAACGGCACATGGGTTAAAACATTGCAGGTTAATCTGACAGCCAGCGAGGACACGCTATGCGGTTCCACAAGCGGCCTGACTAACCGGGTGGTAGATGTTAAAAAAGCCCTTGCAGGTGGGCATCTGGTAGTTCTCCTCAATCGTCTCCAGGCCACGTACAGTCAGGAACATCCCGATAGGAGAGCCCAGGGCAAAGAAACTCACAGGCTCGAAGTCCAGAGTGTGGTAGACCACAGACACCTGAAGATCAATATGGCAGAGACCGACTGAGATGGAGTAAAGGAGGCATCACAGTAAAATGTGACAGATGGCTACGTGGCTGTGTACTACTAACCGGTTACACAGCGGCCCGGCAAAATCCACACTTCTGCCGCTATACCAAATTCAACAAACAAAAAATAGCTCAGATTCATCTCTATCAGAGCCAACACACACATACCTGCCCAGTACCCACTTCAAAGTAGTTATAGTCCACATGCACAGAGGACATCGTGCCTCCACCAGGGACCTTCTGGGAGACAGGGTCAGCAACAGCATTTGCTAATTGGCTCTGCTGGGCTGTCGGATTCTCTGCCTCCGGGGCCGACTGGCACTCAGATGTGGCCTGTCTCGCTGTCTGGTGACAAGGAGCTAGGGTTGATATGCTAATATACTGGAAGCGTTATTGTGGAGAAGGCTTGCTAATGGGTTACCTGTGTGGCCACCAGCTCTTTCACAAATTTGGCTATCTTCTTCCGTGGCCCGAGTGGGATTCCCAGCTCCTTCATGTCCTCCATGGTACACATGAGCTTTAAGTTTGAACGAAAGAAGTTCACAAGAGATAATGAAAAGATCCTCAGCCCATCCTATGACCCTCTCAGAGGGGATGGAACAGATCTCTCACCAGGGACTCCATGTCAATCTTTTCCTGTTGAAAAGTGATGAGGTATTCAGAGAGGCTGAGATGCTCCAGTACAGCTGAAAGGTTGGCAAACTCCTCCCCTTCCTGCACAGGTCCCTCATCCACCACCTGCTGGAGGGTGGCATCACCTCCCTGTAGGAGAGGACCTGCAACCTACAGAAAGGCCAGAGCACATGATGACAAGAACAAGTCAGAGTTTTTTTTTTTTGGTCAGAGCAAAATGTTTTTAAATCACAGTGCTACAAAAATAGCATCTGAAATAGAACCGGTCCTTATGTTTATGCAACAAGCTGGATTTGTCAAATGAGGCTTAATGAAATCCACACCTGCTTACTCTCCTCCGGGTTTCTGGCGTCAGTAACAGTGGGAGGCAGCAGTGGGAAAGCCGTTTTCTGATTGGACAGCAAATCAAAGAGGATAAGAGAACCTGCAAACCAAAGATGGAGAAACATGAGAATCACGAGGTTCTTGAACAGAACGTGGCGGCATCATACCTCCTTACGGACCTAAACTGTGTCCCACCACGGACACGCCCCCCTGGAAGCCAGGGTTCCTTTTCATGAAGAGGGCAAACAGCCGGTTCATCTCTAGGGCCACCTTGTCCAGGATGGTCTGGCAATAGGTGGGGCTGTTGTAGAAGAGCACATCCAGCAGGGTCTCGTTGGTGAAGTGGCGTAAGCGGCCAATGCTGGGCAGAGTGATCTTCTTCAGTCGCCTGAGAGGGAGCAGCGTGATGCTGTCATCATGCCAAGGGGGCAGCAACGAAGGAGGATGGTGCTCACGCCTCAGGCTCACCTGTCCACACCAGTGGCATCCCCATGGAGCGCCGTGTGCCACTGCACGGGGAGGAACTCCACACGGCTGATGATATGCTCCTCCTGGGCTCTCTGGAAGTGGCTCTGCAGCAGCTTCAGCGAGACGCTGCGGAAGTCATCCACTATTGGCCGAGACATAGGGGCTTTAACAACAGCAGGGGCCCCTGCATGAGCCACAGAGTCAGCCCCAACACTGCAAGATACATACCGCACTCCACCACGCTCCTGAAGCGCAGGTCACAAACAGGACCGATTCCATGGACCATGAAGACCAGATGATCCACCTGGGCCATCTCTCCTGCAGAGGACCACAGGCTGTCAGAAAACATGAGCAGAGGAAGTGCATCCAAGAAGTCACTATAGTTGGACAGTAGAGTAAGACAGTGGACATTACCGTCGGGGATGTCATCGTGCTCATCGTCAATTCCTCTCTTCACCACCCGGGGGCGCGTCTGGCCATCCTGAGTCGTTCCCCACTCGTCTGGCACTGCAGACGGCTGGAACTGAACGATAACCTGAGGGCCAGAGGATGGTTAAGGACACTCTGGCCTCTGCAGTCACGAGCACCATTTGAGGAGCTTACCTTCGGGTTGTGCATCACGATGGTCTCTCCTGTAGGAAACTCCAGCCTACGATGCCATTGGTTTGTGGAAACCGCTTTCTTATACTCAGCCTAAAGAGCAGAAGCACACGTGACACACATGTCAGGGATACTGTACGTCACGCTAATGGAGGGAGGAACCCTTAGCCAATCACATGCTTGTTGCGGTGGGGGCTGGGACACCTCAAGCTTGTCGCTGAACTCCTCGGAGTAAGGTACAAAGCGGCTGTCTGCATCTCCTTTGTAGAACCAGGTGCAGCGCCGCACCTCTGTTGGGTCCTCCTCCCAGTAGATAGCGTTCCTGAGGCGCTCATACAGTTGCACATCATAGCGGCCACCATCTGTGCGCACCACCACACTCTCGGGGTCTGGCTGGACTAAATAGTGGAGACAGGAGCGGGGCATATTTATCCCCGAAGCTGCAGGTCACACAGGCAGCAGGACAGATGCCCACTGCCGCTCACCTGAGTTGAATGTCTCCTCCAGCTGAATAGAGTCTAGGATGCTGAATGGAAGCCAGATCTTCTTTGACTCCACTTGTTTGCAGAAGAACCAGTGAGGCTGAATGGGCTCATACACACTGTAGGTATAGGGCATCATGGGCGTAGCCAGCACCAGGGGACCAGCATTAGGTGGGGCAGGCGGCAACTGTCCATGTGCCAGTGACGCCTGTATATGAAACACATGCACAGTCAATTAAGCAGTGTCTCACACACAAGAGGCAATAAGGAGAGAGGGAACAATGGCAAGCCCACCTGTGAGAAGGGGGGAGCCACACTCTGGTACCTCTGGGGAGGCGAGGCCACAGGCACACTCTGAGAATACACCACTGGCTGCGGCTGGACATGGTGCTGCTGGATTTCTGGAGGCGTCAGGTAGGGATTGGCCCTGCTGCTCAGGGGGGTGTGGCGGTATGGGTTGTACCCTTGCAACTGAGCATGTGGAGGTGGCAGGGTTGTGGTGTTTGAAGGCGGGATGCTCCTCGCCAGTGGGTTTGGGTACACCACATTTCCAAACTGGGAGACCGGAGTGGGCTGAGGAACTGAAGAGCTGGGGGGCTCGGTGGAGATGGACACGGGGATTGAAGCTGCTGCAGGAGGTGCACAGGACTGCCGGCCAATGGAGGCAAAGGGATCACTGCTATTTGTCGGGTTTGAGAAGTAGGTGAAGGTGGCAGGTTGTGAACTACAGCTTTGGCCCAGAAAACTGTCCTCCTCCCCCACATCTGCAGAATCATCTAGACGCCAGAAACGAGCATCGTTAAGCTTTTACTTTCACAGACGACTTACCAAGAAATAATATCAATGAAGGTTTCAAAACATAAACTCCGGAGATTGTAACGTACTGACAGCCGCTAAAGCCGCCTGTGCCAGGTGGCAGTGGGTGTTTAAATAACTATTCGTCACCAGATTAGTGTCACTGACACTGTTTTATAGGATAAAAGTCCAGGACAATGTCGTTTTGATTACTCTACTAGGCTTTCACGTCGTCCATCCGTACACCGTACCCGCTCCGTACCGTTTACCCACGCCATGAAAAACGGTTACTAAGACCAGTAGGATAGATGGGGATAACCAAGGTAACCACACTCCTACTGATACCCAGACTAGACCGCTAGTTATATCTCAGCCAAGGTTTACAACTGAGATTCCGAAGCGGCTGAAGACGCGTCTTACCTCCTGGTAACACAGCCGGACCCGCGGCCTGACTGACAGGTATGAAGGGCACGTTTAAACTGAACTCCGGTGCAGTGGAGAACAGTAGGTTAGTGCTGGAGTTCGCCTTTTTCTCAGCCATTTTCAAGCAGAAACTACACGTAAACCAGAAGAGAAGCGACTCAGCGGACCGGATGTCCGAGGTCAAAGTTCACACATGGCATGCGCCACGCCTCCTGCGTCAGGCGCCACGTGTTATGTGCCGCACGGGTCCCTGAACGAAACCGGAAGTGCTGACGTTTTAGTAATTGTTTTTACATATTAAATCCTTTATCGTGGTCTGGTTTCTAGTTCGATAACATCAGTATAACCGGTCCCATCTTATTCGTAGCTTTATGACTTCTTTTGTGGTTTAATACTCCTGCCGGTGTCGTGTGGATTTCCTTCGGTTTCTTTCCTGCTAGGTGAACTGTTATGTACAAAAACGGTTTCGTTCATGTAAACTTAAACATTTTATGCTTTGTGTGTGTGTCGTACATGTTTTAATAAAGAAAATCTGGTACATGGTAGCTCAGTGGGTAGCACTGTTGCAGCACCCCTCCAGAGTTGAGGGTTCAAATCCATTTTATGTGGAGTTTTTCATGTTCTCCGTCTTCAGTGTTTCTGTGCTGTGGTGCGCTTGGGTTATTAGTTGTACATCGATAAATCCCCAACGTAACCAGTACACAGACCCTAAAAAGAATTACAGAAAATAAAATTTTTTAATGACATTTAAGATTATAATGTTGTCATAGAAATCAATTTTCTGTGAATGAATATAACGTATATAATGTACATGTGTTCTAATTCGAATAAAATATGCATTTAAAATTCCGGAACCATTTTTTAATTTACGCCGTGCAATGGGGACGACATATGGTGACGAAATCCCGAAGGCGTGTGTGTTGCGAGCCCCGAACTGAATATTTCAGTAGTGCTGAAGTGTTTTAGTCTGACGGGTACAATAATTAAATATAATGGCAGGGAACGAATGCGGTAAAAATAAATCTGAAACCGGGATTGTGCTGGGGTTTGTGGAAGAAGTGGAGCCTTGGCAGCTGAGGAGCTCTCAGTTCCCCAGCAAAGTCGGAGGAAAGCCTGCTTGGTTGAGTCAGTCTGATCTACCAGGCGGGTCGGAGTTAGAGTGTGAAAAATGCCATCTGCCTACCGCCTTCCTCCTACAGGTTTATGCCCCTATTTTGGGTCAGGACAGGAGTTTTCATAGAACGATCTTTGTTTTTTGTTGTAAAACTCCTTCGTGTTACTCTCGCAACGACTATCGCTGCTTCAAAGGTAACGGGAAACTTAACAAGCGTGGTTCATATTATGGTAATTATTTTACATGTGTCTGATGACATCGCATTGTTATCTCAGTCTTTAGGAATCAGTTAGCAAGGAAAAATGATTTTTATCCATACGACCCTCCACCTGACGAGGACCCCAAGGAAAACGAAAGCGATAAGCTGAAGTCCGGGATTAAGCTTTGCGGGTTATGCGGCTGCATTGGTCCAAAAGTTTGCTCCCGTTGTCATGCAATCAATTACTGTAGTAAAGAACATCAGACAATTGACTGGAAGGCCGGTCATAAGAATGAATGCGCTGGTAAAGGTAAGGGGCTGATCGTATATACATTGTGTTTGTAATAAGGTATGCGCATTCAAACTCCGGTCAAACAACACATTCGGTGTCTTGCCCTTTCGTACAGAACCATCCTACTCAGATCACTTGAATACCTTCATATTCCCGGAGTTTGAATTGGTTACTGAACCAGAAGAGCTGCAAGCAGAAGAAGAAAAGCCCGGTAAGACACCAGAAGAAAAACAGAACCTGGAACTTCACCTTTCCGACGACGGTAGCGGTAAGACAAAATTAATGTCGTTTGTAGAATAAAATCCACAGTACAGCGCGATGGCACTACTGTAACTGTTAAAGTGTACTCTACAGCTATGGAGGAGAAGGAGCTTCAGGATATGGCCATGCATGAGACTGAGGACAACAAAGTTTTTCAGAAATTTAAACAAAGAACGGCGCCGGAACCTGAGCAGGTGAGGCTTTTTTTTCTCTTCTAAATAGTACATTTTTCAAAATTGCCAAAAGGGCTTGCTGATATGCAAGCAACAAAATTCCCCTGTTACACATACTGTTGAGCTATAGATAATATAAATATCTCTCTTTTGTGTAATTCTATTGCATGAAATGTCAAAACAATGTGTGTGAAATCCTTCTGGGGGGGGGGGGGGGGGGGGGGGGGGGGGGGGGGGGGGGCGGGGGGGGGGGGG
>JAODLD010000069.1:16673138-16678138 GCA_026781065.1 Mormyrops boulengeri
CCTTCTCCCCCCCCCCCCCCCCAGGTTTTGCGCTACTGCAGAATGGGCTCTCCCCTTTGGGTATCCTCAGAGCATGTTCCCAAAGACAAGGACATACCAAAGTGCAGCTGTGGGGCGAGGCGCCTGTTTGAATTGCAGGTGTTAAACCTCGGCAGGGAGAATGCTACACTTTCCAGACAGTTTCGCATTCATATCCAGAGAGTTCTCTCAGCCATGGTGTGGTTCTGGTAATATGCATATTCTCTTTCCCCCAGGTTATGCCCCAGCTTCTTAACCACCTACATGTGGACAGCCCTGGAGACAGCATAGACTGGGGCACTCTCTTAGTCTACACATGTGAGGACAGCTGTGACCATGGCAACAAATACTCCCCAGAGTTCCTCTGGAAACAAGACATAGGTGGTGATGGCACTGACTAAGGCAGACTACTCAAGTCACGTGGCGATAAAACTGGAAGCCTCATGTTTGACTTGCACTTGTGTGTGAGTAAATTGTATCTTCATCTTATGGAATGCACTGGGAGTTCTTCACTTCAGATTTTTATGGAACAACTTAATGTGAAGTACTATACAGGAAGACTAAGGGAATTTTTGTCATTCTAATCTCTTAACAACCTTTGCCCTAAAATTGTTAGTATGACCACTTACTGGCACCTGCATGCTAAAGTGTATTAAAAGTAATGAATGGCAAAGCTGAATGTGTTAACTTTATGGGATGCCACACCAACACGACATGGCTACAACACCACCACTAGGTAAAGACCTTAAGTATTTATCCCTCATCTTCATTTCCAGTCTGCCTAAACAGTGGCTTATGTTAGCATACAGCAAACTTAATATGCTAGCTGGATAGAAAGCACATAGACACAGGTGACTAGGAAGGTAACATTTATGTACAGCACGAAGTCACAGACACATCAGAAACCAAATAAATGAAAGCAGTCGCAGCAATAGAAGTGCTTCTAAGGAGCGTGTTTTGTGGAAGACCAAGTACCTCTAAGGGATGTTTGATTAGCAGAGGCAATTAAAATCAACCCCTGGATGCCGCTGAACACATTAAAATTGAAAAAAGTCAGGTTTTAAAACAATTTTTGGAAAGTTGACTTTATGCAAATTGCATAGGACATTTGGTTTAACTTGCCTTGAATGTTTAACTATGCACTTCACATTTACGATGTTAATGCAAATTAAGGGCAAAACCTTGATTGCATAATACAGACAGTCTGCAGTAAATTTTAACTGTGCTTTGACAAACCGAGCTTAACTTGTATAAAAATTAGACATGTACATTTGCAGAAAAATTAACTTTGAAACATTCAAAATATTTCCACTAATAAAGGAATGGGCGGGGCACTGATCTAAAATGCCTGTTGAATAAAAATGTAATGAACTCTACACCTAAAATTGTAGGCTAAATTAAAAACAAAAAACCTTCCAAGGAGGTGGGGGCAAAATGTCAAACCACATCTTCTGGGTCCAATAGACATTTAAAATCAAAATAAAAAACCAAAACAAGTCTCCCAAGAAATGAAACGCCATGAAGCCAAACAGGATGGATTGGTGACCTCATACTTCAGGTCCCCCATGGGCCCATTTGAAGTCCAGGGGACCAGAAAAAGCACAATGCAAGTTCATTGCGATGAGAAGTAACAGTCCAGTGCCCAGTGGATTATGTGGTCTTCCTGAACCCTTTCAAAATAGGATAGATGTTCTCAAAAGCTTCATAGATTTCTGCTCTGACCTTGGCACCTAGAAACAAAGGGTTGACATTTGTAATAAAAGAATTCACCTGACAGGTTTGCGCACAAATGTTTCAAGGAGCAAAGCAATGGCTTCTACATTTCCAACTATAAATGAGTTCAGTCACACTTCCCAGCCTTTTTCATGATATTCTGCAAAAGTTTTCCTCTTAAAGTAAACATAGTTTTCCTTACCTGTTAGCACAACTTTACCAGAAACAAATATTAAAAGGACAATGCGGGGCTTGATCATTCTGTAGATTAATCCTGGGAACAATTCAGGTTCATAGCTGGGAGGGGAAAAAAAAAAAAAAAGACAGGACAAGATTCACTGGAGGAACAGAAGTGTCCACAAGATGCATGTGAATGCTTGTTGTGGCCAGATTTAGCAGCAAGACAGCCTCATGCAGGAGTACCTGCTGAACTGCTGGTGTGTAAGCACCAGGCCCTCAAGCCGGATGGGGAACTTGACATCACAGCTTCCCACCATATTCTGGATCTTGAAGTCCAAAAACTTGGCGGGGAAACCCAGCTTCTGTACAACACGGGCGTACTTCCTAGCTGCCAGACGTGACTGCTCCTCACTGTAAAAAACCAGATGCAAGCAGACAGCTGAAATACCGCCACAAAAATTAACTCTAAAAACACAAGGACACAAATACTTGAATCCACCGTGTGAGGGCCTGTCCACCTTCTCACATAAAAACACGGACACATTCTGTGAAATTGTTGGTTAAATGTGTCCAAAACAGACCTCTTGGCGCCAGTGCACACCATCTTCCCTGAGCTGAAAATGAGGGCCGTTGTCCGAGGTTCTCGTATTCTCATGATAACAGCAGCAAAACGCTATGGCAGAGAGAGGTCAGAATGAGGAATGTGTCTTGCCGTGAGAATTAGGCACACATTAAGGCAGTGTTTCTCTACCCAGTCCCAAGAACCCCCAGACAATCCACGTTTTTGTTCACTCCCAGCTATTTGCCAGAAAGTCCACATTTTTGCTCCCTCTCAGTTCACAGGCAACTTTGCTCCCCCAAAGAAACCAGTTTTCTTGTGTGAACCCAGACCAGACCTTATTCTAAAGAGATCTTACCTTCGGGTTGTATTCAGCATTTCTGGCACGCAGTGCTATCGTTTTAAGGTCCAGTTTACAGCCCAAATTTACAGTCGACACAATATTTCTGCAGTGAAAGCAGAGAAATGGAACAGTTCAAAGAGATTCAGTTTATTTGAGTTGCTCAAGTAACAAACATCAGCAACTGCTGTGTATCTCCCAAAAAGGGACAGGCGGATAAACCAGTAATCATGATAAACCAACCCACACTGTGCCAACACTGCCACTCATTTTCACATCACTCCGTCACCTTAGGCCTGAAAGCCAGATTCTCTTACGTCTATGTCCCTCACACCCCCACCACAGGCAGGGCCACCCAACCCCCTGGAGTCACTCACTGCAACTGGGGGACGATCCCAGAGCTCTCGGAGGCAGGCGTGGCTGGGGTGACAGGGGTCATGGGCGTGAGTGGCGTGCCATACTGGGGGGTGTTTCCAGGCAGTGCAGTGGTGGTCATAACTGTCTGAGAGTGATACAGCTGGGGGGTCTGCCCCGAGCTCCCTGGGACGGCACCAGATTGTTGTGACGACACCTGCTGCTGTTGCTGCTGCTGCCGTTGCTGCTGCTCCTCCAGCAGGGAGAGGCTGTTGGTGTTCTGGACAGGCTGGGGGGTGAGTCCCGTGCCATAGGGCATCATAGGACTGAAGATGGGAATGCCCGGTGTCATGGCACCCTGGGGGAATGTGGAATTGGCACAGTGGGTTTAACAGACTCATTGACTTAAACTGTTTACAAGTTAAGAAACTATCACATAGGAAATGCACAAACACTCAGCAAAAACAAGACGTTACAAAACACCAAAGAATCAGTACATGATTCACTAGACTTTAATGCATTCTGTTTAAGTGATTTCTCTACCTTACAAAATATTTAAGCAATGATTCAAAATCCAGTCGATGCCGTGCATTAAGTCCCAGCTGCCTTGCACCGTCAATTAAGCACATTGGCTGACTTCGCACGGAAGCTGATGGGCACGGTGATGCTCACCTGCGGGGAGGCCAGTCCCTGGGCGAAGGGCGGTAGGCTGTTATGTTCCATGGCAGAAGACGGAAATTGGCACTAACACCAGAAAGGTGGGTTTTCACTTTAACTTTATAAGGTAGCACAGGCGTCAGTCATGGATCGCACCGCAGACCGTGCTTCGGAAAACTGCAACGGGGCGGAGGGGGCACATCATTAGACACACATTCAACAAGTAAACTGAGGAAATGAGCAGATGAACTGAAACTGATAATTGTAACCAGGCAGTAGTTATCGGGCGTTAATTTATTAATATCACACTCTAAAATTCAGGAGGTGTTAAGCGCAGCGATCTCCACACGCACAGCCCCTCCGTTACATGCAGTTTGACATTCCCACAGCATCCTCATCCAAAAGCGTAGCAGCTAGCAGCGCGACAACCGCCGAGCGATACGACCACGAACGACGGTCGCGCAGGGCACCGAAACGTACGCAGTCCCTGCCAAAATACAGAGATTAATTTTAGGAAAAGGAACCGCGGTTCACACACCCCCGACATGCCGGCACTTCCAACGGCGCCAGCGTTAGCATTAGCTAGGCGGCCATCTACTGCCCTCCATGGCTACCGGTAATGTTTACGTCCGAGGTAACCTGCCAGCGCAAACTCACGTCGTATGGCGTTTCGAGAAAATGAAAACCCACATACCTCAGCAACCTTCTTTCTTTCTTGTCCAACCCGCCGTTTCTAGATCATGCAAGTACAGCCTCAACCAACAGTATAAAAAAAAATCTTTGCGCCCCAGAAGGCAGCGCGCAATTTAGTAAAAGAATGCTTCCACTTTAAGGAGTTCGCGCGAGCACTTCCTCTGTCAACCGGAAGTCTGTGTATCTTTTAAAAAAAAAAACAAGACTAAGAAGCGCGTGAGCATGAATATTAAAACGTTACGTATGCATATAGTTGAAATAGGGTCTCAGAATGGCCAGGTCCGCCGTTTTCCCGCTCAGTTGGGCTATTCTGAAATTAAAGTTGCGGGTAAATATGAGGAGGTTACGGCTGTTTGGGCTGCTTTCAAGTGGGAAAAGTGGCTCCTAATAGCCACCGAAAGTTAGAGACAGACCCACACGGAAAGCAGGGCTGCCAACTCTCTCGGATCTGACCTGACACTCACGTTTCCAGACTCTCACGCAAGC
>JAODLD010000069.1:16683138-16688349 GCA_026781065.1 Mormyrops boulengeri
CCGCGCCCTGAAAAGACCACACATACATCAGACATGTGCAGTATTTAAATACTAGAACTCGTGGCCATAGGTGGAAATTAGCGGGAGAACATTTTAAACTGAATTTCAGAAAACACTTCTTTACACAGCATGTAGTTAGAGTATGGAATAGTCTTCCTGCTCGTGTAGTGCAAGCTAAAACCCTGGGTTCCTTTAAAACGGAGCTAGATAAGATTTTAACAACTCTGAGCTATTAGATAAGCTCTCCCCTAATGAGCTTGATGGGCTGAATGGCCTCCTCTCGTTTGTAAATTGCTTATGTATGTTCTTATGACACCATTTCACCCTGGCCAGGCGCTCAAAGCCCAATGAGGACTTGTGTAGTGGGGTGCTTCACAATGCATAGGCGAAAAACAGAAGTAAAATTTCGCATGCTTCTGTAGTTTTTTTGTTACCTGTGGTACAGAGATTTTAAATGTAAAATAGGACCACATTTGAAGTACATTTAGTGCTGCCTCAAAGCAGTTGAATTGAAAATTATTTATAGATTCCGTAACAAACTTCAAATTTGGCCAAGTGCTACTTATTTTTGCATGAGCAAATACTAAACCAGATATTTAACTGATTAGAACAGATACTACACTTGATCTTAGCTAGAAGCAATACCCATAAACAAACCGTACTGTTATTAAAGGACAGCCATTTGTGTGGATACATTTCTTGAATTTAGTTTCTTTTTTAACTGAAAGAATGAAAGTGTACAATACCTTTGTTGTAATCAGTGGAA
This sequence comes from Mormyrops boulengeri, assembly GCA_026781065.1. NCBI lineage: Eukaryota > Metazoa > Chordata > Actinopteri > Osteoglossiformes > Mormyridae > Mormyrops > Mormyrops boulengeri. The sequence goes on from JAODLD010000069.1 coordinate 16,683,905, forward strand.
TATTTGCTATATAGGTATCAGCATAATAATTCAAATCAGATGGTACCATGTTTTACAAAGATTGTATGAAATAGGCCTACATGACTAACTAAAGCCATTGCTTGCTTCTATGTCAATCACCAATGAAGTCTTTCTTATTCAAAGCCTAATTGATTACCACACAACTTTAAACATTATTGCAGACACTGGAATTACCGCCTTTTTGATGCCATCTCTGGTACTTAGGGCAGTAATTTGCACCTCATGCTCTGCTTTCTGATCTTGTTTCAACTGTTAAGTTGAAGATGGCCTCTTGTCTCATAACTGCAAATAAACCTGAAGCTGCTGTTGAAAGGTCAATCACATACACTGGTAAAGATCATCTAAATGACAAAACACTTGATTATGCTATTGGGCAAGCATTTAACTTCTTTTTTCATATCCTAAGTCTCGACAGATCCTTTCTGACCGTGCCTGCAGAGCAATCATCACATCTGGCATCATACCAACATGCAAAGAAGGTTACTCATTCACTTAAAGTTGTCAATGACTTGCAACGGACTTGGTAATCATAATTTGCATTATTAGCTGTAAATAGTGGATAATTTTTTAAATATGATTTTGCGTCACCGTGAGATTATTTAACGATTATATAGCATGTGCAGAATTTGCAGTTAGCTGCAGTAGTTTCGTTTTCACGTTTTAGCCTTGTTGTTATTTACATTATGTTGCGAAAATGAAAAAAATGGCTGTTTTTGCAATATTTAGTCACTGTGAGGCAGTACTAAATGTCAGATTTTTTTTGTATTTCATCACCTCACGACAAGGAACAAAAAGAACAAAGAGCACCTTAAATTCCTCAAACTTGTTTTTTTTAACCACCCTACTGTGTAGCAGAGCCTTTCTAATTTTGCATTTTAGAGTAAAATGAGTAACAGAGGGCACACATCACTCTGCAAGTGTGATCTGCTCACACCCTGAAGGAAAGTATCCACAAGATCTCCAAAGCCAATTGTTTCACCTTTAACATCCCTCCACCCTGAAATAGACACGCAGATTCCTATACAATTCTGTTCTTGGCATCCTTCATACCCAGCAAGCTATCCATAAGGCATGCTGACTCCCACACTAAACATCATGTAGACTCACATCAGTTTCTCCAGAATAATCATAGTGAACGTCAGCCCTATTATGAGCCTGTCCGTATGTCTGAGGGCCCCCAGTGCCAAGCATACCCTCTTCATCCAGACCCCCGATGATGTTGTACACATAGTAGGGGAAGAAGCGCCGTCCGTAGAGGATGGTGGACAGCATGGCTGCAATGGCACCGCTGGTCATGCTCTTGTTGTTGGAGTGCTTGTACATCTGGAAATGCAGCGGCAAGGATGGTTACCGCTCAGCACAGGCCAGAATTTTCACTTTCAGTGTGAGACGAAGAGGTCACCACCGCCTAACCAGCGCGTTCATAGCCTGTCAGAGAGCAGAAGGACACCCCACAAGCAGCCAATCGACATGACTAATACAGGTTATCACGGTCATGAAATTAGCACAACACTGTTGCACATCCCTACAGGAACAAGATGCCCTCCAAAGACAACTAAGTATTAAACACAATCTAAAAAACTATCTGTAATGTCTCTTGGTAAATAACCAGTCCATTTTGAATGGATGGGATACAGAGAACAATATTTACTGGAAAAAAAAATCAATCAGTCATTACTGGACAAGCTGAAAATACACCTGTATCTAGACGAAAAAGACGACATTTAAATGACAGACTGGCAAAATGCTTCAGCCACAGTATAGTAATTAGGTCAAGCAGAGCATTGCAACCTCTTCACAGATAAACCAGCTAAGAGCAGAATACTGAGGCCTAGGGCTGCACGATATCACATCACAATTATATGGTGTATGCACAATGATCACCAGGGCTTTAGACGACTAACGTGAACATTTGTACAGAAGCCAACTTTTCAGTGCTGTACAGACATTTACTTACGCCTGCAATTTGGTAAGCAGATTAGTAGTTCACATATAGCATTGAGAAGCATATTGTGATGCCCAAAAGTAAATCTATATAAATGCAGCGTATCATTGTGTTTAATGGACACATCAGAAATGAAACTGAAAAAAATACCGCCACATCACCAAGATCATCTTACCTTGTTTATCCACAATATCTCCTCTTTCAAATGATGATGTGGCTGCTGAGTTGTCCGTTTCTTCACTGCCACTTCCATGACTTACCAAAACACTAGCACAGGGTTGGGCAATCTTATCCAGATAAACCTGCATACACAGCGGCCCTTCGCTGCAACTTCCTAATTAGATTACTTATTTCAGGACTTATTGGCTGAAGAATCCTCATATCTGGGTTTGAACAACTGACATAAAGGTTATCCCAAAAACCTGCATACACACTGGCCCTTTGTGGATAAGATTGCCCACCCTTGCACTAGCATGTGGCATGCTCCGCTAACCAAATTTAATAAACATAAGGATACCGCGAACACATATGACTAATTTTGGGTGTCACAATACACATCCCATTTTAGGGATTCTACTAATCTGCATACCAAATTGCGGGTGTAAGTAAGCGTCCATTTTGTATAGAGAAACCGGCATCTGGACAAATGTTTATGCCCCTCATCTAAAGGCCTGGTGATTATCGCGCATACGCCATATAATCACAATTACATTGCAATGTGGGCCTCAGCTCTACTGAGGCCCGTGATGAAAAGCTAGAGCTGAAACCGTACCTTGAGTCTGGCATCAATGATTTTAGTTAATGTCAAACAGTCTCCATGGAATCCACTACAGCCCAGGACTGTTGTGTCTGTCCTGTAAGGAATCAACACACAACCAGAGGAAAAAACTTTAACAGCAACATTGCTAACTTTGATAGAATGAATGTACCAAGACATGTTTAACACCCAATATAAAGACTTTCTCCTTTATACACATGGATGTGTATTCATGTTCAGGACACAAGCCTAGTGCCGTCAACCCCAGCATGAAGCCCATTAGGACCTACTCTGAGAACCGATCAGCCCCAGCCCCTACTCCGACCCCCGCCACCACGCACATGATGGGCACAGGCGGTGTACTCACAGCTTGTAGCACTTGGGCGAGTCCCGGCTGTGGATGGAGTAGCCCTCGCTCAGCCGTGTGTCGGAGGCCACAATAGCGAAGTCTTCGCCGGCAACCGCCAACACTGTCCTGCGGGGGGAACAGACTGTTGAAACAGCAGCTCGGCCCAGCGGAGCGGCTCAGGCCGGGTGAGGTTAGCCGAACAGGGCAGAGCACCGACCTAGCACACACATTTTAACCCAATCATGTCTATTATTCATTTCCGAGACCCGACCGGTTTATCAGGGCCCACACCGCTGGGTTTGTCTCCCTGAGGCAGCAAACGGCTAATAAACTGACCGGCTAACACTAATCGGCTAGCATGCTAACCTGCTAACGCTAACCGGTTACAAAGCTGGCCGACTAAAGCTAAGCAGCCACTTACCCCCCGTTATAGGCGTAAGGCGAGAATCGGCACTCCGCTGGGCCAGTGTGATGGTACTCCTTCATCCTTCCGCCGTTTGCAAACATGGGCGTCGAGAGCATCACGGCCACTACCTGCGAGCTATTCAAGCAGCTAGGGCTCAAAGCAGACCAAGCAAATACGTAGGCAACGGGGAGAAACTCGCTGTATCACTGCACTATGGCGGCCAGGAAGCAGGGTTTCGCTTTCGCTGTGCGAATCGGCGCGCAGCTCCCCCTTGCGGTGGCGTATAGGTACTGACTACAGCGCGCTCCAATGGGAGAACTCTTCAGTGCGTACTATGGAGACTCCATAGAATACTTCATTATTGAATTAGAATTAGATTTTTTTTGTTGTCATTGCACAAAGTACAACAAAAATGTTGCAGCAGTCCCAAACTGTGCATATACACATAACAAGTAATTAAAATGTAAACTGAGGTGTAACCAGATTACAGTGTAGACACACATGACATAACACCATAACGTATGTACATGATATACTATAGACAAATGAAGTACAAAGTGCACTTGATGCAATCACCAATGCAATTAATACAGACAAGGTGTTTGTACTGAAGCATCTGCCAGAGGGCAGCAAATCAAACAGATGATGTCCAGGGTTGGAGACATCCTTCAATATGTTTATTGATCTGCTGAGACAGCAGGAGCTTAAAAGTGTCCTCCAGAAAGGGTAGTGTGCATCCAATCATTTTCTGGGCAGTGTTGATAAACCTCTGAAAGCCTCTCCTGCCACTGAGTTGCTGGTGTACCACATGGTAATGCAGTACGCCAGCATGCTCTTGATGGAGCGGCGGTAGAAAGACATCAGCAGCTTCTGCAGTAGATTGTTTTTCCTTTCAAGTAAATCTAAATCTAGAAAACTGCAACCAAGGTGGTTTACCAAGGAAATTAAAAATAAAGTAAGGAAGAAA
>JAODLD010000069.1:16727567-16739633 GCA_026781065.1 Mormyrops boulengeri
TGTTTGTTCGTCTTTTTTTTTTTTTTTTTTCCCCTCACCTCATTTCTCCACCCCCCCCCCCCCCCCCCCACCCACAACCAGCATGAACACAGAGGCTTCCAGTGAGTCACACACTGTAACCATAAAAGGCTGCAGAATTTCGCCATGTGACTGCAGCCATGGCCTCCTCACCTGCACCGCAATGAGACTGACAGTGGCCAGCAGCGGTGTGTTCAGCTCCCCAGCAGCGATGGCAGGCCCCAGCTCCTGCAGCACAAAGATGGCGAGGAAGGTCCTGACCCAAATGGTCCTTTTCCCCGGGCCTGAGCAAAATGACAGCAGCATCAGATCTGGGGGTCCCGGTAGGAGGACAAGCAGGACAGAGCATGAGCAGGAATGTCAACCAATAAATGGTGAAATCTTAAAGGGGAAAGCTGTATGAAACACCAAATAAAGCTTTAAAAAGGCAGAGACAGGGAGAGTGCTCACCCGCATTGCTCGGAGGGGATGGGCGTACCATGTCCGGCTTCTGCAAGTGATTTCCAGGAGACATAAATTGGCCATGGGAGCAGGGACTCTGGGACCTGTGGCCAGACATAAACCCATGAGGAACATGGGAGTGGGGGCAGTGTAATGTGGTCACATGATAGACTCACTACTGAGTCTGAGTCTCTGAGTCTCATTCCAGCTGGGGTGTAAAGCCATTGGAGCGAGAGGGGTTTAGTCTGCTCAGCCCAGCTTAACATGAACATACTTGCTCTCTGCAAACCAGGGCATACTTGCATTAACTCAGGGGCCTTGAGTTTCAGATAGAATCCATGTAAAACACCTCAAATTGCACTGAATGTCAGCAACACCCAGTTGCCAGCATCCTTTCTTGGAAAGCGGATGTCTTATGCCTGGATTATACATCCGTGTCGAACCTATGCTGTGATCTACACAAGTGGCCTATGCCCTTGAGAACATTTATACTTGCACATTTACACTGCTATAACACCAGGTGATACATAACTTTGGATGTTGCATTTACAGTCTTTCCGCTCCATGACATATTCAATTGACAAATCATGCAATTGAAACACAAAAAACCAAACATTTAACAAAGTATCCATTTATTAAGTCCGGGTTACATTTGTGCTGTAGACAAATTTGGAAAAATGTCAAACCTCTACTAAGTCACTTTTAGGCATCTTCTACAGTTAGCTTCTCCTCTAATTTTTACATTCTTTTTAGTCTTGTAAAGGACGAATAAACTTAATGGAGGTAAGTTAAATCAGCGCTGTCATCCTAAGTGTTTTGTAGATCTGTTGTTACAATGCCTAGTTATTTAACGCTAGATATAAATAATGCTCCAGTTTCACTGGGGATGTACGCTTACTCTGCTCCAATAAAAAAAAAAAGAATGCTACCAAGCAGATCAATCATAGTTCTTGCAGTCTGCATTGCCGTTGCTGCGACGTGTAGTTACATTCCTGGGAGGGTGCATGTCAGGCAACTGCATAGAGTTCAGCATAGGGTCCTGTCTAAGACGGAGCTGCTATCTAAGATAACCAGGACCATGAACAGAGCACAGCAGGACCACCACACCTTCAGAGAATTTTAATGGGGAAATGGCAAGTCACATACAGTCAGCGTACAGTCTGCATCTTCAGGACACCTTACCAGGTGGGCTGGGCATTAGGAGCCCATAGATGCTCCTGGCGGGTCAGTACACGAGCCCCTGGGAGGGCAGCAGTGTACCCTCATCCTCCAGGCTGTTGCTGCACTCCACCAGGCTGTCATGGAGTACGCCATACACAATGAAGCATTTGGCCTCCATGTGCATCTCCCTGGCCACCTGGAGAAGAAACAGTGGTGGTGATGGGACATCAGACAATCATCAGACAATCGTAGCGTGTGTGACAAGTGGGTTCATCCCAAATAAGGCAAAAACCAATTATATCATTCACAGACAGAAGCAAAAACTGCATCTGAATCGATTACAGGGCCACTCATGTCTGACTAATGAGCACCTGATCCCCAATGAAACTTTTTTCCTGCAACAGTAGAAATGACACACCCCTCAGTTGCACCCCACTTGTAATGCATGACATGTATTTTTCTGAATTTGCCTCTAAAATATCTGCCCCTGCATACTTATCCATGGCAAATGCTATGGGGGCAGGTGGGAGGTCACCCAGGGTGACCACTGACCTGGAAGCAGACGAGCATGCACACCTTTCTCTGACACAGGAAGCAGGGTCAAGCCTCTTGACATCCCCTCAGGGGGGCGATGCTGCCTGATGAAGGTCACCATTGAAAATTCCTTGTCACCCTGATAACAAGGAGCTTCACTCCTGTATGCAGCCACACAGTCCCTGTGCAGCCACTACTTGGGCATTGTGCTAGAAGCAGCAGGTCAAAGACTCAAAGTCAGAGGGTGTGACATAGCCTCTCCCTGCTGAACATCACCGTGCTCATAGCATCCAGACACAGCAGACCTGCAAACAGGTAGGGGCCCTGTCGAAGATGAGGAAGTGTCCTGACCCAGGATGCTCATGCAGCCATGTTGGCGGGTGTAATCAGCAATTTCATAATCGGCCTCATGCATCATGCTCCACGTCTCCTGGCCCAGCGACTTGAGGGGGAAGCAAGAGAACATGGTGAGAGCAGAGGGAAGGCAGGACATATTGTTGTGGTTTTTTCCTTCCCCGCCAAATCAGAAGTCAGAAGCCGCTGGTGGAGATCCAAATTCAGTCTTTATTGCAACAATGAAGTTACAACCAAGGCCGGACACTTACAAGTGTGTCCAATACTGTTTTAAACCAATTTTTATACAAGTTCTTATCATTCAACAATATCTCATCACTTGAGCATCATCATTCATTCAACCATTCACAATCATTGTTTTCTCCCTTAATCCACACCACTAGGTGATAAGGCTGTCCATCATTTCTTTTACTGTTTGGTCCCTCGGCCGAACATAATGGTGGTGCGACCAGCTCCACTTGGTTTTTTAAAATGCTCAGCCATGAACTTCTGGTGAACTCAAGCGAATCCCTTCCTTCAGTAGCAAACCTTGGCAACTTCAGCTTGTTGCACATTGTCTAACTAGAGGGTTGATAATATATTTGTCCTTCAACATAGTGATAAGGGATATGCTAATAAAAGTGGATATTCATAGATTCCGGACTAACATAAAGTAGTTAACAAAAACTCTTAGGCTAATACGAGGTTCAGATACATACTCAATTGATTACATTGTGTTGATTACATTATAATGTTTACATTGTAATGATTACATCATGGGTATCTGGCATGCTTTTTAATAATATCATAATAATTATATTCTACGTTGTATAGTGCTAAATAATATTCCATAATGTCACTGTGGTCCGGCTGTCGCCCATGCTGCCCCAGGTAGCAGAAGAGGGCGGCAACCTCCTTTCTCACCCCCAGCTGGCCTACTTGCTCACCCCCATCACGCCATCAAAGAAAAACACTAGGTGTACGCCAATCTGGGAGAAGGTCCCCACAAAGTCACACAGACGCTGCAGGTACTTGTGCCACTGGCCACTGTGCACCCAAGCCCAGCACCACAGCTGCAGGCAGTACAAGCTGTCCACCACCAGGGATGGCAAATTAGCTATTTAGCTAAATTGTTAGCTATGTTGAAAAAGACACTCAGTTAGGTGAGGAACCTACCTATACACTGTGAAACTATACTGCAGTCACTATTAAATGGCATATTTAATTCCTTTCCAATGTTTCTGCCTTAACACACGCTCTCTCGAAAGTGGAGAGAATATATTTGTACCATTGGCATGTAGGTTTCTAAACACGCCTGTTTCCGGTCGCGGTTTGATGACGTCAACCCACAGTGTCCCTGCTTTCAAGTCATGTCGGAAAAATCGTAGAAAGGAGGTGAGAGCATATGAATATTTACCAGTGGGAAGTTCGGAATTTTCCTCAAGGCCCAAGTTCCCGAGTTGGGGGCGTGTCATTACAGCAATAATGGCGGATCTCCACTGTGAAATGCATTATTTTTTTGAAAATAGTAAACTTTATGTAGAGTGTAATTACAAAACTCTGAATTGTTTTGAATGTTGAAAAGATTGTTAGTAAATGGTGTGCCGTGAAAAGAATATTTGACGTGTAGCTGGCCAGCTACCTGCTGTTTGAGCAAGGGATTGCAAAAAGTTCAATTAACGCTACAAATAAGTCTTGGCGTTGGAGGAACGAAAAATACCGTACAGCAAAACAAAAAGTAGCTTTCTTATCGCTTCCATTTTACTCCGACTTAACAACTTGAACACGCGTCGTATCGTAATTACGATTTCCAAACTCCTATAGTCGGATCTTCCGAGTAGGACTTGAAGGATTAACACAATGGGTAAAGTTCTCATGTTCTCTTGAGTAGCGGTTCTGAAATACCGCTCCGATGTTAAATTATTTCGAGGACATACCTGATATCATTACAGGATATACCCCAAATATCTATTACCGAAATAAATGTATTCGTTTCTCACATTTATGCAAAAAATCTGTTTATTAATTTTTGGTAGATTTTATTACAGTACATTTTATTACATATAAATAAATATCTTTGTCTTTTGCACGTTAATTGTCCTCATTCACACTTTACTGAGGTTCTGAGAGCAATGGATATACTGGCAAGCCATAAAATTACACAAGACGGACTTGTGTACTTTATCGGCATTTATGCAACGGTTTAACTAAACATAAGATACTGAACTCAATGCAGTAGGCCTATAACATTAAATGTTATTTAAAAATTCATTGTCGAATAAAATGAAGTGTTTTCGTTTATGAATGAAATACAACCACTGATGAAGAACGACATAACACAGCATGGGTCTCCAGGGGGTTAAGACGAATATATTTGGTTACTTTGTGAACACAAAGTCGATCCATTGTGAGCATGTCTTGGGAAGTGTGAATAGGAGGAACATATGCGCGCTGTCACTGCAGGTGCCTACATCTGTTCATTTCTGGGCAGATGCTCTCGAAGGGATGGGAAAGGATGGGCATCGCCCCGTTTTAATTCCCCCATTCATACGTTTTGGATTTGGGGAAGGCCAATATTAGTTTACAAATAAGTACAAATAGTGGACTGACACATAAGGTAGATTCATAAACCTCTCCTTTTTTTAGCTTTTTTAGCTGTTTTTTGTATGTAAATATGGTAATTAGATGGCATATTAAAGTCAAATTTGTGGGGCGATGTTTAGGTCTAAAACTCTAAATATAGGCCTATTACAGTGCTTCTCTTCAGTCTTTCGATATCATTAAGCAATGGTCATATTTGAAACTGATAAAAATATATTGAGTAATTATTTATCTTTTAAAACTTTCCAGTTATGTAAGTTTCAATTTATAAAATGCAGCGCCTATTTTCTGATATTATGATGCATCTTCCACTGTTTTACTTTGAAGACTTTGAAGACGTTTCTCTCGTTTATCTTAGAACGCACGTTGAGGTTTCCCAAAATGTGGTCGGACCGAGACGACTATAATTCTTTCCTTTCGATGTCGACTTGCGCCTGATGTCGCTGGCAATCTGTTGGTCTGAATACGTGCATAGCCTTCTATTGTCCTCTTTCTTTCCCTTCCTGTCATAGCCCCGGACTCCTATACGTCTACGTGCAATCACATGAACTAAACAGCCCCGGGGAAAGAGGCAGATGTTCTTTGGAAGACATCGGCACGCGACTGCCCTCAACTCTGCAGAAGCATTCAATTGAATCTCAGCATCAGTCTACCCCCACCCTCCAGCATGCACACATACACACCCTCTGTGGTGCACCGGCCACTCCCAAATAACATCCCCCAATTGCCTTCCTGCATGACCCCAGCAACAAACAGATCGGCAATACCGTCACTCTCAGACTGGTCCTTGTCCCTGTAGAACAGCTGGCCAAAGTAATCTGACCTAGAGACAAAAGAATGCCTCCTCGGTCCCAGGATCACAGGTAAACACGCTGTCATTATCATGAAAATTAGGCTCAACGCAGAACTGCAGCAGATGATTTGCGCTGTTTTTTTCTCTTCCTTTTTTTCAAAAGGGGAGAGACGCAAACTTGCCGCTTATCCATCATCTGCCTTATCTGTGAACCAGCCTAGCCACGCGACAGACCCTTTATTATTATAATTAGCGCATGCCTTTGCAGCATCACACATGATCACGAAAAGAATCCTTTATCCTTTCTCTAAAGTATGTTCGACTTAGAAAAAAAAAGATACGTCCTCCCTCTGAACCCAACCCAGCATCCTTAATTAGAGGGAAAGGAACTGAAAAGGAGAATACGCTCGCCCGTCTCCCCCTTACCTCATGCCTCTGTTTTGTATTTATTTTATGCCACAGGTTTTTCCAGATTCCCAATTTTGACTAGTAACTATACCAACCCTCGTTTCCGAAACTATTTGTTAATTTCAATAACTAAACCAATCTTAATAATAGGTTAAATATTTTATTGTGTTTTATTAATAATTTCAAGATTACCGACCGAGCCAGATTATAGCGGTACCGATTTGTGAACACCGCTTGCAAGTATGATCGTTATGGTGTGATGCATACCATGTCTATGTTCCCATGAACTCTTGATTCACAAAATGAAACTTATGGCTTCCCCCACCATATGGCGAAGCCATACCGTTGCAGGTTCTTTAACATGCTTGCAGTTCAATTTGGCTGAAGGCTGCGTAATATGTAAGCGAAACAGTGGAGACATGCAGTTGGAGGTGGAAAAAAACGCCATTTGGTTGGGAGCAGATGGTTGGCCGGGAGACCGGCCGCGTCTGAAGGCGTGTCCTGCCCTTCAGATAGAATCCCCAAGGGTTCCCCTTGTATTCAAAATCAATGAAAATTAAAGCGCTAAGAAAAGATGAATAGTCAGACCTCGAGTCCCTCCTTTGTTCATCCCAGCTACTGGTGGGCAGGAGTTAAACTACAACAGCCCCCTATAGAAACACTTAAGTTAAACAGTCTCTCCATAGTCCACATTGTGAAAGAGCGAGAGAGTACGAAAAAGAAGCTTTCTGCTTGATTTAACCAAGACAGAATCGCGTGGCATAAATTAAGTTTGAAAAGAATAAGTGTACTGGGCAGGATTCTGAAGGGTTTCACCATGTCCTTCAGTTACGCTTTGCTGCAGAAATCGAGAAATGTGTGCCACGTCAATTTAATAAATACCTGATGGGTTATGTTGAAGAAATGACTGCGGCATTGTTTTCCTCTTATAAGATCTTACGCGTGTAACTTTTTTTTACACAACTCCAAAAGATTAGTTAAAAAGCGGACGCCTGAGAGCAGAGGGCAACCTGTGTTGCGCAACAGATGAGCATCTCATGAGGTGGACACCAGGAATGTTATGGGAACGAAATAACGAAAATGAAAACCAAATTAATGTTTTGAAAACAACTGTAGATAACGTTTATTCGAAAATGACAGAAAATATGAGAGTATGAGATTAAAGCTATTTTTACTCGAAACTTTCTTGTGCGCGTGTCCAAGTTAACCAATATAGCAAAATGGAGTGCCTTGTGTAAGTTTACAAAAATCTTGCTATATTAAATGCCTTTGACATCCTGAACAATACCCTTAGAGAGACCAGATTTCTTCGCTGTTATGTAACTCAGAAAACAAAAGAAAAACACTCCCATTCTCAAAATTAAATTCCCGTTTCAATTAACGCCCTAATTAAGTAACCCCGTCTACCCACGGTGCGCACACACACACACACACGCGCACGCGCGCGGGTTTGTAATTATATATTTGTGGGGACTTTCCATTCATTTCTATAGGGAAAACTCTAATTACAACATCACGACCTTAACCCATACCCAGCCCTAACCTTAACCCTAAGCAACCAAACAAAACACGAAACTTATGGCATTTTTACTTTTTGGATTGCATTCACAGATCTTTGTGGGGTCTCGAAAAATGGTCCCCACAACATGAAAAAAAACAGGTTTTTATTACATTGTGCAGAACATTTGGTCCCCACAAAGTAATATAACCCTAATTCACACACACGCGCACGCACATGACTTCTAATACCGTAGAGTGGGTTTAAAAGCCCTATAGTTAACTTTAAAATAACTTTTAGCAGTATCTACTGCAGTTTCATTAAACTTGGCTTATTAACAGAATCACACAGCAAAACAACACAGGGCGAAAACAAACAAGTGTCCCACTGTCTGACGGTAGAAATAATGAGATGGCGGTTGGTACGTTATTTTTCTCGCTGCAAGGGCAACTTTTTTCAAGTTGATGACATTGTAGAAGGGAGCGCAGCGCGCGCCTAGGGGAGCTCTTTCTTCCTGTTATATTGAAGGGAGAGCAGGTGCTGCCCGGATTACCATACAGCTGAGAGCACAAAGAACAAACTTATTCTTCCCTCACACAATAACAAAGTGCCTTAATGACAGCCACGCGAGCGACACACACCAACCCACTTTTTACTGTCCAGCTTAAGTGTGTAAGAGGAAAAATCTATACTTGTACAAACTTAACAAAACCTTTATGTGGTACTGTTGCAAGTCTCGTCCTGGACACAGAGACAAGCAGTTTTGAAAATGAATGAAGTTATACATCGATGTATATTGCAAAAAGCAAACTCTGTGGAACGATACGACGATCACTACAAGATATTAAAGTAAACACCGGAGCAATCCATCGTTGCTGAATCCAACTCTCCTTGTTCGTTCTCAAAGTTTGAAGTTGATAGATCTCCTTTCTATGTTTTTTTTAAGTCAGGCTTTTTTAAAAGAAGCATTATTTCGACCTATTGTGGAACGTTCTTAGAAGGGAGGGGGGATACAACGTGCGTGAACGAAATTCACTGGTTTTGTACGTAGTATTTACTGTGGCTGTATGTGTGTGTGTGACATACAAACACAGGAGAAATGTATATAAATACTTTTGTAATATACGTGATAAATTTCTTATCTCTTGATGTTAGTATAATAGTAGGTATATAATATATGTCCCGTTAATTTAAATTTTGACAATAAAATTCACATTTTCTTTGACATTGTGCCCAAATATACACTAACATGTATTTAAAACACTCGAAAGTATGTTTCATTATTATACAATCCCGTGTGCACGTTTGTACTGCCGGGGTAACACTATTACTTATCTGACACCTGAGGAATGGAGGGTGCTGTAATTTGAGATTTTGTGTCATGAAAGGATGTAAAGGATTCTTACGGTTAAATTTTTGCTGGAATGGAAATGAGCATGCTTTGTGCCATGGGGAAGGGTTGCACATTTTACAGCTCAGTGACCATTTGGCGATCTTTTGAGAGGGTTTTTTTTTTTTGAAAAGTGTTCCTTTGTGACAGCTCGAGCCAGATTGGGGGGTAGCTCATTTGCATCTCATTATCCAAGCAGGCAGCGGTCTGTATAAAACTGGCGGCAGGAGGACGAGAACATCAGACACACGCATAGTTTCATGTCTTGCAAAGAACAAGTAAGAAAGCAGCGAGGAAGTATCTTGGATCAGTACCATCATTGCTCGTAACACACCAAGGGGGAAAACACGCCGCACTCAAGCGCCTCTACAGCTTGGTTGTCGTTTTCTTTGCACCTACAAGTCAGAATCTGTGCTGAACTGCAATATTTAATTTCACGATTGGAATTATCGCCTTGGCAAGGAATTTCGAGTTCATTCCCAAAATTTCATTTTGGGGTCTTGCTCCTCTCATTGTCTCGTTGGGGATTACTTTGTTTATTTACTTTTCGGAGAAGAAAAGTGCATGACTGATGCAAGAAGATAAAGAGAAGACGGTTTGAAGAGAAAGAAATCCCACAGAAGACGTTCCTCTCAATTTTGCACTCATTAAACAAAGGACGGATCTGAGACAGTGGGACCGGTGAGAAAAGACTAACTTTCAATAAATATCTGAGCTGGGACGTGCAAAAGTTGCCCAGGCTCTACAATTTAGCGTCTAAAGAAGATTTAACCAAAATGGGACGTCACCCGCTTATGATAGCTGCTATCCTGTGTGCCTTGATGTGCCAGGTAAGACGAATACTTCTGTGCATGTTTACATGCATACATCTTATTCACTTGTTATTAAATCGAAAAGTGTTTCCAGGTCGAATAACCGAACGTATATATAATACCTCCACAGGCTTTTGGCTCTGGCGTTTTTGAACTAAAGTTACAGGAATTCCTCAACAAGAAAGGAGTGATGGGCAACACGAACTGCTGCAAAGGAGGGACTGCGTCCGGCTTCCAGCAGTGTGAATGTAAAACGTTTTTTAGGATTTGCCTAAAGCACTACCAGGCTAACGTGTCCCCCGAGCCCCCGTGCACTTACGGAGGCGCTGTAACCCCTGTACTCGGGTCCAACTCTTTTCAAGTCCCCGAAACAACATCAGACAACTTTTTCACCAACCCAATCAGATTCCCTTTCGGCTTCACATGGCCTGTAAGTATTTTTGCTCTGAACTCCACCAGTTTAAAGTGATCTAAATGTTTGGTGCTCTCGTATAACAACGGGCTCCTTAAACTTAGTTTGCTGCATATCAAGAAACTTTTTGGCACTCAGTCATATTCATATCTTTCTGTAAAACCCCTGTACCGGGAAATTCGGGGTCTTTGTGGTCTGCAAAAATTGTTAGCTCTGCGAGAAATTCCGAGATGCAAAGATTCCAAAACTGCGGACATTATACAGGACGGTTAAGATCCCCATTATTAAACTCGAGTTTCGAGTAAGTTATGAAACAAAAGTTACTTAAGCCTGCTTAGTCAATGCAATTTTTCACGTTCACGCAGGGGACCTTTTCTCTAATCATCGAAGCGCTGCACACTGACTCCAGCGAGGACCTTTCAACAGGTAGGAATGGCCAGTCACGGGTTTCACAGCCAGACACATAAATGAAAACTTAAAAGAGGCATATCGCCGCAGATGCACATGTCGAATTGGGATTGCGACGAGTGCAACGTGGCAACGGGTTCACCATGATCAACTCAGGATATTTATGATTTTTGCTCCTTCAGAAAATCCAGAGCGACTTATCAGTCGCATTACGACTCAGCGGCACCTCACGGTGGGAGAAGAGTGGTCCCAGGACCTGCAAACCGGGGGCAGGACTGAGCTGAAGTACTCCTACCGCTTCGTTTGCGACGAGCATTACTACGGCGACGGCTGTTCCGTGTTCTGCCGGCCTAGGGACGATGCTTTCGGCCACTTCACCTGCGGGGAACGGGGCGAGATCGTGTGCAACGCCGGCTGGAAGGGACATTACTGCACCGATCGTAAGTAAAACGAATGCAACACTTCACTAACCCCACGTTACTGCCCGCATCAGTGTTTTCGCACTACCAAAGTAAATAGATTTTTTTGTTTGCAAAATAACGTGCATTGGGTAAACATAATTAACGCGAGAGAGAAATGTTGACCCGTAACGCCAGAAGCCCCCTGTCCCCCGCCCTCACTCCCGACACTGAAGAATTCAAATTAGAAAAGTTTGCGGAATAATCACACGCGTGCCGCAGATTAAATTCAATGGCCGATTGGCTGCTTGGGGGTGCGCGTCTCCCTGATTGGCCCGGCGGAATGAGGTATTGTTGGAAGCCGGCAGCTGCCGAGTGAGAGCAGACAATGGAGCAGCTGTCCCGCAATGGCACCATGCACGCCAGCTGTCCGCTCTTATCTGCACAGACTCGGAGATCCTAAAAGGGGAGGAGCTGTGTGCACGGAATGAAAAAAAGGGGGTCTTCTGACCCACAGTGAGGAGAAAAAGGGGCTTTTGTGTGCATCGCCTTTGTCTGCAGGCAACTGTGTTAAGCAGAAAGTCCTTCCCTGGTGATGGGGAAGGGCAATATTTCCTGGGTAGCAGTTAATAGGGCCACCAGCTCTTGGAAATAAATTAAGGGGGATTTATTGGTAATGGCCTTCTGAGGCTCTGATTAAACAGGAACCACACTGCGGTCAAGTCATGCATCTCACATGGTTCTGATGTGCCTGTTCTTCCCTTTGCAGCGATTTGCCTCCCCGGATGCGATGAGGAACACGGCTTCTGTGACAAACCTGGGGAATGCAAGTGAGTCCCCCCCCCCCCCGACCCCCCCA
>JAODLD010000069.1:16798104-16810869 GCA_026781065.1 Mormyrops boulengeri
AAATCCGGAAGAGAAAATGGAGTTGGATTGGTCACACCCTCAGAAAACCTGCCACAAATATTACCCGTCTAGCCCTGAAATGGAACCCCCAAGGGAAAAGGAAACGAAGTCGTCCCAGGAACAGTTGGAGAAGAAGTGTAGAGGCAGAAATGTCTGAGAGTGGGCTCAACTGGGGAGAACTCAAGCAAAAAGCCATAGACAGACTGAAGTGGAGGATATTCGTCAACGGCCTATGCACCCGAGAGGAGCCAAGGGCTTAACTAACAACTAAGACGACTCTTATTGTTCCATACAAACTTATAATGAAGTTCTGATTAATAACATGATTAGGGACTGCTAAAGAATATGTAGGTAAAACTAACTGTGCCTCCACTATTGTCAGCAAAATTCACCCAAATATTGATGTTTCTTTGCAGCCAGCTGTTTACTATTCTCTCTTTATTTGCGCAATTCTGTTAAAGTTCAAATTTTCCCTTTGATTAATATTCTTACATACATATATAGCCAAATATTTAACTATACTTATAACTAGGTTGTCACATATTGTTTCATCTAAATGCTCTTGAATGGTTATGATTTCACATTTTTAAAGATTAAGATTTAAGATTAACCCTGAAGCCTCTCAGAAAACAGACAGCATGTAAAGCCTTTGATGCTAAGGTGGGGTCTTTTTAAAAATAAAGTAGTGTCATCTGCTAATTGTGTAATAACCACAGACATTCTCAAAACATTTAATGGCTGAACATCATCATGCATTTTATTACATACTGATAACGCAGCAGCTAAAATAAAGAGGACAAAGGGCTAATAGGATGTCCTTGACAAATATACCTCGTATTACATGAAAACTATTAATTGTCTCACACTGCAATGACATCACAGTTATTATATATTTATACAACATTGAAACTACATTATAACAAAACAATTCCCAAATCCAAAATTCAAGGGCACCCAAAAGAAATTGATGCTCCACTCTATTAAAAGTCTTGAAGAAATACCAAAACAACACCATCATCCTCGATAAGAACTCTATAATCTAATAGATCCAAAATAAAACATATATTATGTATAGACCTATTCTGAAGAAATTCAGACTTTGTAATTTATATCTCCCTTGAAATATTTTCCAATTTGACCGCTGCATGTATTACTCACTTCCAGCTAATTATAAATATTTTTCCCCTTCTGGAGAAAAAAATATTTATAATTAATTTATTATAAGCCTATAAATAAAGGGACAGAAAAACACTCAAAAACTGGATGGAGTCCTACTAGAAAAAACAAAAACACAGCATTCTATTTATCAGGAAGATGATTACTCGATATTTTCATAGTGTTTATTCACTAAAGTTTTTATGTTTGATGTCAAGCTCTGTCAAAACAGTTGAAATAGAACTCACCCATTGTGTAACTGGAACACCTCTCACGTGTAAACAGAATGACGTGCTACAGCGTTGGTTTGTTGTTTGAGGCTAAAATGCCAACTAAAAGTTTCATTCTCAAACTTCACTTTACCAAGCATAGAGTATATAGGCGGAAAAACAATAGCCATAAACAAACATTCGGCATTAGACTCACGTCTTATGTTTGTGTTTATCCAGTGGATCATAAACTAAGCAATGCTTTTGTATATTCCTTTTCTTTCAGATGTTATAAAGTGTATATATATATATATATATATCTCAATTACACCATGCATTGCTGTCTATCAGATTACTTCAGCAAGCTACCAGACAGATGCGAAACAAAAATATGTATTTTTCCACCTTGTACTAACCATGTATTCCTTCACAATACTAAGCCATAGAAAGGTCCCTAATGAAACGCCTGCATTACCACATCATAGAGGCGCTAATCTCAACATTTATAAATTTTTATTTGTAGTGTCTGCAAATATTTTTATTAGATGAGACTAAAAAATGAGAAATTTCAATACACTCAAGTAGCTTTTTTCCCCTCATAAAAGGATGATACCAAGACTACGTTGGCGTTTATACATCAAATAACATATCTGCGTAGCACTGAAACAATAACATACAGCATATGTGGCTAACTCATACACATGCAATTCAACTATCCTAAAATCAAAGGGATAGAAAAACGCTCAAAAATGGATAGGGTTGAAAGGGTTAAGGGAGAAGGGACTTGTGAGCCAAATGATTATGTTTTCAACACTTAATAGGATTTTATTCACGTAAAGATTGTGCTTCATCCATCACAAGGACACTTGGGTCAGGGGTGCAGCTGAACTGACCGGACTACAAAAACATCGATCAAGGTTCTGGGCCCGGTTTCTCGAAACCTTCTTAACGCTACATCGTTCGTAAGTTATATCTTTTAACATAGCGGGCACTGCTCATTAAAGCAGCAATAGCGTTACGGTGCTATTTTGCTCGTAGTTCTCCTGCGTTTACTGGGTTATCCATGGACAACGCTGCTGCTTTGGTCAGCCTGATACCACTCATTGGTCACCTGGGAAATGTCCAGGCTCACAGCCGGACTGTGTAACCGTCGTATTACGGCGCAGCTGCTCAGCTGCCGGACGACACGATGTACATAGGCACCAAGGCGGGAAAATGCCCGACTAAATAAAAAAAGTCTATATTTATTCTGTTAAGTTACTGATAGGCCCTCCCGCTGGTAAACACAGGGAACACGGTGGAGTCTACTCGTACCTGCAGCTGCTCCGTGAAGCCAAGTCGTTATCTTACGGGGGATACTTTTACGTGCTACTGTTGGCGATAAAGGGGCGAAAACTCCCATTACCGCTGCCTGCTTGTGGTACCCTGGCGGGACAAAGAGTCGTGGCGCTCACTCAAGCCATACGCCGGATCGTGTCTTTCGGACCCGCGCTGGCTGTTCGGCTAACGGGCTCCGTGCAGGACCGTGGCTGGCTCAGCGTCCCCGAGCACGAAGGGGGAGAACCCCGCAAACTCACCTCAAGTTCCCCCCAAAAACAACCGGCCAGCGTTTTGAAGCTGCTCCCGGCTTTCCACTGTTAAGCCCTATGCAGATACTTACCTTTAGGGAGTGCGCTCCCGGCGTGGCTGGGTTGCTGTCGCAGGCTCTGGAGGGCAGAAGCGCAGCCATATTGGCAGCGACGCGCCCATCAGAGACGCGGACCGCCTCTCACAGCTCTCTCTTAACCGCACTTGCCACAAATCCTGGCTAACCACTCGCTGCCACTGCGCCGTGTACGCCAAAACTGCTCTTATTTATTATTATAAGAAGTGTTTCCCGCGTTGAAATAATTTATTATTAATAAATAATAAACGAATGGGTATGCGCATGCGCGCTGGGGTGTACACGTGGGTGCACTGTGAAGAAGCTTAGAAGCTTCCACTCTTCTCTGCTTTGTCTCCATGCGCTTTATTGGATATGCATGAGGTCGCATTTCTTGAAAATGGGTAAAAATGTTTTTCAGACTGAATACTGATACGGTGTAAATCCACTTTGATCCGTCCTCCAAAGACGGAAGAATCTCAGGTTTCACAATTTACAACATTTAACATGTTAGTGTATTAAAATAAGTTTGTTTAGCATTGTTTCTATGGTAGTCAAAATAGCACATACTGTAATTTTTTTCTTACCATTAAAAGGAGAACGCTAGTCCCACACACTGATGTTCTACAAAGATGATTTTGGGACAAATGCCAGGTGAGTTGACATGGTAGTTTTAACAAAATACGCACATAGTGTTTTGGTCTATGCTGAAAAAAAATTATAACATTTATTTGGTTATATTACAGCTTACATTGTTATTTTACTTAACATTCAACACTGTTTCATTTTGGGGTATTTTTCCCAGTACCGTTCTACACAGTAAGAAACTCATATTGGTGCGAACATCACAATTTTCAGAAACGGAGTTATTCCTAATATAGAATTAGACATTAAGGTCATATGGTCAATAGTTATTTTTTGCAATGTTTGACATAATTTGTTTTTTGGTAAATGCATTTAAATGCATATCCTTAATAAACACATAGAAACATTACAAACCATTTATGTAAGATGACAATAGAGAAAAAACATGATATTTCATGACCCTGAGTAAACAAAAGACCTTATTTTGACACCCCCCCCCCACACTAACATTAGAACTTGAATCAATGATAACAGCCAAATATAACCTTTTAAGCCTCACTGTTAACATTCAAATAAATCAACTCTACCCATTATAGGGACAGTTTTACAAAAACAAAGAGTTTCCAACAATCTGCATTAAGAGTTTTGCTCAAGGCAAGTAATTCTCAGACTGACAGGTCTTGCCCGCAATACACTGGCACTTCTGACAGCAGCTGTCCCTGTCAATCATCTTTCTCCTGGCTGTGGCGCAAAGCTGCTCTATTCAGTTCTTAATGTTAGGTTATGCAACTTGCACTTCCACAAATGACAACAAGCACTGTTTACCAAAAACTCATGGTTCAAGTGATCAGCCTGTGTCTTTGTTGACAAGCATAACCCTAAATTATGAATAATGTTCATTCACCATGAATATTGATGTTAGAAGGCACTCTGTTGTGTTCATCCTCCAAAATACTGATGACACATTGATTTCTGCATTGTATCATTCAAAGAATAAAAACTTGACAAGATCAGTGATGGCAGTGGTAGTGACATTCCGTTAGGAAATAAGGTCTTTGCAACCATACCATTGGTAACCTGATTTAATCTTCAGCTAACAGACAGATTGTCAAGTCAGATGGTTTATATGGCAGAAGGACCAAACTCTGGCACCAATCACCTGTTGAAAGTCTTCGCCGGAAAGTCTCATTTAAGAAAATATATGCAATGCAAAAGGTCCTTCTCAACTAATTTATGCAGAGGCGCTTTTGCTCTTTTAAATGTCTGCTGCTGGTGAACGTAGTGCACAGCTGTGTTTAGTTTACTTGCACATTGGTAATTTCACAGTATTGCTGATTTGGTAGGTGTGAACATCCACAGACAGGCCTTCAAAAAAGGATTTCAAGTATTATTTTAAGAATGCCAATCAGAATAGTCCAGAGGATTGACTCCTCCTCCTGGAAGCCATTCTCTGGGACGTGAACATTCTTCTGCTGTTTGTTCACCTCTTCTGAGAAATAAGAGCCTTTGTCAAATGGGTCCTCTGGGACAACCTGGTCATAAAAGACCTTCATTTCAAACTCACTCTCCTGGTACGATGGATGTCCGTAAATACCAATGCCAACTGGCCGCGCAAAGTCCACGGGCACCACGACCATGTCAGGGCCGCACGTGGTTGACTGTAGTTTGTACGTGTCGAAGCTGGGCCGCAGTGTCTTATCAGACACGTAGATGTCAGCATCTCCCTTGAGGCTCTGGAGGCGCAGGACAATTCGGCCATCGTGGTTCAGCCGGAGGTAGCTGTAGTTCCCAGCGCCAATGTGCCCCTGCACCACGTGGAGCAGGACCCAGTCATCGGGAGTGCTGTCATCCTCAGTCGTATGAAGGAAGCCACTCGACAGGGACAGCCAGAGTAGCACAGGCCAGCAGCAGGACCACTTCATGGCTCAAGAGGGCTGCCACCCACTTAAAGACTAAAACAAAAGTACCACGCGTTCAAGTCACGTCAAGTCAAAGGTGTAACACAATGAAATGGAAAACACGTTGGACTTTATTGTGTAGAACAAGCAGAGAGTTACACAAAACTGATCGCGTGTAGTAAACCTCGCCTTTAAACCCTCAACACCTAACAAGTATCCAGACATTAAAAACTGCAACCTGGCAAACGATACGATAATACGAACGACAGTGCTTTAAACTGCTACACTTCAAGCACAGTATCAGTGCTGTTTAACAAATAGTTGACTAACGAAAACTACAGACCCACGTTTCTATACACTTTTAATCACTGGAGCGAATTCGTTAATAGATATTTTAAATATATTTTCTGCTAAATAAACGGCACCAACTACATTCATATCATGTCCGACAGAACCCTGTCGAAAATGATCACGTAGCACATTCCGCATAGTACTTCGAAGTATCCAGATGCCAGTCAATCCTGTCACAAGAATCGAAATCATATCTAAGGAGTATGTAATAATTTATGCTGCGTATGCGTTTTGTGTCTAGCTTGATTTATTTAGACACGTAAACCAACAGTAGTACCAGCAACAAGTCAGCTAATCCAACTCGAGTAGAAATTAACATATGGCTGTGACATTCAGCCCAAACATTAGGACGTAAAACGCTTACGTTAGCTTGGAGCTGTATAATAATCTAAAGCAAACGTTTCGTCAGCTCACCAGAAACAGTATAGCTAGCTCTGGCTAATATGAGAAAAAACTAACTGGGGCACTTGTCATAACTAGACAGTTATTTTATTTAATATACTTAAGTATAGAAAGTTTTTCCTTTGGGTGTTACTTAACACAGTGATTTACGGGTCCATCAAAATAAATACGAACGTATTTCTACCTAAAGATACCTAATAAAACATAGTAGATCCACAAGTTAACATTTCTATTTTAACTAAATCGTCTGATTGAAGCCTAAATATATTTCACTGCAGGTATATGAAATTAAATGTCCGAACTGTGATGGGTAGATAGCGCCTGATATTAATAAAGTACTAACCTTGCGTTAGCATTAGCCGTCACGCCTACGGATCAGTCTGACACCCATTGGACCGCCATTTTCCATGGTGCAAAGCGAGGCCGGATAACGAGATTTTGTTGTAAACTCGCGAGAAAAATGCAGCGCCAATAGGAAGCATATGGGTGGAACACTTTTGATGTATATACATTATTAAAATTACATTTACTAGAATTTACTAGAGACATTGATAATGCACGCCCATAAATCTTTCTAATATTCCAGTAGGTATATAGCAATACGCAGTCGCCTTTTTTCAAATGGCACTCGGGTCATGTTTTGGCGCGCTAGCGAAATCGTAGCGTCTGCTTCCGGTGTAAATAGCCATGCGCCGGTTCTTCAATGAACCCACTTCCGCTTCCTTTACGCCTCCGGTTCACTTTCAGAGGCTGTTGGTTATGTTCTAGAGTACACGTGCTCGACTTTTTCCCCTTTATTTACAGTGCTTTTACTAATTAGTGGCACGTTTTTTAACTAGGTGCAATTTTAGTCTAAATCTTAAGCCTTTGAGTGGATTAGTTTGGGCAGCTTTACGTTTAAGCACCGTAATTGCAGCACCTTCTGGTCTGGAAGACGTCCCGCTTGCCGCCGCTTTTTAAGATACAAAGCTGCTGTCCGTGTAAATTTAACTTCGCGGTGCCTCCGTACCGACCGTGCCATCAGAAAGCTGAACGTTGCGGGGTGACAGGAGTGCGATGACTGAAAACGGAAGCAGCTGAACCCAGTGATTTACGTTTCGAGTGTGATTACTTTGCCTCCGGCCAGCGGTTGCACTACCCGAGACCGGCGGTCTGATTCCAGCTCCATCATGGGGGCTTACCTGTCCCAGCCCAACACGGTTAAATCCACCGCTGATGGCGGTAACAAAAGCATGAGCTACGGCTTTGCGGCCATGCAAGGCTGGCGGGTATCCATGGAGGTGAGTATTAGCTGTAATTTTCTCTAAATTATCCTAAAAGACGTCACCGTTATTGCGTGTTGAGTTTAGCTGCAATAATTAGTTTGGATATATTTAGACTTTTATGTAAAACGAATGCTGGGTTATATTACTGAAGTGTGTGTCTGAATTGTGCTTTATGGTAACCTTGTTTTAAACAGTCAAAAGTTTAGTGTGAAACTTACCCGACAACTTAAGTAGTTCTGTTATCTTTTGCGGTAGAGGAGCCACAGGACCTGTTAAACCTCAGGGCTTTATATCGTTTTTCTGAATCATACATTTGCTAAAGATTGAGTGATTAGCCTGGTCTTCTGTAGCGTTGTGGTTCTGATAAGTTGGTTTGTTCCAGGACGCCCATAACTGCATCCCAGAGCTCGATCAGGAAACTGCTATGTTTGCGGTTTATGATGGACATGGAGGTATGTGAATCATAGTGCTGCTGTTTATGACAAAATATGACTCCAGTAAACTGACAGAACTGTGTATATGATTATTCTGCAAAAGTGTTGTGGTCGTTAATACTGGACACACTGAATAGATAAGATGAAGACTGCTTTTTGTATGCCTGGGTTTTTTGTTTGCAGTTAATGAGGCGGCTGTGAAGTCAAACTTGTTTAAATAAAAAGAAACTCATGTCAAGGCAACAATTCATGTCTTTGAAGGTGAAGAGGTCGCTCTTTACTGCTCAAAATACCTGCCCGACATCATAAAGGACCAGAAGACGTACAAAGATGGCAAGCTGCAGAAGGTAGGTTAGACATAGTCATGTGACCTGGGTGTGTGGCTGCCGTGGTGGACGTCCTGAGGCTAACGCTGCGTTCCATTTACCCCGGAGGTCAGAACTCAGAACTGGGAATGAAATCACACACAAGTTAACAATGTTCCAGTGCAGCAAGTCGGAAAGCCATTTAGAAATATCTGGGACCTGTTTCAAAATAACTAGTAGGATTTAATTTACCCCAGTTTAAATGGCCTTTATCTTCATTGACTTACATTTAACCCAGACTACCTTAAATCTGACAATCTGCCTGGCTGAGCAAGTTATCCTGCTAGACGCAAGTGCTAATAAACAGTATAAAACTACAGCTTTAACTTCTGTTGATAAAGGGTGCAGCCATCTTGAATGCTGAGGTTGGGGTTGTGCCGATTCCTCCAAGTTCATGAGTTGGAATTCAGACTTAAGGGGGCGTTGCAGTTGCAGTTTCTGACTAGGAACTCTGAATTTCTGAGTTTCGAGTTCAAATGGAACGCAGCGTAATGCCCATAGCACTTTAGCTTTCTGTAGTCAGCCTGCCAGCACTTAAATTGGCTTAATGCATCACCTGTCGTTTCATACATCCTCCTTTTAGCAGCAGGCTTGGGATGCTTTTGGATAAAGTGCTAGTGTGGGATGAAGGAGCAATGCCCAGATTCGACAGGACTCCCCTAGTCAGAATGGCTCTGCAGGTGGTTAAACTCTTAATGGGTGCCCGCTCTCAACATAGAGGGCAGCAATACAACATGGAGTGAGATCAACATCTCATCGCAGGTGTCTGTGATTTTAGGCCCTGGAAGATGCCTTCCTGGCAATTGACAACAAGATCACCACAGAGGAAGTGATTAAGGAGCTATCCCAGATCGCGGGTCGACCCCAGGAAGACACAGCCAAGGACAGGGTGGCTGAAGAAGATGATGGTAATCACACAGACAGAGAATGCTTCTCTATAGGGCTGGGGCCGTTTGCATAAAACACCTTAAGTTAATATTTTCCTTAGTCAGTTGAGGTTTCCTTAAAATGTTCACTTAAATACCATCACGGTTGCACAAAAGACCTTAACCAAAAGGAAAAAACTTAAGGTATCTATTTTAACTGCAACACCGCCATGTTTATGGTGATAAATGATGAAAATGAAAGGATCCTGAGAAGTGTTCTGTGACTGAGAACAGTGGATATGATTAATGATGAACAATTTATTTTACCTGACTGACAGTGAATTTATTTTATTTGTACACTCCTCGACATGTTTATAATTTATTATCAAATCTGGCTACAGATCGTTCTTTTGGTTTCACAGAATAAGAAAACGATGTAATGTTATAACTAATAAGTGCTGGCACGTTTTACCCTGTGCACCAGCAATATTAGACAGAAGTACTTCAGTTATCGATTGAATTCTCCAATGTAGAAATATGGAGACACATGCAAAAATGCAATTAATGTAACTGAGATACAACAATAATTCCATCTGCCCAATTTTTCCTCCACTAGTTCTTTTCCCAGTAGTTCTGCCGTATCTTCCAAGTTGGCACTAGTGCTTGTCAATCATTCGGCAATGTTTATTGCCATATGCCCCACTCAGTCGTTTTAAATTGAGCAAAACTATCTACTCACAGTGAATACAATACACCAGTGGGAACAATCCACCTTTTTATAAGAATGATGCAGCAGGGATGAAATCTGACTTTTTTATTTATATTCATCAGTCGAATAATATTTCATTAAATGATAACAGGTATCATTGCTTGCTTGCACTCATGCCTGCCAATCTCCATAGAAACTACGATTTTACTGCCGTAAAATGTCTTTTATTGCGATAAATCCCTTAAGGTTTTTTCCTTAAGGAAAAACCATAAGGAAACCTTTTAAGGGACTCTGTGTAACACCCTTAAATAAATCCCTCTGCTAAGGAGAAATTGAACTTTTAAGTGTCATTCTTCAGGGGAAAACTTAGTGTTTTGTGCCCCTGGAATTTAGTTGGAATTGAAAATATATATATGTTTGTGTGTTTAATTAGAGGACAATGAAGGCCCTTTTTAATGGACCTTGAATAAAAGTAATGCTTGATTAACGCTTCGGATTCGGATTCATGGTGCAGATGTCATGGCTGTAAGGCATCCTTTTAACTCCCCTCTCACCCCAGTGGACAATGAGGAGGCTGCCCTCTTGCATGAGGAGGCAACCATGACCATCGAGGAGCTGCTGGTGCGTTATGGCCAGAACCTGAACTCCGTGAGGTACGGGAAGAAGGCCTGCCCAGGTGGCAAGAAGGAGGCAGGGGATGGTGAGAGGCCCTCCCCTGAGAAGGGCGTGAACGGCGAGGCCGAGTCTGAAAGCGCGGGGGTGGTGGCGGTGGATGGCAGCAGTGGCGGGAAGGAGAGGCCTGAGAGTGCAGATGGGAGCAGCGGGTCCACCAAGACACGTGCCTGCCGGAGAAGCCCAACTGGGGAGGCCCCTGGGGAAAAGGCCTCCAAGGTGGAGGGTGAGCCTGGGCCTTCCTGCTCGTCCTCGAGCACCCAGGTCCAGTCAGGGACCAAGTCAAAGTTCTTTGAGGACAGTGATGAGTCTGAAGAAGCAGAGGATGAATCTGAAGATGGGGGCAGTGAAGAGGAGGAGGAGGAGGAGGAGGTGAGGACAGGGTCCTGTGCAGGGGGGCGTAATGTACCGAAAAGCTAACAAATCAAACTGTGCGTCACACACCCCTGTCACCATGACACAGACGAGCTTGGAATGAATCCTTTCAGGATTGCAGCGAGGATGATGAAGGGGAATACAGCAGTGAAGGAGATGAGGAAGGTGACACGGAGGAGCTTGATGAGGAAGAGATGTGTCTGCCTGGCATGGATGGGAAAGAAGAGGTGATTGTTTGATATTTTGGAGACCTGTGTGTCTGGCTCAGATGTCGGTTTGGAATCTGGGTGTTTTCCTTCTCTGGCCAAAGGAATTGGGGAAGTCCTCTGATCCCAGAGGCTTGGAAAGGCCCTTTCTCGTGTTCCAATCCTTGTAAACTAAATGGATCCCTGTTCTTTCAGCCGGGCTCTGACAGTGGCACTACTGCAGTGGTGGCCCTGATCCGGGGAAAGCAGCTGATCGTGGCCAACGCAGGTGACTCGCGCTGCGTGCTCTCTGAGAAGGGCAAGGCCGTGGACATGTCCTACGACCACAAGCCTGAGGACGAGCTGGAGCTGGCTCGCATCAAGAACGCTGGCGGGAAGGTCACCATGGATGGCCGTGTCAACGGGGGGCTGAACCTCTCCAGGGCCATAGGTAACATTACAATGCGGGATTTAGCCATACATCCAGGGTACTATGGTATGGTTTTTTCACCCACATAAGTTCTAGAAAGTACTAGAATTACCCCCAATATGTGAAAATTTTATCCACTTGCCACTCCCAAGTTCACTGACCTACCAAAATATATATGGACATAATTCAAGATAGATGCCGTTATGGGTTATGTATTTATTTCACATGGACCCTTTGGCAACCTGTGGTTTCTAGGGGATCACTTTTACAAAAGGAACAAGACTCTTTCCCCAGAAGACCAAATGATCTCAGCCAAGCCCGACGTCAAAGTACTCACACTTAACGAAGAACATGACTTCATGGTCATCGCGTGCGACGGAATCTGGTATGTGCTCTATTGTCCATATGGTTTTTATAAAGGAGACTGCATTGAGTGTCAGGGATAGGCCCAGTGTTTTTTTAAGCCTGGGCCATCAGCTGCTCTGCCTCCCTTAAGTCATGTGACCATTGCCCTTAGGAATGTGATGAGCAGCCAAGAAGTGGTGGACTTCGTCAGTGAGAGGATAAAACCCAATGAGAGTGGCAAGGTCAGGGCATTGTCATCTATTGTGGAAGAGGTAAGGCAACACCATCTTTATATTCATGAAGATAATGGGATAAATGATTTCTTTGGGAATTTGTGGGTAGGATTGTGTGCTGTCAACTATTAAACAATAGTGATTGGAATATTCAGTGAATCTGTTGATTTAGTACCTTGAAGTTTAAAATTCTATGTGTGGCAACCTGACCACTGATCTGGTGGGGCCATGGGGTGTGGATACTGACTCCTATATGACCCCCATCCCCGCAGCTGTTGGACCAGTGCCTAGCGCCGGACACATCAGGAGATGGCACGGGCTGTGACAACATGACCTGCATTGTGGTGACATTCAGGGCACATGAGGCCAGTGGCTTGGTTGAGCAGAGAGGGAAGCGCAAGCCGGAGGACGATGGCCCAGAGAAAAACGGTGCTGAAAACAAAAAGGCAAAGCAGGAATAGTAGGCCGGCCTGGTCCCTCCAACAAACAATTATATACGCACTTCCCTACTGGAAACCAGATTCGGCACAAGACTGTCCTCTGGTGACCGGAGGTGCAGTCATGCTTTGTGTAACTGTAGATCTGGGGGGGGGGGGGGGGGGGGGGGGGGGGGGGGGGGGGGGGGGGGGGGGGGGGGGGGGGGG
>JAODLD010000069.1:16810969-16830901 GCA_026781065.1 Mormyrops boulengeri
TCCCGCCCACCCCCCCACCCCCCCAATTCATTCAAGAGCAGTTTTGGATGTATGAGACTGTAACTTTAAGCCCCCTGTTGACTGGACTGAAGTAGTGTATATGAGCCCTGAGTGTGTTTTGCAACCATTCATGCCTGTACTCTGTACATAATTTTTTCATACTTGTCAACTGAGGAATTTTTTTCCCCCCCTTGAGTTGTGATGTGACATTTGGTGCTTTTTTCCCTTTTAACACCAACATGTTGCCACTTTCAAATACACTTTTTAAAAAAAATTTGAGAACCCGTCTTTGTTTTCCCTTCCTCCCGTGTTCTTTCTCATGAAAATTCCAGAAAAAGCCATCTCTGTTTTTGACACAAATCCAGGATTGAGACTGGTCTTCCCCCTTACGGTCAGTTTTCCAGCATGCATTCAAAGGTGAGGGGAAGATGACTGTCCCTTGAATTCAGGAGGGAGGAGATCCATGATGGTCCCGAGGTTTCTCTTGCATCTGAGGAACATGAGGGTTTAATGATCTCACTAGCTTGTTTTTGGTTCCTCCTTGTTGAAAGGATTGTCCACTGTCTTTCTATCATCTTGGGGGCGGTGTTGCCTTCAGCCTGAATATATTCATTCTGTCTAGAGCTTAATGGGAAGTAGTTTTAATTATAAGACACCTGCCTATGTCCTCTATTTAGTTTGAAGACCTGCACCATTCAATAGGTAGGTTTATATACAAGGTATTTTTTTGAATATATATTTTGGTACTTTTTTCAAGGTGTCACTGTTGGTTGAGCAGAAGCTAAATGGAGAATGTTCAGAAAGAGATGCCATTTTTCCTGAACCAATAAACTTATGGATATAAACAGTCTCATGTTTATTTTGATATTTGTTCTTGAGGCTGTGGCAAAATTATGTATGATCATTCTAGTTACACCAATGTGGCATATACACCTCAATTGTTGGTTGGGGGGGGGGACATCTCAACCATGAGATATCCTTGATGATATCCAAGTAGACAGTCATTACATATATACACAAAAATAGGCCAAAATTTAATGGGCAATTTGGATTTGGCCTATTTTTTCCACAGTAGTGTATAATATTTCAAATATACTCATTTCTCTTTTATATTTCAAATATAATCATAACTGCCTTTCTAATATCTTCACTTCAATAAAGCTGTTTGGTCCTAGTTACGGCTTGGGTGCAATGTACTACTGTGGCTGTCCATAGAAAGTATTACTGCCACAAGCTTAGGAGTGCAGAAGGTGTTTGGGATGTGGTGTTACCACAGTGGAGGATGTGTGAACATGCCCTTCCAGGCGAAAGAATCCACCATCTGCAATACCAGGTTGTTGATATTCGGTCCTTGAGCAATAGCTACATTAAACTCTATCACAAATTCATTTTTTTGTTGCTCAGCATTAGATTTACAGTTTTAACATTAACATACAGGCATTTCACCTTATTTAATAAATTCTCATTCCCAAAACTTCAGGGTTACGTGTCACTCTGACACAGCACAGTAACTAAGGTGGTATAAGTGAGGCCACATAAGTAAATAAAGTGATATGTGTGCAGATAAATTAGCAATTTTCGTCAAAAACAATATGGATATTGTCATCTATTATGGTATTTTTTATTGTTAGTGAGGTTTATGTGTAAAACAGTGCATTTTCCCACCACCTGACTGATACACGCAGTTAATTATAAGTGACTGACTACATTTGATTTTTTGAAAAAAATCACAAATAAGCCTGGCAAATATGAGGCTAGTTTGATCCTTCTAGGTCACTTTTTTGGGGTGTTTTGGCCACTGGTCTGTGATGTAGCCTATATACTGCCATGACATGTGGCCATAGAAGTAAATAAAGTAATATTAGTAAGGTGAAATGTGCAAAAATAAATAAACAACTGCTAAAATACAGTGTTTGTCTAACACAAATTCATTTTTAATATGATCGGCAGTGTGAGTTTTCACAAATCAGACTGGTCAGTATGAGCCTGGTTGGACCTGTTTATATGGTGAAGCTTTTTATCCACGTTTGAAAATAAGGCAAAGTGTAATATCGGCAGATTTCGGGGTGTGTGTGACGTCATCCGAATTGACAAATCGCGAGTAATAAAATGCCACTCTGTTTACTAGCGCGCCTCAACGCACGGTGGAGATAAATTAAACGGAATGCCGAATCGCTAACTGCAAACTATCTTTACCGCGGTAGATGACCGGGGAATAAGCACCTTACTGATTACCCGTGTGTCTGCTCCTCTCGGTATCGAGACTTTCCGAAACGTCGTGATC
Source organism: Mormyrops boulengeri (assembly GCA_026781065.1). Lineage (NCBI taxonomy): Eukaryota > Metazoa > Chordata > Actinopteri > Osteoglossiformes > Mormyridae > Mormyrops > Mormyrops boulengeri. The sequence continues at coordinate 16,813,254 of JAODLD010000069.1, forward strand.
CGATCATCTGCCGCCGGTGTGGGCATTATAGTGAATTAGTCATGCATATCGGTTGAATACACAGTACCTGTTTAGAACAAACTGCCACTATGGGATATTAACCCCAGGGCAGGCACTAATATACCCGTGAGCCGGCTCGATGGCAACCTACAATACGTTTTGTGAAAGGACAGTGTAAAATCAACCTGCTATTAACGGTACACTTTTCATGCACTACTATACCTGTAATTAGTTGTAGGAATAATATAAGAAAAAAATGGAGGTTCGCTATGTTCTATGATGAAAAACACAACCGACGGTGGCTCGAATTTTTGCAGGCTATTCCGCAGCGTTGGGAGTCGTTCCCCCGCCCCTGCCTATCGTCTCAAGCATGCATGTTACCGCATGTTACATAGGTATGCTCCCGTAATACAAATATAACTATACCAATGCTAATATCCGTCTCTAATTTTCCCATAGTGTATAATCGCGGGTCCCCTGTCGTGGACTGGCATTCCGGCCAGGGTGTACCACAGTTAGAAGATACCGTCCGGTCTCCATGGCAACCGCACTCTGCGGCAGCTAGAAAGATTTATAGAAAGCACGCGCAGCCAACAGTCTAAAACTGCACACTCACCATTAGGATCAAGCCTCTTCACGGCGATCCACGTATTGGTCGAGTTTGCTTTGCAGGTAGAAGCAGCATTTGTTATATTGAAATCCTTTCGAATTCCGTTCTTCCCTGCCACAACAGTGGACGGAAACGTTCTCGTCGCCGGAAGTCGTGCTCACGTGTTCTCTACTTTCCTTATTAGGAGACTACTACCGGTTTGGCGCCAGCGTATTTGAACTTTCGAATATGAATGAGTGCGAATAAGCGCGCCAGACGATCCCCTTCATGCTGCTTCGTGTACTAATACGAATCTTGATCTCACATAAACAATGTTTTCGATCAAGCTGTTTAGCTAATTAAAACTGTGCAATACAGGAGAATGAAGGATTCCTTAATATGAGGATTTTAACTTTATCGGTTCGGTTACCCAGGAAGAGTATCAGTTAGCTGGCGCCAGAGGGATCGGATTTGGAAAATTGCAAAGAACAAGCTAAAGAAAGGTTTGGTTCGTGTGATCCATTGTCTCTGGCTTGCTCACTGGGGGTTTTGGGAAGGAAGCGCTTTGAGACAATGTAATGTTGTGAAAAAGTGCTATACAGAAACGTTTTAATTTAATTTAAACATCACAACTGCATTTTACTTTATTGCTGCGATCGTCTAACCAATTTTCTGTCTCAGTTTAGATGATCGCTGGGAACAATCAGAGGCAGATCAGCGCTTTTTTCTCCGGTGGCGCCACGGTATGCATGTATGCGTAGTAAGACTTAAAGTAATATCTGTGAATCGGTTTGATTGTCTTGTGATCTCTGTGGTACTTCACCAAATACGATTGACAAACTCAAGAAAAACGAACTTAGAATGTATCGTACTCATCATTGTGTTTTTATTGCTTTGGAAAGGTGGTTATAACATTCAGGTAGCGTTTATTTTAATAGTAATAATTATTAGTAGCAGTTGGTAGTGTCATTGTGAGTTAATTAAAATGAGTAATTTTATTTGATAGGGTGTACCATCTGTCTTGAAGAAGAATTCATGTACTGCTGAGAGGATGCAGGCCCTTGTCGATCCCACGAAGCTCCATGTGCAGAAGGAGAGTGATCCAGAGTTGGAAAACTTGCCCCCCTCTCCATACACCTTGTGTGTTCCAGAGACCCCAGACAGCCAGATTCGCACCTCTCTTAATGTTCCAGAGCACACAAGCAAAGCCCCGGTTCCTGTCCCTTGCAGCCTAAGGTCGCAGGCTTTTGGTCTGCAGAAACCTCTTGCAGCCAGAAGGTTTCTGCTGTCACCAAGAGGATGGAGGACACCCTTAGGCCCTGCTTCATTGGGCAGTCAAAATGGTGGGGTGGAGAACATGAGGAGACTGCTGAGTGACTTTGGGGGGATGCAGAAGAATGTGCAAAGCAGGCCTCTGAGCGCTGGGGGTACCCCTAAGCTTAGGGGAGACAGCCCCTTCGGGATCGCTCTGAAGGCCGTCAGAGCGTCTGCTACAACGGCAGTGAAACGCAAGTCCAGTGAGGACGAGCGGGATGCAGAGCAAAAATGCAAGCAGAACCCCTGTCGAGGCAGGACAGGGGGTACCCCTGAGCCTGTTCACACACCCAGGAAGGGGGTGCTGCCTCTACAGCCCATTCAGACCAACAGGGAAGATGTGTTTTCCCTGCTGGACCAGCAACTAACTGACACGGGTTCAAGAAGCCACAGTGGTGCCCCTGATGGAGGGGAGGGTGTCCCCACGAGCAGTGAGGGGGACCATCAGCACATGCCACTTACTGGAGGGAGTTCGGGGGAAACTTGCCCATCAAGCAACAGAGATATGGCAGCCAGCGAAGATGAACTATCATGCTTAGAGGATCTTCTGCAAGATGACGGCTTCTGGTCAGATGGCAAGATGGAAGCAGATCAGTTTGTTGCAAAGTAGGTTTGGTGTTGCTGTGTCGCCTGAGCTATCACATTATTAAATGTGGCTAATGTAGGATAACATACTGCCCTTTAGACAGCTAATCAAATCAGGTCACCTTGTCACATCACTTGACACTTGGTAAGTGGATATTAGTGCAAAACTCATGTGCAAAGTTCCACAACAGCAACAGAGTAGTGCAAATATGAAGTATTAAAAGAATTGTAATATGCAACTTTGTCCTGATAAATGGGGTGTAAATAAATACAATGAATTGCTACATAATTGTGTAGAGGGTGGATATGGATGACCCTTTTAATGGGTTTGTGGACCAGAGTTCAGCAATGCCTTACACTGTCTCAGAGCCTACTGGTTTGGGCCCTCATACTGCAGTACCATCTGCCTGATGTGTGTGAGCAGTTTCTTGTTTTGTCTCATGGAAAGCAAAATTGAGTAGGTGAAAAGAGAATTAGTCCACAGGAATTAAAGAAGTATCACTATTCTATTTTGATGTCTGGGATCCTTGTTGATTTTCCCAGCTTTCTTCAGGCACCACCTGGTATGTGTATCCTGGTGGGAGGGAGGCTTACTTCCAGTGATTTTCTCCAAGCACTGCACTACTTTTTGCAAAGCTTTACAGCTGTAGGTGGTGCTGTTCCCGTACCAGGTGGCGAGGCATCCAGTTAGGATGCTGTTGATGGCACAGTTATGGAGTGTCCTGCGGATGCCAGGGACTGTTGCTTAACCTTTTTAGCCATTGGACATAATAGAACCACTGGTGTGCTACCTTCACTGTTTTGCTGGTGTGGGTTGCCCACACTGATCAAACGGCTCCTTGTTCTTCCAGCAAACTGAGAGCCATTCCAGATGATGTCATCTTGTCAACCGGGCTGCACAACAGGTACTGGGTTCTGGATGTGCAGGAAGTTGTCAGTCACAAAGGTGACTTGGAGAAGCATCTGAAGATCACAGCTTCAAAGATCATGCACCCCACTGAGAGCTGTGTGCTGAAGGAAGGATGGTAATGTGCTACAATGTGACGGCTATCACGTTTGCTGGTTTTGCTGTGTCCTGTTTAACCTTATCGGCTTGTGTCCAGAAAGTCATGGGTTCAATGCTGTCTGCTCCTCCTCTCTGATTCTCAGCTTTCTTCAATTGTAGGTTACTTTAGACAAAAGTGTTTGATAAATAGCAGTACCTATGGAATGGATGACTCTTGGTTTGTCCCCTCAGGGAATCCACGCCTGTTGCCATAGGAGACATTGTTCATCTGGAGGGGGAGAGTGACCGTGGAAGCTGGTTCATTGGCAGGGACTCCGGTTTCTTGGTCCTGCAGCCTGATGTTCTGATCTCCTGCACCAGTATCTCCAGCAGTATCCGCTGCATGAGGCGGGCAGTTCTCTCTGAGAGATTTAAGGTACGCCTGTGAATCCCTATACCTAAAAGCCTTACGGGTCTTTAGTGAAGGACTTCCCTCAAGCGAGCTTGCTGTCCCCTCTCTGCAGGCCTTTGATGGGAGCTCGAGACAGATGCTCAATGGCACCATGGTCCACGAAATCTTCCAGAAAGCAGCCACCTCAGGGGGCTTCCGGCCACAAAGACTCCAGCAGTTGTTGGAAGAAGCCCTGCTGGGTCCCGCTTTCCTCAGGGAGATGTAAGTGACCCCATGGAGCTTCAGCTAACCGTGTATGAATGTTGCCTTTGCATATATCTCTGGCTGCTGAGCTTGAATGCTCATGACACTTGATCGGTCCTGGTTGGTGGTGTTGTGCTACCCTGCAGGTACAGTCTGAAGCTCAGCCAGGCAGACATGCGGCGGGAGGTGGAGGAGTATCTCCCGTCTCTGGGCAAATGGGCCAGTGACTACCTGGCCTCCTCTGCACAGGCCGGGAAAAAGCAGCTCATGCTCAAGCTGTAAGTAGGGGTCCAGGAGGGGGATGTGGGCATAAATGATTTGTCTGTCAATGTTAACCCAGAGCCCCAGCAGCAGGGCTTGTCTGGGCAGGGGGGGTGGTCTGACCACGTCCGTCTGCCTGCCACAGGCCAGGGGAGTGTCACCAGGGCACCGCCTGCCACGTCACAGTCACGGACTTCTTGGATATTGAGGAGAACATCTGGTCACCTCGCTTTGGCCTCAAAGGCAAGATCGATGTGACAGTGCGTGTGCAGATCCACCGACGGGGGCGAGATCAGGTCTGGGGGCGGAGCCGGGAGGGTGTGGTGCCTCTGGAACTGAAGACCGGCAGGGAGTCCAACTCCATCGAGCACCGCAGTCAGGTAGCGTAACCACAGGCAAAAGTGGAGAGGTCACCATGGCCACAAACTTGGGGTAGAGCATGGTGATATTGGGCACTTTCACACCAAAGTTCCAGAACTTGATTACAAGTTCCTGGGCTGTCTCAAGCGGGGACTTTTGTAGCTCCTGGCCACTTCCTGTGTTTCTTTCACACCGCAAAACATGAACTGAGACCTTCATGCTAAATACTGGTAAGCATGGGAGACACACAACGCTCGTATGTTAAATTTTACATAATTTCATACAAAATTACATTGCCACCCCAAAACAATGGAGGATGAAAAAGTTGTTTTGCTAGTTATGTTATTGGGAGGTTTGATCAATCAAAATGGGGCACAGCGTTTTATTTGTATTTTATTTATTCTACCGGCAACATTTTTATATTTCATTATTTCAACTGTCCAGCAGATTGACCTTTTGTTTTGCACAGAATGAAAAACGGCGATATTATTGACGATAAACGTATATATTGGTTATCAATCAAATTTTCCATTGCAGAAATATGGAGACAAGCAAATATATCCATTGATGCACTGAATATAACTGAAGTAAAACAATAATTCCATCTCTTCAGTTTTTGCTTTCTATTTTCATCTCTTTTTTTCCGTGAAACTCCCATGCTTGTGACAAACAATTCAGAAAGTTTATGTAAGCCCCTCCCCAGTAGATTGTGTTATAACGAAAAGTACCTAGTCTGGAGTATGGACTAAAGTAGTATCGGTGTTGATCCATGCCTATCAGATTGTTTATCCCCCATGTGTGACTGATCCACATGCAATATTTACTTATTTGTGAAAATACAGCTCCTATTTCTTGTTAAATCCATTTGTACAGTCAATCAGATGACAGCTCCTTGCCGTTTCAAATGTGTGTTTTGTGTCATTCAAGCTGAACGCTAACACTGCTATTCAATTTCTTTGCCTCTCTGGGTGTGAGCGCATTACTTGTACCTGCTGTAAAGTCATGCATATATCGTTTGCAGTAGGAACAGCGTAAGAACATCAAATAAGAGGGCGACGATCTGGAAGTATTTTACACTTTTAACAACTCAGCACAGTGATGTTCAATCTTCGTAAAAACAAAGTTTTGAGAGGTGGAAGTAGCGTTTAGTGGAAAATCCCACTAAAAACACGCAATTGTGTGAGACAACGCGAGTAATATGAAAAAAGCAATGGCTAATTTGGGAGTCGCTAGCTTGGGCTGATTTGTACGCTCGCTGCAGCATGTGATACAGGGGTGGCTGCTATTGCAACGAAGTGTAAATGACGCTGTTGCCAGTGGGAGAAAAATTGTGGGGCATTTTAAGCCTTCACAACTTGCATATACTCTCTTGGAAGAACTGCAAGTGCCTCTAAAATGCTTAAAACAAGATGTACAAACAAGGTGGAACAGTACATTATGTAGGTTTCTAGTACCCTAATTTTTTTGGCACACATTTTTTTGTATTGACTCGTTAAAAATAAGTTTATATATTGTATATATTTATTAAAATATTAACGTAAAAAGCTCTGTCAGAATTGGCAGTTGTGTGTCCGAATCAGATTGGAAATGGAAAAATGTGGATCAGCCCATCCCTATAGAAAAGGGTTCTGGAACTACCTCAGGAACTAACATTGGGCGAAGTTCTTGTCGTGTAAACAGGACAAAAGTTCCTGGTTTTGGAAAAAGGCTCTGGTTCCTGAAAAAAATTCCTGCAGTGTGAAAGTGCCCATTATGGGATGTGGCCACCAGGTGATCCTGTATAACTTGATGAGCTCTGAGAGGCGCGGGGCAGCAGAAATGGAGGCAGGCTTCCTGCTGTACCTGAAGACGGGCAGCATGCATGCCATCACGGGGAGTCGCATGGACAAGCGAGGTGGGTGTCATCCCCCCCGACCTGTTGCCGCTGTTCCCCCCAGAGTGACCATCCTGTTTCTCCGTAGAGCTCCTAAAGCTGAGGAATACATTAGCATATCACCTCGTCAGCAGTGTGCAGCGTGGAGGGGCCAGGGGCCCGCGCCTTGCACCACTGCCCAACATCGTCACGGACCAGCAGGCCTGCAGATTCTGCCCACAGATGAGGAATTGCGCCCTCTACAGCAGGTACCGCCTGCCCTGCCCACCCTGGAGGGACTTCTCTGTCCTGCCCACGTGCTGACTGCCCATCTGTGTGCTGTTGCAGGGCCGTGGAGGGTGGCAAAGAGGGCAGCTGTGAGTCTCAGCCCCCCTTCATGGAGGCAGAGACCCAGCACCTGCGGGACACCCATCTGCACTACTTTGCACACTGGCTGCTGCTCTGCTCCCTGGAAGCTGAGGCCCCGGAGGGCAGGGGACGCCGACAAGGCATTTGGTTGCAGGAGGTGCAGGAGAGGTGGGCAGGTCACCTGTGGGGTGGGACATGTTAACTAGGGCTGGGTACCGAACTTCGGTAAGTTTGTGATACTGACTGAAATGCATCAATCATATCAAGGATTGAAAAATTAATTTTCTTTCGGTGCCAAATTCCAATACCCAATCAATAAATCTCAGCATCTGTGAGCTAATTAGCATGTAGCGGTGTAAAGATATAAAGTCGCTGGTGATGGGCTGTGTAACATGTGCTGCTGCTGTTTTTCTTTGTCACGTAGTGTAAAAAATGCCTAAGAAATTAAGTGTGGCTCCACAGGGTTCTAGACTGTGGCCATCTACTCTCATTTTGTGAGCATTTTTGGAGACGGTGCGACTAAATTTCACAACTGGGCGCAGCAGTGTGTCTTGCATATATGTATCCCTCATTCATACCCAAAAATGTCCCCCATTTAGTGGCTGACCACACTGTCATATCACATGAAACACGCAGAGTGTGTGCATGTGTATGTGAGCAAGATCATCAGAGCTCGGTCCGATTCGGTTCCGCAGAGACACTACTGAGGAGGTGCTTACAGCGATAAACTTGCCTATTGCTTGACCACAAGTACCAGCACTAACATGGAAGTTACACAGAAGTGTAGAAAAAAGGCAGAGTAGATGGAATTATTTTTGTACCTCAATAAGACTGAATACCTTTTGCCTGAATCTCCAGTTATTAGCGGGATAACGTTACATCAGTTTTTATTCTGTGGAACATGAAAGATTGATCTGCTGGCCAGATTTGTTTATGAATTATAGACGTCATGGGTCGTATAAGTAAAATCAGGGCTCTCAAGTCTCACGCATTGATGACACATATTTTAACCAGTTCACACACCACACCTTGTGCTTCTCATGGTGAGAAGTAAGGGAAACCCACCAAGGTGTCCCGTAATATAGAATTAATGGAAAATGCACAGACATACGGAGTGGAGTTTTCTACCTAGTTCATAGCTGTCCCTATCAAGTTAGTGTTAATAGCCACCTAGACCTAATAGGCCAATCAGAAAATGGCATTTGTTGTATGTTGATCACGCTGCAAGCATGTTATTACATGGATGCTCACACATACGGAGTGCAGACAAGGTGGAAGTGGCAAAGCAAGATCCGATCAATGTGGTAGACAGGGCTCTAAATTGTCACGCATTGACCGTGAGACACACGCAACACCCCATCTTACTCCAAACTTCTGATAAAATTTGAGAGCCCTGATAAAATATAAGGCTGTGTCCCATTATGATCATGATTGATCCCCCCTAGTAACTAACCAATAACTAACGAAACAACTTGTTCAAATAAAAGATTAGTGCTGTAATTTTTAATGTATATTTGTTGTTGAAATTGATTTAAAAGCATATTGGTATCAAAAGTATTATTCAGGAACTGGTATTGAAATATTCTGAACAATGCCCACCCCCAGTGGTAACGTCTGCATCTCTCTGCATGGCTGGCTCTCTGTCTCTCTCTCTGGGGAGGTATGAATGGCAGTCTGGGGCCACACACTGACACTCCCGTCTCCCTCCCCCAACAGGGAGGCCCACGGCTGCTGCATGGGTGACCTGATGCGGGCGGGCAAAGCCACACCCACATCGGACCACATGTTTGCTCAGCGCTTCCGTCGCCGGGGGACGGGGCCCGTGGGGACAGGCCTGAGCGTGGGTGACGGGGTGCTGGTCAGCCGGCAGGACAAGCAGCTGTTTGCTGTGGCCAAGGGCTTCGTGATGGATGTGGCCGGGGATGGTGGTGTGCTCTGCAAGCTGAACCAGTGAGATAATCGCTTGCAGTCTGCCTAGAGTTGAGATTAAATTTATTGATCCATGGGGAATCCCTGGTGGCAGCCAGTGCCTTGAAATAACGATGTCTTTACTGCAGGAATCTCTCTGGTTCTCCTGATGATGCCATCTTCCGTTTGGACCAAGATGAGGGTGAGAAGGGCCTGCATACCCACCTCGGCAACCTCTCCAAGCTCATGGAGAATTCCATGGAAAGGTCTGGTTCATTTTTCAGGACTTTGTGTTCAATCTGGGAGGCTCTCACATTAGTGACACTTTAACTCCCCACCCCAGTAAGAGGCTTCGGGACATAATCATCGACTTGCGACCCCCCTGCTTCTTTGAGAGTCTGAGCAGCGTGCTACCCCGGGATGCCAAGGACACCGTGGCCAGCATCTTACAAGGTCTGCTCACTCTCCCTTTCAGAACTCATGTCAGAATGAAGGCAGCGTGACTCAGTGGGGTAGTCCTCTGCGCTTGTGATCAGATGATCATCGGTTTGAACCCCATGTACAGTAGATTAGTCTTTTGTCCATTGGGCAATTGAGCATGACCCTTAATCTCCCCGATGTGTTTATCTGAAAGGGATATGTGAGAACTAGAATTCCAATATCCCTGTACTTATACTCATGAAAATGTCAAATTAAATGGAATTATTAGCATCAGTCCCATCTCAGGAAGATGCCTGTGCCCTGGGGAATGCCCCCAGTGTGATCTGGGACCAGTGCGCCTGTGATTTGACCTAGTGTTGGGCGGTATACCGGTTCATACGGAAAACCGTTTTTTATTAGAACCATTTTCTTATACTGCAATACCGGTTTAAATAGCCTACGCGACGTTTGGAAAGTGACGCAGCTAGAAGTTTAAGGGGGGGACCTTATTCACTGCTGCACCGCTAAAAATGTACCGCAAAAGATCAGAAATGGAAGATATAGCTGATGCTGGAGTTGAAAATAATGAGACACTGGGGTGGTCAAAAAGTCGATTCTCAGATACTAATCAATATTTAAAAATTAGTATCTGATTAGATACGTATTTTCACCATTATTGATACCAACAGTGTGGTTTCTGCCTCATTCGCTGCACTTCACCGCTACAGCACAGGCGCGCGTGTATGCACGCACGCGCACACACACATAAACACATGTGCAGCCTCTCCTCTCAATAGCCACTGAACGCATTTGCACTGGTTAACACACACATACCGAGTTGGCCGAACATGGCATATGCTGCAGTCGAAGACACTTCGCAAACTGCTTTAGTTTAAAAAAAAAAAAAAAAAAAAAACGCTAAAGTGCCATTTGGAAGTATTTTGCAGACGAGCATGGAAAGGCTAAGGATGTCTAAGCCTCAATGCAAAAACATAAAACAAAAATGTGTCCTGTGAAATGTGGTAAACGCCAAGTCATGCTTTAAAAATAAAAAATACCGTCGTATACTGTGAAACTGATATAACTTTGAAACATACCGTGATATAAATTTTTGATCATACTGCCCATCTCTAATTTAAGCACCTTTTTTTTCTAGGTCTGAACAAAACTCAGAAGCAGGCCATGAAGAAGGTCCTTCTCTCTAAAGACTACACTGTCATCGTTGGAATGCCCGGCTCCGGAAAGACTACAACAATTTGCTCACTTGTAAGGATCATCCCACCTTCTGCGTCCCTCTTCCCGGCCCTCTCACCATCAGCCCCACCTCACCCGCTCCCCACCCTCCTCAGGTACGCATCCTCCATGCCTGTGGCTTCAGCGTGCTTCTCACCAGCTATACCCACTCGGCTGTGGACAACATCCTGGTGAAACTACTGCGTTTTCGGGTCGGCTTTCTGCGTCTGGGCCGCGCCCACAAGGTGCACACTGATGTGCAACCTTACACAGAGGAGTGGCGCTGCTCCTCGGGCATCCGCACCCTTGCCGAGCTGGAGCAGCTGTACAACAGTGAGGTGGGGCTTCAGGAGCTAGCTGGACTACATTTGGAGTTGGAAGGGGTTAATTTTATTGGTTGGGGGCATCCTGGTCTGGTTGTGGGAGTAGTTAAGCATCAGATGTAAATGAACCCTTAGGGGAAGCAGACTGGAGGGACAAGTTTGGTAGTGCTGTCCTTAGCACAGTCATGTTTTGTTGTTTCCTTTTGCAGTTTAACGACAAAAAAGGGTTAGTGTATTATCAAATTTGATTGGAACATGGTGGGTATGATACAGATGCTGTCTTTCTGGGCAATCATCAGCCATGGCCCTTTCATACTGACTGTCTGTTTTTTGTCCCCCTGGGGATCTCTCTGGCCTCCAGCTGGTGGTGGCAACGACCTGCATGGGTGTCCGGCATCCCCTCTTTAGCCGGCGGCGTTTCGACTTCTGCATTGTGGACGAGGCATCGCAGATCAGCCAGCTTGTGTGCCTGGGCCCACTCTTCTACACTGAGCGCTTCGTGCTGGTGGGGGACCAGCAACAGCTGGCCCCCATTGTAAGGAGCCGGCAGGCCAGGTGAGTGGGGTGAAGGGTGGGTCGCACTGTGCTTTGATTATATCAGTGATTCTCATTCCTGTTCCTGGCACCCCCCAACCCTACCTTAATCTAGCTTATACGGTCCTTAATAGGCAATAATGAATGTGGCAGGTTGAAAGCAAGTGGGTTGGAATGAAAACATTCTGCCAAACGGGGCACCAAGTACAGGATTGAGAACTACTGGGTAGGGCTGCACGATTCAGAAAAAAATATGAATTGCAATTCTTTTTGCTTAGAACTGAGATCGCAATTCTTTAACGATTTTTATCTTTTCTTAAATTTAAACATTTATTGCACTCAAACTGCAAAAGGAAACGCAACAAAACATGACTTTGCCAAGCATATGATTGATTCAAGACCGGCATATCAACTTCTGACAACAGAAAGAAAATGCTCAATTGGCCATTCAGTTAAGGCAATCAGAACAGCCATATCAAAAGTTCTAGTACCGAAAGTGCAAGTGGGGTACTTTTTTGGTACTTTGGGGTGGGACTTGAAATACTTTCTTTGTCAAATGGTTATGCGAATAGCCTGCCTCTGAAACGTAATACAGCCGCTGTCTTGGAAACAACTCCGAAAACGATTCACAAGGTAAAATAATAATAATAATGGGTTCGTGGACAAATGAAGCGACCGAAGCTTTAACTGCAATATGGTCGGAAGAACCAGAGATCAGGGTAGCATAAAAAGAAATAAAGTATCTTGTATAATATAGTGGGACGGCACGGTAGTGGAAAATTTCTAAGTATTGCAATGTGATTTCGTTGTAATAAATATTGGGGTATTTATAAAACAAAAAAGGAGTTCAACATAAATTTCTCAAAAACCCGTCTAGGAGTGATTTAAACAACGAGAATGAAAATGATGGTCTCGGAGAACGCATGCAGCGCTCATACAAAAGTAGGGGAGGCAAATTTTAAACTGATTTTTAAACATATACTAGATAATCTTAAAGGAATAATAAAATTGCAAAACTTTATCATTTTTTTTTTCTATGAGAGTAAAAATGTTTTAGTGAAACTTACACTCCCTGCGCTATAATGTCCGTATACAGAATTTTAAGTAAGAAAAAGCATGATCTTAATCTAGCTGATTGGCGAAGTAAGAATTTCATATGCACAACATGCGATTTTGGTATCAATATCGCCCGTTGGCCAGTCCTATAATATACTACAGCCATATTTCAAATTCAGTACAAAATACCCCACCTCGCGCTGTGATGTCATTCAGTGCCACTACTGCTTTTTATGGCAGTAGAAAACCAACACCTTGAAGTACCGTACTTTTTGGTAGTTTCTTGAAGTACCTTGTGGTACCTGGTGTGGTAGGAAAGCACCCTTTAAAGAGAATGCCGAATTATGGAACGATTGATCCAGCTGATGTAATATAATGCAGAAGAAGCGTTGTAATTTAGAAATGAGATTGCACCAAGGTGTGAATCCAGATTGCATTTTTTTTTTTCCCACAATTAATTGTGCAGCCCTACTACTGGGTTATATGTAGGATTGGTGTGACCCGGTTAGGCTGTGTGTTTATCATACGTGTGGTCGGAGCGACCAAGTCGCACTGTGCTTTGGTTATACACACAGTTGGCGCAACCCAGTCAGACTGTGCTTTTGTCATACGTATGGTCTGTGCAACCTGGTCATGGTGTACTTTGGTTATAATGCATCTTTGATCAATATCCGGTTGCTCTGCAGAGATCTGGGGATGGACGAGAGCCTGCTGAAGCGCTTAGAGAGGCACGGCGACGCCGTGGTTGAGTTAAACCTGCAGTACAGGATGAACAGGTACGTGTATTCAGTTTACAGTGGAAATCTGGATTCCTGCTGTGTTGTGTTTGCTCTGGAGAGTGGAGGACCGCCCAGGGAGATGCATCCCTGTTTATGGGCAAGGCCTGTGTAACGGGCATGTCTGGCACTCCCCCAGTGGCATCATGTCTCTGAGCAACATGCTGATGTACGGTGGCAAGCTGGAATGTGGCTCGGAGCGTACTGCCAAAGCCATGCTGGAGCTGCCAGCATGGGGCGCCGTGGAGCAGGAACTAGAACTCAGCCTGAGTCGACCCGAGTACCTCGCCTGGATCCAGGCCGCCCTGGAGCCGCAGAAGCCAGTATGCTTCCTGGACACAGCCAAGGTAAGCATCCCCCAGCATTCGAGTTCCACTGCTTTATTTAAAACGCATCTAAAAAGACTGACTACATTAATTCCCAATCCCCTCCCCCCAGGTCCCTGCCCTCGAGACGGCGACAAAAGGTGGCATCAGTAACCCCAATGAAGCCATCTTGGTGCACGGCCTTGTTAGCTTGCTGCTAAAGGTGTGCAACTCTGCACAATCGCTGATTGGTTGTTGAAGCGGGGTCTGCAGGGTGGGTGGGTCAGCTGGTATTGTGCTAATGTGACACTGTACCCCTGTAGGCGGGCTGTGGCGCAGAGGACATCGGCATCATTGCCCCATACCGACAGCAGCTGTCTGCCATCTCAGGCCTGTTGAGCAGCCCTGCCTTCAGCGCTGTCGAGGTCAACACGGTGGACAAGTACCAGGGCCGCGACAAGAATGTCGTCATCGTCTCCTTCGTTCGGAGCAACACTCAGGGCCGCGTGAGTGTTCTGCCTCTCATCAGCAGTGGGTGTTAGAGCCCCCAGCCAGGTGCTAATAAATATACTGACCCAGCAACTGGGGGGGCAGACAGATCATGTGTGTTTCAGTATCTGTTCCTCAGCATGAGTGGGAGCCACTGGAATGTCCCGGGGTACCGAGGCCCGTCACCCCTGGCATGTGTATGACACCCATACCCCCCCCCCCCCCCCAGACTGGGGAACTACTGAAGGACTGGAGGCGCCTGAACGTGGCTGTGACACGTGCCAAGCGCAAGCTGCTCCTGCTGGGCTCTGCACCCACACTCAAGCTCTTCGCCCCCCTGGAGAAACTGCTGGGCCACCTGGAGCGCACGGGTGGCATATCCTTCACCCAGGTCCGGTTAGCTGGTGTCAGTCTCTGGCAGTGTGAATTGTCCAAAATAAGCGAAAACCAGCTATCTTTAGCCTGCATGACTGGTGGTGCTGCTTAGCGATTTCAAGCTTTGTTATATGTTATCACATTGTGAAATAATCCCATATTGATGGACCAGAAATACTGAACTTTGGTGATGATTAGGTCTAACAGTGTGGGACCCCCTGCTTCAGCAGTGTATTCAGAGCTCAGGGTTTCCTCCTTAACAGAGCCCCACATCCTCTTGCTTCCCCCGGCTGCCCACCAGGACCTGTCCAGGATGTGCCTGTGAGCCCAACAAGGAATCAGATGACCTTTAAAGGCATCGTCTACAACTGGTTGGATCAATCAAACTCAACAACCTGTTTTTTCTTCCTTTTTCTACTTCATGAGTGACATGGCACCAGTGTAAGCTACAGTGGATTACAGGTCATCATGGTACTGGTTTGAAACGATGTTCAGTTACCGCTGCTAGTGTTATGACCTCAGAGCCCAAGTATTAAGGATAAAAACGCCCAAAAGATACTTATTTTACTGTTGTTTATCGTAAGTCAGGTAAAAGTTGTTTGTTTTGTATGTTGTTTCTTTTTGCCAGTTTTATCACTAATTCAAAATATTACTTGAATTAATTTCAGCAGATGGTGCAAAGTCCTCTCAAAACTCATCTGAGCTTTTTCCTATTTTGTTAAGCTGCATTGATATTTACCGTCCTGGTTTCATTCCAGCGAGGGTTTACTTCTGGAGCCCTGTCTGACTGTGAAGACTGCTGCTATACAGATGTCGATGAGGTTATAGGTTACAGGCTGCTTACAGCCTTTCAGGTTTCGGTACAAAGCAGTCATGTGACCTTTCGAAAATCCAAGGTGTTATAGGGGTCACTTCATTTCTCCTCACATTTTTAGTTCCTATAGTTTACCCAAAATTGCATCAGACACAGACATGTTTGTGTATTGATACTGACTGGATTTGCACTGGTTTTTATTTGAAAATGTGAAACAAAGAACTACACATTCAGAGTGTGATTTTTTTTTAAAATAAATCCTCTAAAAGTAATGTCTGGGTATCTTTACTGTAAATTATTTGAATTAGTATTAGATTATTTGCATATTCTCTAGTTAGTTTCCTTTGAGCCTAAATCTCAAGATAAGTTCTGAGTTTTGTGTGAGGGGAATGTTTGGCTTCCACTCAAATGTTTGAGCATTTTAAGTCCCGGATGCTGTCAGTGTGAGTACCCCCTTCAGGACTGTGACTGCATGGCCAGCGATGTCCACTCTGTCGTTGGCTTTTATGTGCAGGTGAAGCTCCCCCCCTCGACTGGAGCATTGGTAGGCTGCCAAACGTAAAAAATCAGATTATTTAGTAAAGATCCTGTAGATTTAGTAAGTAGTCTGTACCATTTTAAAATGCCACAGTATTTCACAATTGCAACCAGTTGAATCCGTGTATTGTTCCTTGTTTGAAATGACCGTTTCAAAACCAAATTTGGTTATTCTGTTTTATAATACGAACGGGAAAAAATAAAAACACAAGAAGCCATTTTTTCCTTGCCTGTTTTTCAAATTCAAAATCAAACCGAAAACTCAAATCACTTATCTTTCGTTTTTGTGTCTTACGGGAAATCCAGGGGGGAGTCGGACAATATAACAATTTTTTAAAAATATTATACAGTGCCAGCCAAAAGTTTGGAGCCACTTACCAATGGCAAGGTTTATCTGTACTGTTCTTTACGTTTTAGGATGATTATAAAGATATCGAAACTATAAAATATAACGTCACTGCTGAAAAAAAACAGCATATACCAGTATATGTTGTGTGTGGACCAGCAATCTGGTTCACTATTATACCCAGGGTTCGTACGGTCTTGCAATTCTTGAAAATCGTGAAATTAAGAAATTACGTTTTCGCAATATATCGCCATCTCTCAAGAGGTGTCTTGATTATACTTTCTGCGTCGTAGAGAAGGTCGTGAGTATGGAAGGCCGTTGGGACAAAAAATACGACCAAATACGTCTCGACCCTGCATTTTCCCCCTCTACATAGGGTACTTTCCCCTATATGCGTGGCGACACACTTTACTACGAAGCTTTTGCATTAAATGCGCATTTAAAAAAGGTGGTAACATGCATTTTATTCATGTTTTATGTCGCGTCAACATGGTACAAATATACGCAGTATTGACAACTTTGGTCAGCTGGCTGCCGTGAGATATTCAGTTCGAGACAATTCGACAAACGTGTACAGTGCTCAGTATAAACGAGTGCACCCCCTTTGAAATTAAAACTGAACCATTTCTCAATGCTTATGAGGACAATTAGCTGTATGTTTACAAACCAGTTTAAACAAACATGTATTTGTATCAACATCAGAGTATGATCACCTTTTCTTTAGGATAAGAAAAAATATTAATTTTATTCAAATAAGGTTTATAGGTGCTGAGCACTATATGTAACAGTCTTATTACCTTGTAAACGGTCTATATAGTTTGCAAACTACCCCAACGCTTTTGATGCAGCTAATTATAGGCTTATAATGGTATAATATAGATTTGCCGTAAGATTACTTACGTGACTGTGACGCCAGATGCGTCGGAGTTGGCAACCCTGGTACATGTTAAAGGTCTTTCAGTACTAAGATATACCTAGGTTAATACTTTTCCATTCAGGGGCAAAGGGTTCACTTTGTAATGTATTATTATTATTCATTGCTGTATTGTGTCTCTTGTGTTATATTCTTACTACCATATGATATTTCGCATTTTAATCATAACCACTGATACTCAAAATTTGTAACTTTAAATGAAGAGGTTCATTGTTTTGTCTGATATGCTAATACGCAAAGTAAGAGGTAACAATCTGTGTTGTAAAAGTTTGTGCTAAAATAAATTATTTAAACATGCCATTATAATTGCCCTGACGTGACATAAGCGCAATATGTTTTATAAATGTCACAAAAGAATGAAATATGTTATGCATAGAGCGTACCCAACATGTTATAGAATGTGTAAAGTTGAAATATTAGATGCCGTAAACAAAAAAGGTGTGTGTGTGTGTGTGTGTGTGTGTGTGTGTGTGTGTGTGTGTGTGTGTGTGTGCGTGCGTGCGTGCGTGCGTGCGCGCGCTGTCAGTGTCATGCATTTAGTGTGGTCTTAGATGATTCCTGGTCTTAGAGGAATGTCATATGAGGAGAGGTTAGCTGAGCTGAATCTGTTTAGCCTCGAGCAAAGGAG
>JAODLD010000069.1:16831001-16852118 GCA_026781065.1 Mormyrops boulengeri
TAGGTTCTCCCCAAACGAGCTTGATGGGCCGAATGGCCTCCTCTCGTTTGTAAATTTCTTATGTTCTTATGTCTTGTGGAGAATGCTAAAAGAAATATTTTATATATAACAAATATTGAAGAGTAGGACCAAAAGACGTCCAAATATCAGATTGCACAAAAGAAAGACTTGAGCATGCATATGTGTGCAATTTTCTGTGATGTTTTGAGATGCCACAGTGCACTTCACATATAAACACTTAATGTGCTACCTATGAAAAAGACTGCATTACTATAAGTACAAGCTAGCAGAGAAATTTCAATATAGAATGTGTAAAGTTCAATCCCCTGGATATCCCGTATATATCGCAAAAAACAAAATAAAATGATTTTACAGTGTTCGTTTGGTTTTAAGAGAAAAAACAAAACATGAAGCCGTTTTTTTCTTTTCCTATTTTTCGATTTTTCCGTTCTGATTTTGAAACGGAAAATTCAAAGAACAAACGATACATGGCTTCAGTTGTTGAGAAATCAATTTTCTCTCTGACAAACTGTACACTTTAAAGGAATGGTTGCCAAATTTTGACCATTACATTTACATATTTAACAGATGCTTTCCACAAAGTGACAGAGAAATGGGAAAAATGACACATTACAAAAACAATACATGCTGTCAAGGAATTAACAATTAAGACCTGTGTTAATTTGGCCCCCATATGACCAAACTGGCCTCAGTTGTTTGTGCGGTTTCAGTTTCTGAGATATAAATGTTTCTTTCCATGGTCATAGTACCAACAGTTTGTGCTTGTGTTAATGTCTAATATTATTTCTGAGTTATACCTTCTTGGTTTATGCCATTACATTATCGTGGTATAGTGTTCATGCTGGCATTTCTCATGGAAACAAAAGTTTGAATGCTTAATTTTGCATGCCTTTTATGATGAGCTACCAAAGTTAAGTATTATTTTACTAAAAAGACTGACATGACAAGAGTCCTGCATTCTGGAGTCACGTACGTTGGTCTGATGAGACCAAAATTTAACTTTTTGGCCTCAACACAAAGAGGTTAGTCTAGCGCAGTGGTTCTCAATCCTGTCCTGGCGCCCCACCTGCCAGAATGCGTTCGTTCCAACCCTATCTCAGTCAGGCTCAGATGGTCCTTAATAGGCTAAAACCGGTTTCAGACCGAACGCGACGCGCACTCCATGCCGCGTGCCGCTCGGGGAACTTGCGCGAGCACTGTGGTCAAAGATGAACTTTGTTGAACTTTGACCGCTGTGACGCATTGTCGCGCGATCAATACAAACAGGGCACTGAACTGGGCACAGAAATCGAAATGGGGATCTTGTGGATAAACAAGGTAAAAAAAAGACGTTGGTGGTGTGGCGGTACTTTTTGCAGTTCCAAGTCTAACACATTTATTAATCAGTATAAATTTAGCATATATGATTATCAACTTAGGCATAATAAAATGCCTCTAATATTTTAACCATACTGCTAATCTACAAATTCTGGGCGTAAATACACGTCTGTATAGTACCGAAAAGCTGGCGTCCAACCAAATGTTTCACCCATCATCTGAAGCCCTGCTGATTACTGTGCATGTGCGATATATAAATATATCACCCAGCCCTAATAAGCACTATATCGTGATCATGTAATGGCATAAACCAAAAGGTATAACTCCGAAATAATAACTACAGACACTTTTAAATGGCATGGACTATTGAGACCAGTTCAATCAAAATCAAACACAAATGGGGGCCCTACTTTATGCTGGTGTCACAGGTCAGGTCAGGTCAGGTTGGGGAGCATGCACTGGTGCAGTGCGTTGCCACACCCGCCATGTGATGAAACACCTCGGGATCCCAGCTGGTGACCCCCCAGGCAGACACGCAGTCCAGTCACCTCTCTCAAGAAATGGCCATCCATCTGCCATAGCCAGGTGTTTCGTGGGTATCCCCATGGCCTACTCCAGCCACTCGAGTTCTCAGCAATGAGGATCCCACATTTTGCATCACCTTCAAGAAATTACACCATGGGGCCATAGTGCTGGAACTAGCATTCCCTCAGAAGACAGGTAATGTGCCCCATTTAGGACTCCCCTAGCAAACACACATTCAACACAAAGTCAAACCAGCGGAACCCAAGGAGTCTCTGAGGAGACATTCTCCCTGCAGAGGGACACACTACTGATGGCTGTGCCCAAGAAGTCATTAAAGGCCTGGATCTTAGTGTTTATCCAGGACACTCGCAAACCCAGACACTCAGACTCCTCACTCAGTCTCTCGAGAGCCCTGATTAGAGCCTTCATTGACTCTGTGAAGATCACAGCATCGTTGGGAGAGCCAAGATCAGTGAATCTTCACCAACAGATGTCCCACAGCTGCTGGACCTCACGACCCTGCCCAACACCCAGTCCATGCAAGCATTGAACAGAGTAGAAGCAAGAACACAACCCCTGACAAAGCCCAGAATCAATTGGGAAGAACACAGAGGTTCTCCCTCCACTCTGCATAGCACTCACAGTACCAGTGTACAGGCCGGCCATGATGTCTAGCAACTTTGGGGGGATCCTGTGAAGACCCAGGATGTTCCACATGGCAGCTCAATCAACTGAGTCAAATGCTTTACACTGATGTCACATAACCATGTAATGAAACATTTATATCTCAGAGACTAAAGCAGCACGATCAACAATTTCAGTGCAAATGGGGGACTAACCTCATGCTGGTGATGTCACCACATAAACAAACATTTATATCTCAGAAACTAAAACAGCACAAATGCGGTACCAACAATTGAGACCAGTTTTGTTTGAAATCGGACACAAATGGGGGGCTAACTTCATGCTGGTGTCACAAGACCTTGTAAAGAAACATTTATATCTCAGAGATTAAAGCAGCACTGGTCAAAATCAGATGCAAATGGAGGGCAAACTTCACACTGGTGATGTCACCATGTAATACCCCATAAACTAAAACAGCACAAACAAAAATTTCAATGGCACAAACCGGCACTGATGATTGAGACCAGTTTGGTTAAAAACAGAAACAAATGGGGGGCAGCTTCACGCAGGTATCAACAACACATCTAGGCTGAGCTTCCGGTGAACGCCCAGATACAAATGTAAGCAGTTTCATTGTAAGGGCTAAACAACAACAACCATTAGCCATTCTTACCCAGCATCCTTTGCTTTCCCAATTTCTCTGACCAGTAGCTGGCTAGCACAGTGTGTGACGACCCTTAAAGTGGCAGGTGAAAACAACCACATGTCAATAACCTTAACCAACGACCGAAAACTGCACATTATGAAATTCGGCAATATTTACCAGTTACAGGATCCTCAGGAACTCCGTGCCAGGGAGCAAAATTCCTTGAGAAAAAATCATAGGCTGGCTGAGCAGTTGGGTCACCCTTCAGGGTGACGATGAGTGACTTCACCTTCCCGCTGGGCTCTGCGTGCAGGAGGCTGGCTGGGTCTGGCTGCAGGGACATCAAGGCTGCCCTGGAAACCCGTGAAAGGTGGCTGGAATGTGTGATCACACTTTGTGTCGGGACAGCACAGGGTCGCTGTCTGCTTTTACCTGTCACACGAGTCGCTGAGGCATATAAGCAGCTTGCTGATGGCCCTGCAGTACTGCACGTCCTGCACAGGCAGTTCTCCAACTGCAGCCTGCGGCAGTGTACCCAGGCCATGACTAAGTATGTAAGCATCTGCTCATCACATTATGTTCAGCTGTAATGCGCATCCACTCAGAGTAGATTTTTGAAATCAGTATTGTTGCATTCACATGCAGCCTGTAATGTCCAACGGTTACCATGGTATGACTAAGGCTGAATTACACATTTAATTGGTTAATAATTGATCATTTTGATCACTTACTTTAATAAGATCTTTTACTTCATTTGGGTCCTGAGAGAAAAATACAAACTTAACTATAATTAAAACAGTATATTACTTACAGAAGTACAAATTGAGACATTTAACTTGAATTTCACAATTAGAAGGATTTGATGACCTTGCAAAATGAAACCCAGGATTAAATTAACTGACTGAACGAATATCACGTACTGCATCTTAACATTTTGAGTCCCACCGCCTACCTGCATAGTCGACTTGTTTAGGGGAAAGTCCATCACTAGGGCGTCCCCGTCCGTTTTGACGTGTAATTCCCCACTAAGCGTCTCAAAAGTCAGGACTGCGTTTTGGTTTTCTTTCAAGCAGAATGACAAACATTATGGGGGCCCAGAATATTTTTAAATTATA
Organism: Mormyrops boulengeri; assembly: GCA_026781065.1. Classification (NCBI taxonomy): domain Eukaryota; kingdom Metazoa; phylum Chordata; class Actinopteri; order Osteoglossiformes; family Mormyridae; genus Mormyrops; species Mormyrops boulengeri. The sequence goes on from JAODLD010000069.1 coordinate 16,835,250, forward strand.
GCTTTGTTTTCTCGAATAACTTTAAAATACAGATGTGCCACGTGTATAAAATCAATGTCACACACCATTTACAGCTTCACGGTTTATTTTTTATCACCTATTTTAGAGCTTTAGGGGGGGTCCAAACGAATAATTATGAAATGTGAGGGGGACACGTCCCCCTCAGATTTAACGGCGGCGACGCCCGTGGCTCCTTGTATGTCTCCATGATGCATAACTCATCTCTGTATGCATTACCTGTGCATACAGATAATACTTGCGAATAGCTCATCCAAGCGCTTACTTTTGTGGTAAAAAAGCACGGCCGCCGAGGCGATGGTGCCATGCCCGCACAACACGATTTCATTTTTTGGGGTGAACCATCTCAGGCGAAATCGAGCCGCTGTCGAGGAAAGGGGGTTACATGTAAAACGGGGTCAGGCCACCGACTCCCTGAGGTTAGTGCTGTCGTTTTACAAATACATCTAGGAATTTGAAGTTTGCCAGTATTCTCGCAAAAATGAAGGGCGTTTACATTCACATGTGCAAGTGAAATTGAGAAACCTGAGCCGAAGTCATCTGTAATATTCAGTCTGGAAATAAAAGCAGTCTCGGAAAGGTTCATCTCCGCTGCAATTTTCTGGTATACCTGATCCTGTAATTCCTATATTTTTAGAGAGAGGCATCTCGTAAGATGAGGGGAAACATGCACTGTAATAAAACATTTATGTTGATCACCGTAAACATTAAACACTCACATTTTGTAAAAGACAGACTGCTGCGGGGTTCCCTTTGAAAACTTGGTTGGTGAATGCATCCACAGTGAATATTGGAATTTCCATGGGTTATTTGTTCTTTTTGCTGCGTGCGCGAAGACTGCGAAGAGGGGTTTCACCGTTTGATCGTTTACTTGGTTAAGCGTTCTAAACTGGACTTTAAACCCACGACCAGCACTACTTAGAAGAACAACGTCAGCAGTTATAAGTAAAGCATGAGTAACTTATTAAGTAAAGAAAGGCCCATCACGTGTATTTGCATACATTCCAAAATTGCATGCACTCCATAAGATCAGTCTCCACAGCAGATACAGCCTGCTCTGTCCGTTTCCTGTAGAGGGCATTTGTGTTGTGAGACCAGTCCAGTTTATTGTTGAGATGAACACCAAGGTACTTGTAGGATTCAACTATCTCAATATCCATTCCCTGGATGTTCAGGGGTTTAAGTGAAGGATCTACCACCAGCTCCTTGGTTCTTCCAGCGTTTATTTGGAGGCGGTTCCGTTGGCACCAGTCCACAAAGTCCTGGGTCAGTTCTCTTTACTCCCTGTCGTCCCCATTGGTGATGAGGCCAACTATTGCTGAGTCATCAGACAACTTCTGCAGAGAGCAGCTGGTGAAGTTGTTGGGGAAATCTGTGGTGTAGATGGTAATGTGGTTGAGGTGTAAGATTTTTTTTTGTATTTGGCTTGCTTTTAGTTATTTTTCACTTTTCGTTCTTTTTCCTTATCTTTTTGTTGCTTTTGTTTCTGGCTTTCAACACTGGCGCGTGCACGACTCACCCACGGTTGACTCAGATCCCGAAGCGACAGCTAGAACTGCAGGGGGCTGGGTCAGGAGCACGCGCAGGCGTCTGCTGAGCCCGCAGGCAAGTCCCGTTTCTCGCGAGATTTTCGGGTGAGCCGTCGCTCTCTACCTGAGCAAGACCGGCGCCGAGAGACGGTGAGGAAATGTTTATTTAATTTGTAACGTTTTTTGTGAGCATGTATAAAACGAGATCTTATTTTGCTAAGTAAGCCATGTTTCGAAGGAACTAGCCAAAATGTGGTTTTCCCGGCGTGTGAGCAAACGAGAAGGCGGCCCGGGCCTAGCCACCTATCGCTGTTTTGCCAGCTGTATTTGCGGACAGTTCGGCAGACCGGCAGGCTGGTAATAGTTAGACTAGTTTTTTGTTTATTAATTGACATTTCCAACTTGCTGGCCAGTTTGACAGGCCACAAACGGACGATCGGTGTAATGTGCTAGCATTTTTAGTAATGCTATCTGGCGTTAAGTTGGTTAACACCGTGTCGCGTGCGACGTCGCGACACATTATCGCCGGGTTATCGTCGTCTTGGGGTTAATGACATTAACTAGCTAAACCAGCCAGGCAGCACGATGACCAGGTCGAGGTAGCCCGTGTATGCGTGTCTTTGTTGACCCAGCTGATTCATGCTACAACAATAATAACATAAAAGGCGTGCTGGGTGAGCTGATCAACCACCTGACCCCGATAACCCACCGCCGTGTCACCTGGCAAGTGTGAGAGAGCAGCCGAGCTGGGCGGCTGCTGGTGTCTATCCCCCGACGCCGCCTGGACAGTGTGCTCTAAAGGTTGTTTAACAGCGATCCATCACAGACCTTGGACATCAAACGCTGGAGGCGAGAACGAAAGAAAGCCTAGTTACTTTGATCGAATAAGTGATTTTGATCAGATGATTAAGGATGATCCACAACGGCGAACGAAAAAAGTAGACCTTGCACTGAAACCTGTTTCTTCATTTATTTTATTTGATGACATTGGTCAACGTGCTTTACCATGTTTCTTAGGTGTACTGCTGTGTGTGTCTACTAAAGTAATTCAGGTTAAATACTTAAACCAGTACAACACCGACCCTCCCAATATAAATCAACATTGATAAACCATACGCAAGTTAAGGCTGTTCCATTGAGCCTTACAACCAGCATTTAAGTCAAACATGGAAATCACTACACACGCGTGAATAGAATAGAATAGAATACAAGCTTTATTGTCATTCTGTACTAAATACACAACGAAACTAGGAGTGCTGCTACTGTTTAATGCAATAAAGGAGAAAAGGAAATAAAAAGAAATAATACAAATTACATAAAACAGACAAATACAGCAAGAGCTAGGGCTGCCACTAACGACTATTTTTCTATTAATCTGTAGACTATTTTATTGATTGATTGATTAATTTAAACAATGAATATTTCTTCAGAAAATCAAATTTACCATTTAAGTTAATTTTATTTTGACAGCATCAAACTGTATGTCATTGCAGGGCTTTAGATAATTGACGCTGGCTTTTCGGCACTACAGACATTATTTTCACCCACAATTCAATAAGCAGATTAGTAGTATGTCTAAAATATTAATGAGATGCGTATTGTGATGCCCAAAAGTTAGTAATCTGTATGCATTCGGCATATCTTTATGCTTATTAAATTTGGTCAGTTGATGTCATCGACTACGCCAATTAATCAGGGCAGCCCTATGAATAGGTGATGCAGTAAAATTAACTCTTAAATCAAAAACCCTGAATTAGACTGGTCGATAGATTCTATTGGCAGAGATAATAGCTTAAAATATGCATGCAAAACCAAAGTAAAACGCAGTTAATGCAGTGGTGCACGCTGTGACATGCTATGGTTTTATCCCTATGAGTTTCTTCTCATGCCGTATTTAGATAGCTGATCTGGGTTGTTTCCATGTTCACGTGTCCATTATTAAACCTACTAGATAGACTGCTGCTTGGACTTGTCAGCATCCACACTTATGGGTGCAACTATTGATAGTTTTTACAATTGAGTATTCTATTATTTTTAAGATAAATTGAGTAATTGGATAAGATAAGTATTTTGTTCTAGTGTGAGAATAAATGAAAGAACGTATGCAAGTCTGTCAATAAGCAAAAAATGGTTTTCATGCAACAAAAAAAATTTTGCTACACAAATGTGCAAATTCAGTCAAAACAAGATTTTTTTGAAAGTGTCATTTACTCGTGTTCAGTGACACATGAGCACATTGGTGGTACATCTTGAGCATGTCAGTAAAAATCTCAGGTGAACATTGTTGAGCCATCCTTAAATAGATCCTCAAATATAACAGACTGTGGCTTACTAAAAAAGAGAATTTACATTTAATTAGTCTCTTTGAATAGAGAAAATTGACTGTTGTCAGGTTAAAGTCAGGTCAGCTACAGCTTATTTTTTTAGAACAGAATGAGCAATTTGGAACCCTTCAATGAACATTCTGAGCAAATTTTAACATAATTAAACTATGCAGTTTACAGCAGCATTGTAATAATACAAAATTAAGTTTTCCGTGATGTATATAATTATTGCTGCCAGCTTCTGCAGGCCACCTTTCAAATCTGATATATGTCCCCCCTCCCAAGTTTTTGCACAGGAGTGAGGAGATGTCTCTTAATGACGAGGGCTTTGTGGTGCGGATTCGGGGCTTGCCCTGGTCCTGTACGCAGGAGGAAGTAGCTGGCTTTTTCTCAGGTGAGTTGCAGTGTCTCCACTGAGCAGCTGAGCCCATTTGTGGAGAGCTGTTCCTTGTAATGGTGCTGTACCTGGGTGGGTCCAAAATGGCTGCAGATGAAGCCCTGTGTTCTGTTTGCAGATTGTGAAATCGTGGGCGGGGTGAGCGGTGTGTGCTTTACCTATTCTAAAGAGGGCAGGCCAAGTGGAGAAGCCTTCATTGAGCTGAAGACAGCGGATGACTTCAAGAATGCCATTGCTAAGGATCGAAAGTACATGGGCCATCGCTACATCGAAGGTGCGTTGAGAAGCAAGCTCTGTTATGGAGGCCCATCATGGTGTGCTGGGGTCAGCCATGTAAATCCCAGGGTTGTGCTCAGCGCCTCAGTCCAGGGCTCAGTAACTGAGACAGGGACGGGGCAGGAATTGTAAGGGCTGCTGGACTCTAGTTATATGGAGTCTAAGAGGCCCTTTTGGGACCATTAAAAATGTGTAATGCAGAACTGATCTAATTTTCCTGTGCTGGTACTTTGAGGAAGCATACTTGTTTATCATGTCATGGCATTGCAAGTAGCCTCACCTTTTGCCTAACCTGAGACTCTGGGCCTGGCTTTGCCGCCCGCTCTCCCCCCCTGTAGTTTTTAAATCGAATCGCAGTGAGATGGACTGGGTGCTGAAGCGCTGTGGCCCCAGCGACTACGACAGCTGCAGTGGCTGTATGCTGCGCCTGCGGGGCCTGCCCTTCGGCTGCAGCAAGGAGGAGATCGTGCAATTCTTTGCAGGTACACGGGGGAAGCTGTAGATGGTGCCGCTGCAGTGCCCACGCGCAGCACGCTACTGACGGCTGCCGATCAGAGATTAATGTGAAGCATCACACCTCTGTTGATGACCCAAAAGCGCTGCTGGTATTTTAGTCAAAAAGAAAAAAAAAAGTCCGTTTGAATGAGGCTGTTGGCTGACATGGTCTACTAAAAGGAGCAGGGGAGGGGTTACAGCCAGAGCCATGTGATTCACATGAGCCAATGAAAAACTGAGTCCCTTAATTACTGCAGGCACGCTTGCTCTCCTTTGTTATCACATTACGGGACGTGTGGCGGCTTTTGGTGCGCTGTAGAGGCAAATTTTCTGTTTGAGAGCTGCAACACTATATGGGGCTTCCACACCACGTGGCCAAAAACAAAGCTCATTCTGAGAGGTGTCATAAAAATGGCCAGGCAATTCTAAATGCCACAAAAGTCACCACATCTTCTCCCACAGGTGCTGTGTGTTTGTCTCTCTCTTGTAAAATATAGTAAGCTAATAAATAACTTAATGATTTGCAGGCTGTTAATTTATAAAAGAATCCATAATAGAGGAGCTGTAGTTGTTTTGGGATTGGGGGGGGTGGGGGGAGGATTGGGGTTTACTGCAGGGGGTTTCTGGAGATGTCACGGCTTTTTCCTTTTATTTTAACATGTCCCCCCCTGTGGGGGTTATCTGTCCTTGGGTTGAAGGGTTGAAAATCGTGCCAAATGGGATAACATTGCCGATGGACTACCAGGGGAGGAGCACGGGGGAGGCCTTCGTGCAGTTTGCCTCAAAGGAGATAGCAGAAAAGGCTCTTGGGAAACACAAGGAAAGGATAGGGCACAGGTGGGACGGACAGACTGGGCTGGGCAATACTGTTATCACTAATGTGGGGGGGCGGGGGGTGTGGGCATGTACCACTAATATCTATCACACAGTTAATCTCTCTGTGGGGCTGCGAGGAGTGCGTATAAGAAAGGGCTGCTACCAGACAGTTTAGAGGGGCTGGGGGGGGTCGGTCTTCGAGAGCCCCCACTCCCTCCACAGCACGCTGAGGCTGACGCATGGTGATACCACAAGGCCAGCACCTTCTACCCATTAAAAAGAAAAAAAAGATAGAAAATCATGAGAAACTACGGAATAAGTCACAAGACTGGCCTAGTATGCTTAAATAAGCATGTGTGCTCACCCATTCACTCTGCAGATTTAAACATTTTAAAAAGCGTTGCGCTTTTATGTATTTGCCTGTGTTCCTTTAAAATGTTCCAGAAAGCTGCACCAGTCATGTCAAAGCTGTGCGTTTTACCCACAGTTCCTCTGCGTGTGACCTTGGCATAGGTACATAGAAATCTTCAAGAGCAGCAGGAATGAAATCCGAGCCTATTACGAGCTGCCCAGGAGGATGATGGGACAGCGGCCTGGGCCATATGACAGGCCCGTCATGGGTCGCGGGGGGTTTTTCGGGCCGGGGCCAGGAAGAGGCGGCGGCCTCCTGGACCAGATGCGCAGTGGAGGGGGCTACAGTGGAGGTATGTCCTTTATGCTGAATGCTGTGTTAACGTCATTAACAATGGTGAAGCAGTGCTGCTGGTTCCGTCTCAGTTCACTGACTCCAAGAAGGTCATGTCATAGTTCAGCTTCAGCAAAGGCCTTTCTAAGTGTGCACAGTGACTGCTTGGAAGTTTTCTAACAGTGAATGTTTATGCATGTCTTAAGCATTTATGATACATTCTGTCTTGAATTGCATACATTAAATGTCACCATGTTTTTCACATTAATGTACTTTTGTGTTTATAACTGTAGTTTGTGTGTTTATGACTGTAGGCTACGGAGGGTTTGACAGCTACAATGGCTTCAACAATTACTGTTTTGGCAATGGTATGTTTGAGGACAGAGTCCGGGGCGACAGGGGGAGAGGTAAGGGTGCCTTCTTTCATGCAGGCCACTGGCGTGCCTGCTGCTGGCACAGCTGTCATTATAGCAACAATCCTGTGTTCTAATGCTCCTTGTATGGCCTGATGTGACCATTGTTACCGCAGTAACGCTGCGGTGATAGTGCTTCCCTGTCTTCTCACCCCTGCAGGCGTAGGTGGGCATGGCTATGGGGGTAGCGATTCTGGCTCCGGCTTCCACAGCGGACACTTTGTGCACATGCGCGGTCTGCCCTTCCGTGCCACAGAGGCTGACATTGCCAATGTAAGATCGTAATTGCCATGATATGAAAGCTCCCAGCCAGTTGATTCATTTTTGAGAAAGATGAGGCATCTCTGATTTCACTGTACATGTCAATGATACTTACCTTGGACACTTCACTGGATTTCTCTGTAATTCGTTGTCCTTCTCATTCCTCAGTTTGTGGTCTGTTGTTTGCCATCATCATTTCTCACTTTGTGGTCTGTGTATTTACATGTAGTTCTTCACGCCATTGAACCCGATTCGCGTGCACATCGATGTGGCGCCCAATGGGAAGTCCACGGGTGAGGCCGATGTTGAGTTTGCATCGCACGAGGATGCCGTGTCCGCCATGTCTAAAGATAAAAACCACATGCGTGAGTGTGCTCTCTGTCGCCGCCCCAGGGGTCATGCTGTCTGTTCCTTTGACATTTTAAGAAGGCCCTTTGCTTTTTCAGAACATCGTTACATTGAGCTGTTCCTGAATTCTACAGCCAGCGGGGGATCTGAAATGGGTCAGTGTGACTCCCTAACAACATCCTGCCTGAACATATATGTGCAGGAATAAATCACTCTTGTAATGAACATGTTTCTGGCAGTTTTAACCAGACCTAATCAGTCAGGTGGTTTCATCTACTGGCTGTTACTGTTAATTTTAGTTAAGGGTATTTCTTAGGTCAGCCAGAGTGGCAATGGGAGAGTGTATATCAATTATGATGTAATAACAGCTGTTTCTCTCATTTCTTCCGATTGGTTGATTTGAGACACTCCCACTTTATCTGCTTATGTTGTGTAGTGTTAATATGGCACCAGCACTTAGGAGCAGGAGGTCCAGTAAACAGAGTCTGTATTATATGTGACCTTGGTTAGATGCCATTAAGATACAGAGGTGTTTTTTTCCATTGTTTCATTGCAGGCCGCAGTGGTGGTTTCTATGGAAATTCTGGGGGCATGGGGTCCAGAGGTGGTGGACTGAGGGGCATGTTTTAGATGAGGGTGACCAGAAGCCACCAAGTTCAACCAAAAGTTGAAGTTAACTTTCTTTTGTACTTGGGAATGTTTTTCCATATGTTCATATAAATTTTACGTTAGATTTCCCATTTTCAGAGTGGAAATGAAATATATTTGATGTTACTTAGGTTAACCAGCTATTGTAAATTTTGCTCATTAAATTTTATACAAAACTTCTGGTCCCTTCAAGGTCTTGATAGCTTACAGCTTTTACTCAATCTGCCATGCTTTGGAGAATGTGCACTGTGTGGTCCATCATTACTAATTCCCAGTGAACGGTTTCTGTTTGAAGAGACCCACCTGCCGTTGACTATGGAGTCCTGTGGTATTAACTAGAAGCAGAGAAATAATTTGGGATGAAGGCGGCAAAATGCCATCCCACAGCTACATGTTCCCTGTCATTGCCAAACACAACCAAGTCTATATCCCTCAATGAGGAGTTTCATGGCACTGTCGCTCCCACTGTCAGAAATACGTCCAAATCTGTGTCCCCGAACAAAGTTTAGTAATAATGAATCATCCAAAAACAGGTTAACAAAACTGTACACAGGTCAGCATACTAAACAGAAACCATATAAAATTTTCATACTGTAATCAAATATTCAGTAAAATTTCTAAAAAAGGCAGCATATATTAATTGCAATTAAAAAAAATGTCACAGGCTTGTTCACTGTGTACACTAGTTAAGCGCAGTCATTCAGTATACCCCATTGCCTTCACCCATCCCAGATTTGAAATAAAAATCCTGTTTATTAAATAAACCGTTTATACAGCTATACAGAAAGTTTAGTGCTCATTAAGAGTAGTTTCAGTACATTGCCATGTGTATGGTATTTGGCACCTATTTTACCAAAATCAAAAACATAATGTGCTGTTCTCTTACACCAAAGAGCACCGCCAAACAGACATCCATAGTACAGATTCCAGTTTTATGGAAAAAAAATATCTGGCTTCTAAAGTGATGCAATTTTAAACAATTTCACATAACCACAAGAATTAAATTACAGAAAAGGAAAGATGCTGTACTTTGTGCTGTTATTTTCAGAACGGGGGGGGGGGGGGGGGGGGGGTTGTGGGGAAACCCAAAAAAAACCCCCAACACCCCCCCCCCCCACCCACCCCCCCCCCCCCGCCCCGCGCGCCCCCCGCCGCCCCGCCCCCCCCCCCCCCCCCCGCCCCCCCCCCCCCGCCCGGGCCCTGGGTAACAGCACATAAACCCACCACCACCCCCCACACACACACACTGTTCTGAAACTCCCTCTCCCCTCTCTCTGGTCCTAGATAAAAGTATCCGCCCTTTTCCCCACCTAAGTAAAGTTTACATTGAAATATTTGCCTAGTTACTTTTGGTGGCATCACCAGAAAGTTTGAGGCACATGTGAATCTTTCACAAAGTAACTTCCCCCACCCACCCAAACCTACTGGTAACAAATGTACCCAATTCTAAGGTTAAAAGGTTTCAGGTTCTGCTGAGGATAGATAGTGTTTCAAGCCTGTCCACCCTTGAGGGTTGGACAGCTTTCCCTTCGATGTTTATGGCATGAATTTCAAAGCATTAAATAATCTGGGCATTTTGGCACGAGGCTCTGAAGCATGTTAAAGATGGGAGGAAATGAGTGAAAGTAACAGGTTGACTTCCTGTAAACACAACATCCTCAGAGACCCCTTAGGGGCCTGGCCACAACTGCCCTGCAGCAGGCTTAAGGTTGGAGGGGAGGGGCCTAAGTGGACACATGGGGCAGGCCCCACTGCTTAGGTGACATTGGAGGAGCAGCGCTGGAGCAGGAGGGCATGGCATGTGTCGCACACTCTGACAGGCTTTGGCGAGGCGGGCAGGGGCAGCTCGTTGTCAGAGCAGGCGTTACAGAAGATCTCACCGCAGTTCCTGCAGTGGTGCTGTGGGAGGGCATGGGAGTGTTAACCATTAGCTTAACAAATCAACCTTTACTGCATTTATTCGCGCCTTCAAACCTACAAGCTGTAACTACCACTGCATTTTACCCCCCACAGTACACTACAGCATGTTTGCCACAGTCACCACTATCTAGGACCATGGTTATAGCAATGGCACTGTCCAGTCTGAGAGAGGCACTGCACTGAGGATACTAACCTTTCTCCTGGAGATGGAGAACTCCTTCTCACACAGCTTGCAGTGTGTGGCATCCCGGTCCTTCAGCCAAACCTGCCCCCCCTACAAAATGCCATCATTACCATCTGCGATCTACAGCAGTGGGTTAGCATCACAGTGATAGCACCCTCATCAGGTGACACTGTTTAATGCCCACCTGTAGTGCTTTGTTGGCTTCCTTCATATCTTCTATTTTCAACTTTGACCTGAAAATGTCATGCATTTGATTCATCAAAGACAAATTTAAAGTTAGTGGGCACTGTATTGGGTAAAAAATATAAAAATTTAGTGCTCAACAAAAAATAAGTAAAATGACGTGTACACCACTGAGTGAAGACATCTTAAGCTTTGATCTTTACAACACTATAAATTATGATACTGAGGTTGGGGGCTGGCTAGTCCAGCATGGTGATTTACTCGCTGAGTTTGGAGCCAAGTTCCTGGAGGGCTTGTTCCTGCTCCTCACAGAACCCCTTCAGCTGCTGGTTCTCATCCTGCAGCTCACAGAACTCCTGTGGAAACAGAACAGAGGATAATCATCAGAACTCAGGGGATGGATGTGCTTCCAGATCTACTGATTCCTGCTGGTCCCCCCCCCCCCCCCGCCATCACCAACTCGTGTGAACAATAGAGCACACAGGATCCCACAACCCTAAGGAAGAAATGGGCACATCCCTGATGGACACACACAGGTTGTGTGAGTCTGTGGGTTTAAGTGCTGGGTGTTAACGGCGGTGCCCTTGGGAGACCCATCTACCTTTCTGAGCCCAATAATCTGCTTGGCCTCGGTGCTTAGCTGGCTCACAGCCTCATGCTCACGGTCCAGGTCACCCTGCAGGGTCTGTCTCCACTCTTTCTCAATCTTCAGGTCTGTTTCCAGCTGAAGCCTGTGTCCGAGAACAAGGTCCAGGCAGATTCAACTCAGGAATGCAAAAAGGTGGTGGTACTTTGGGAAAATGTCAGGCGGCCGTGCTTCTCTCATCACTCACAGCTGCCTCTCGCGCTGGGCGATCTGCCTCTGCAAGCTGTCCGCCTTGTTGGCAAGGTCCTCTTTGAACCTGCGCACCCCATCCTCTGCGCTCCAGTGCTCCTGCTGCACCTCCTGCAATCTGCCGTAATTCAAACCAACTGGGTAAAACTGAGGCTCCAATCACAGAGGGAGGGGAAGGGTCGGTGGTGGGAATGGTCACAATGCAAAAGGATGAGCAAAGAAAAAGTGTGGGGGAGGGAATTTTCAAAAAATCCTAAAAAGGAGGACAGGCAGCCCCCTGCATCCTAAAAAACAGGAGGAACAAAGGTGGAGGGATTTCAGACGTGAGTGCTGGAGGCTGGGGGAGGGGCTCATTTAGCTTACGGGGTAAAGCCAGTAATCGGAGGTCATGCTGCCACAGGGCTGTGATTGTGTGTCAATAACATGCCAGGAACAATGAGGAAAACTTCAAAACATCTAACTTTATTGTTCCACACAGCAAATGACATATGGTAAATACTGCCCATCAGTGCCGAAGCGGTGGGCCACCTTACAAGGTCATCGGCACATTTAATCACAACAAGAGGTGCTGCTCTACAAAACAGACTAAAAAAATGCTCGTCTCTGTAAAGTAAAAACAAATACAAAAGGAAAAACACGAGTGAACAGTGGAGCCTGCCCATCACTGGTGGTGCCGAAAACTCTGTCACAGATATGCTGCTTTCAAAGAACTACAGGGAAATATGGGCCTTATCCCAAAATCAAAAGGAAATGTCCTTGACGAGCTTGTACTGGTGCTCGGTGTCTGTGCTGGCGCATTTCACAAAGGACATGGCGAGGGTTCGCGTCTGACTCAGCAGGTCCTTGTCACTGGGCAACGTGAGTGAACAGGCACGTTGTTGTGGGGGGGTGTCAGTGGGGTGAGGATGCAGGAAATTAAGAGAGATAAAGTTATGGGACACAAGAAAGGAAAAAGGAGAACAAAAGAGGGAAAGAGGACATCAATATCAGTGAATCTCCATGTTAATAAACCAAAAAAAAGAACAAAGAAAAAAACAGCCTCCAGTGGGCAGTATGCAATGCAGCTGCAAAGCATCGCACACAGAATGGCAGTGAACAAACGGAAGAGGCGACCCAGGTGGTCCATGTGCACAGACACATGACAAGGACCCGAGCCAAGTACTGGTGTTTGTCCACACAGACATGGGCGCAGTAAACAGAAGATGCCACATCGGCATCGCAAGTTGATCACTATACCACAATGACGACATCCACAATATGCCAGCTACACAGATGAGGAGATCCTGATACCCCAGACTCCCTAGGTGTTCCATGTGTTTAGAATAGCCTACTTCCAGCATATCTCATAAAAGTAATTAAGGATTCAAGCCAATAAACTTGTGAAGCCCTGTATTTGCTGGCTCGGGCATTTTGATGTTCGAGAAGGCTGGACTGACCAAGGAGCTTTCAGCACAGATAAGATGCTCAGTTCCTTCAGAAAATTAAAACATCAAGCCCTTTACCTTTGCTCCAGCTGTTTCATGGTTGCTGTGATTTGATTGGTCTTCTCTTCCAACCGGGTGATGATGTCACTCTTCTGCTTGAGGCTGTCATCGGAGTGCTGTGGAGAAGACAGGTGGTTCTGACACCTCTGTCCCACCCCATCAAGCTGCACACCAACACATCAGCAGAACCCAGACCAGTGCCTACCTGCAGCTTCTGGTACATCTCCACATTGATGGCCTTGACCTCATCTAGCTGGTGCCGGAGGCCAATAAGAGTGTCCTGCTTCTCGTGGATGTCCTTTTCCAGCAGCTTCATGGCTAGCTCCATCTCCTGCTTCATGCTGACCTGCACCACCAGCTCATTCTCCACATCCTGTAGCACCGAGTAGCGCAGGGGACAGCAAATGTCTGCCAGTCAGTTGGTACCACCTCCCAGACCCCGACATGAGAGGCCTGGGAATGGCGACAGCAAATATACTCATTCTAATAAACCACATGTGTGGCATGTGTCACATGATCTACTGGGAATATCCTCTGACCTGGCGAAGCTGGCACTCTTCCCGGAGCTGCCGCCGGGCCTCGTTGTACATCTCATCCAGACCTTGCCGGGACTGCTTATAGGTGTCCAATTCCACATCCACGTCCCCCTGGGCCATCTGCTTGAACCCAGAGAGGGATAGTGGTCACGGGCGCCATGGATGATCAGCATCTTCAGAATGGGGGCTCCTACCTCCAGGTGCTGCTGGGCCTTCACCAGAATGAAGGCATTCTCATTCCGGAGCTGGTGGTTCTCCTCTTGCAGCTTGATGATGTTGTTTTTGGCTATTGCCAGCTGTAGTGCAAGAGCACAGCCCATTAGAGACAGCACCAGACCCCTGGGCCCCATGAGCCGCATCTCCCAGAGCATACCTCCTCGATGAGCTTAGTGTTGGACTTCTCCAGTGAGTCAACCCGGCCTTGCAGGCTTTGAACCGTAGAGCTATGGCAAGGGGAAAGATTCAGACCATCAGCAATGTAGCTGATTCACATTAGTGTGACTTGGCACACTGTTTTTGCTGAACTGTATTATACAACATGCAAATCTCCAAAAACATTCTGATGCAGGAATAAATGCACATGATTCTGTTTCAAAAAGGCCAAATGCAATTTCCTAAATGTTATTTACAGTTGTTAGTGACATTCTCATTCAGTCCACCTATAGTCTTACTTAATGATGCAGAAAAACACCCACTAATGTAAATTCATTATGGATATTTTCCAAACATTTCAGCCTAAAGGACAGTCATTTAGGATGCCCCCTAAGGGTGAATATAAGTACTTTACTATTACAATCCACACCACGCTGCAGTCTAATGAGCAGGATGAGTCACCCCAACCTGTCCCGACTCGTCCTGTTACAGGTTTTCAAAAGCGAAAGTGGCGAAGGCTTGGCAGGTGAGTGATTGCTTTTGCTCAAGATGCCAGAATAGGATCCTCCACCAACCCAAGCCCGAGTCACTAAGTGCCTCCAGGGGCCCCGCCCTTAGCTCTCCATGCAGAGTTCTGAGTGGTCGCTGTCAAAACAACATCTGTCACCTCTCTCTAGATCTGGCCCCACTTTACTAGAGATGGAAACTAGAGTTTTGGCTGGTTGACGTCAGATAATGAAAGCTGCAAACATCAATATTTTCATATCTCTTCACACCTCAGGAAAGCAGGAACAGATCACTCACTTAAGCTGCCTGTTAAGCTCCTCCACATAGTTCTTCTGGTCCAGAATAGCAGCAATTTGACCATTTCTACAGGGGGGAAAAACAGAGCATCAATGACCCTAAAGACCCAAGGGCTTCACACCAGGAGAGGTCACCAGGAGGGTAAAATGATACATTAATTACAGAGAAATTGAATACAAGAGACACGGGCACCAAGGAGCTACCTTTCTTCACTTCTGTAGTCATCAATGTCATTCTTCAGGTACATGGAAAAGTCTATGACTCCAACCTAGAGAAACCAGAGCAGAGACACCAGTGGCATGATTTAACAATAACCAGTGCGTCCAAAAAGTTCTCAGAGCCAATGGTCTCACGGTTCCCTCCACAACAAAAAGCTAGCACCCAAAACCCTTTTTCATAGGACACACACACTTCAGATCACATGACTTTCATAGACCCCCCCCCCCCAAAAAAAACGCGGACATACGCGGTGTTCCAAATTATTATGCAAATGACATATCAGTAGGATTTCATCAAAAAATTTTTTGTGAAATCAGGAGTTTTTCTGTGATTCATGTCATTTTAGATAACTGGTGTCCAAGCTCAGAGAACTTTGTGAATTAGTTTGTCAGGTGATCTTCATTAAAGGGAAACCTACTTAGTGTTCCACATTATTAAGCAAGCCAGCCACAGTTCTCATGTAGTTTGATGAAGAAAGACCTTTCTGAAGCTGAAAGCCATGAAATAGTGCAATGCCTTGTAAAAGGCATGGCAACAAGTGATATTTCATGAAAAGCTGTGTTTCAACCACCCCTAACCAGTGGTCCCTGGTGAGACAGGGGTTAATGTTGTGTACCCCAAGTAGAAGGAGGGCTTGGGCTTCTTCTTTGTTGACAACCCCAAATACTCTGGGGCAGGAGTCCCTCAGAAGACACTGGGTTTGGGTCCCAGTGTGGCAGGGGTTCATGTTCCCTTGCACAACAACTAGAAAGAGTGGTTTAGTGGTACTGCAAATTGTGAAATTTGGAGTATCGTTTACCACAAGTAGGAGGAGGGTTTGGGTCCCTTCTTCTCTATCTACATTGACCGGGGCTTGCTTCCCCCAGAGAACACTGGGTTTGGGTCCTAGTATAGCAGGGGGTTGTGTCCCCTTGCACGACGACCAGAGACAGTGGTCCACTACAAAAACCCTAACGAGAACATGGGTGGTTAAGGTCCTGCATTTTGGTGGTATTTTAATATTTTTTAAGAACATTTCTGTGTATACTTATTTTAATTCCTCACTTTTAAATGTGTGTAAAGCACAACACAAACACTGTGGTTAAAAGCAATGCTACATAAATAAAGGTTGATTGAACAAAAGCTCACAAGGAAAAACGTTTGGAATGGGCAAAAAAAATACATGAATACAAATGTGAACATGTGATGTCATGTGCATACCTTCGCGGTACCAGGAGCATAAGAACATCAGATTGTCTTCTGGTTTTCTTGATGTAGTTCCTTTCTTTCCTTTTTCCCGTTCTATATTTCTCTCTAATGAAGTTTTATGTATTACAACACATCCATATAAAGCACTTTGGGATCACTCTTGTGAAAGGCCCTATATAATAATAAATTGAATTTAGAATTTCGATAAGAGGGTGACGATCTGAAAGTATTTTACGCTTTTAACAGCAACTAGTAGCACAGCGATTTGCAAAAAAGTTGAGAGGTGGGAGTAGGGTTTAGTGGAAAATCCCACTAAACAAAGTGCACGCAATTGTGTTAGACAACGCAAGTTTATGAAATAAAGCAACGGATGATTTGGGAGTTGCTAGCTTGGGCTGTTTTGCACATTCTTTTCTTGGTAACAAGTTCATTTATGTTTGGGGTAAGGTTCTGTGTTGTGGAGATTCTCTCTCAGCCACATTAGCTCCACAAATAAGACACATGGGTTTACCAGCAATGTCAGTAAACATATACTCAGCCTCTCACCGGTTTTGAAAGGCTCTGTTTTCAGAATCAACTTTTCTTTTGGCCATTGTTAGGGGCTAGCTTTGACTTGAAATTAGGGTTGTACACATCAACAGACACTTGATTGATCTGACGTAATTGACACGGGAATGATCGCAGGTAGCCTATCGTTCGGTAAGGCAGCTGTTGCGCTGCATTATGGGATTTGTAGTTTGTGGTTTATCGGCGCTTCAAAAAAAAAGATATATAAAATGATCTTGCGGGCCGGGTATTATTGTACGCCGGGTCGGATGTGGCCCGCGGGCCTTGAGTTTGACATATGTGAAATTAAAATATATTAGTGCTGTCAAACGATTAAAATTTTTAATCAGATTAATCACAGGGTTGCTGTGGATTAATTTCGATTAAT
>JAODLD010000069.1:16852218-16862884 GCA_026781065.1 Mormyrops boulengeri
ATATATTTATTTATTTATTTATTTATTTTTTTTTTAAGTAAAAATTGGTCTTGTATCAAAATCTGTATTGGTATCGGCAGTTCTACCTCGGCATCAGATTTCCTGCCATGGAATAAAAAGAAGACTGGGCATTTCAGGAAAAAAAATATTTCTATAATTTCTATGCAAGACAATGCGCATGATGCAAAAAAAAAAAACATGGATTGTTTGGTGGATATGAGGATTGAGCAAGAAAATATCATGGTATGGCCACCAACATCCCCTAACCTCAATCCTCTTGAGAACCTGTAGAGCAGGGGGGTCTCATAATTTGCCAGAGCCCTGCACAGTTTTTGGTTTACCCTCACTTAACACACCTGATTCAACTCCATGTGCTAATTACAGTACAGCTCTTGAGCTGAATAGTTTGCGGTGGAACAGGGAAAGAACTAAGCTACACAGGGCTCCGGCCCTCCAGGACTGCAATTTGACACCCCTGCTGTAGAGCATCCTTAAAAAGAAGATCTACGATGCTGGTATCAGTATACTTCAAAGCAGCAGCTCTGGGATGTAATACTGATGTCCACAAATGAAATACAAGCAGAAACGATAAATTCAATGAATGAAAGAGTGGTTCAATTAGGTCTGTGCGATATGGCATAAAATTCATATTGCGGTATATAATTTCTTCTGTAAATTTCAATATAACTGTTTTTCAAAGGGTAACATATGTCCATAGCAAAGGTATTGCAGCAGGAAGTTGTATAATAAACTGTTAACACATTTCAAAGTGGTCACGAACATAGAATATTTATTGTGCAAATCTGCAATATAAAAAAAAATTTGAACACATTTCAAGTAACTTCCCTGGTTTTATCTTATATTAAAAACAGGTTGGTTTTGTAAACTGTAGGTAAGCAGAAAACAAGACACAGAACCAAAAGCTACAAAACTAATACAGTTAGACTAGTGCCATAACTCCACCTATATCAGAATGACCATCTCTCCCATAAAGGTCCTGCCAGGCAGAGTCCTGCACAGGTTCGGGTACCCGAAAATTTTGATGAAACGGGTGAAAAATATTCTTCTGAGTTGGATACAGGTTCAGGTCGGGTCGGACGCAGGAGATCGCGGGTCTAAATTGCGGTGTTCAAAAGATCATGTGCCAACAAAAAATACCCTAGGGCTATATTTTAGTGACACACAAAAAATCCCTTCATTCAAGATGATAAAACGTAAAATCCATATCAGTTTATACCTGCACACGCATTCCCGGATATCTCTCTCACTTTCATTTTCAAAAAACGCATGCGATCTCCTGCAGTTGTTTGAAATGGATGCTGAGGAGTTGAAAAGAAAACTAGCAAGTGGAAAGTTTAAAGTTGTGGCCAATACCTCCACTAAAATCATGGCAATATCAAACATTATTTGGAGGTAGGTTACTACCGTTTGTTTTGCTTATTATTAGGCTGTTATTAAGCAACGTTTTCAATTGGCTATGCCTTTTCAACTGATGTTGCACATGTCAATGGTTGTTTGTTGTGGCAATAAACTTTTGCCTTTAATTTTGGCTATCTGACTGATTTTCATTCGGGTGCAGGTCAGGTGTCGGTATTTATTTATAGCAGGTTGGATCAGGTGCCGAATTTTATTTTATTTCTGTCAGATAATGGTTCGGATACGGGTATGACAGGTACGGGCGGGTGCGGTTTGTCAAAAATCAGACCCGTGCAGGACTCTGCTGGCAGGTGCAGTAATATTCATATAAATATTTTTCATATAAATCATATAAATAATAAATTATTTATTATTTGATGCGACTTGATTACGTCATTTTTGTGGGCGAGGGGCGGAAATTTCTGCAGTAGGGCGGTATAATCAAAATCTATCCCGCTGGCCAAATTTATATCGTATACCGTTTATACCGCACAGTACTAGGTTCAATTTTAATCTATTTTCATATAGCACCATTCACAACAGTCACCCCACAGCACTATACATGGGTGGGTTGTATCATCATTAAGACTGAATAATACAAAAACAGGGAAGACAAAGAAAAAAAACTAGATGACAATGGTGGGTAAAATCATATCAAAGGATGTCTCCGATATTAATTTACCTGTATTTTTGTTTTGTGTTTTAAATTGTGTTTTATATTTGTAAAAGGATATCTTCATACAGCAAATGCAAATTTCATGTTCAATATGACCTACTGTTACCAAACTGCATTTTGCATAATAATTTGGAATAATGCATTTTTTAAATAAAATATTATAAACAGCTGTTGTCAGTCAGTGGTTTGGCTTCTAAAACATTGAAATTATAAGACAATTCTAATACAAATAAGAAATCTTTATTCAAATTGACAATTTAGGAAAAACATATGAAATTAGTATTTGCATAATTTGGAACACAGCGTAAGGTTCTTAAGTATGTTGTTAGAGACCAAGAGTTTTCTTAAGCTTGGTGTAAACACTAAACTATTAATTCCAGGTGACTTCACTGTGACGTCCAAGGCCCAATCCTCCTATGGGTCAGCTTGCCTGAAGAACAACCGGCCATTGAAGCTATGTAATTCAGAATTCTAGAGAGCGAGTGACAACGGGAGCCACTAACCTGTGTGTCCAGGTCCTCACCCTTCACACACAGATTGGCATCGATGACGTTGAGTCCCACCAGCAGGCCGACGATGACCGCGCCCTCCTCCTCCAGCATCACAGCGGAGCTCTCATAGAAGTCACTGCATGGACCAGCAGGATGTTAACAGGAAGGCTGTCTCACATTGCATTGACACTCTCAACTCAAAAACCAGAGAGCAGTCTCCATGTTGACATTAACCACTAAATTGACCCCCAGAACTTTGAAGAGTCACACTGTAACATTCCATTTGAACCTCTGGGCTGTTTAGAAGTGTATCAACAACGGTGTTTCTGATTGGTCTGTATCTAACCAATGGGATTACAAGGTGGCAAGAGCAACAGGGTACACGCACCTCAGCAGGTCCTTCCGGGTAATGAGGCAGCGAAGATAGTCAGCCAGCTTCTTCTGCATGAGGGCGAGGCGGAGCCAGGCACGTGCACGGCCCAGAGGTGTCCTGGGGACATAGACATACCCCACCCCCCATGACTTTCCAAGAAAGGCACCCTGCCCACAAGAGCCAAACCACTCAACCTGGGGTGCGTTTCCCAAAATATAGTTGCTGATTTAGTTCTGCAAGTACGACGCAGGTGTTTCTTGAAACCATAGTTTGAACTATGGAGGCAATGACGTTGCAAACTTACATAGTACGATCCATCACTAAACGACTCAGGTGTTTCCCAAAACCATAGTTCGAATGAACGTGTGCCAACACTGGCGTTAAGTTGTGTAGTTCGAACTACAGCTCTCAAACTGTAGTTAACAAGCTTAGTTCCGGATGACTGTCATCAATGGTGGAAAATACAGTCGAAGGAGGGTAGTCACCATGTTAGTAAGGTGAAAATATTAAATAATCTTGCTGTACAAACATCTATTACGTCAAGGGCATTGAAAATGAAGTTGTAAGAGCACTTTTGATGTACTTCTCTGCTCACGAGTATGGCTGGAGAGGATGCTGTTTACCCACCTTGTTTATGTTGTATGGTAGAATTCATTACATAGATAAATATGGCTACGTGATTATGACATCACAATATCACATTGAGTAATACCGTGATATTTATGATACCAAAAAGGAGATGAAATTACCTGAAATAAACTACTGCCAAATAAAAAAACTTACCTAACAACAGAGTGTATCTAGTAAGTTTGTGGTGTTGTTGCGAGTTGTGTCAAGTCACAAAACGGTGCCAACCGATGCAATATGAGTATTACGCATGCACGCGCACATGGCGGTGACAATGCTGAACTGATTTATCATGCGGCGCTTATATACACACAATGTTAAATAGGAAAAAACACGGGGAAAGCAAATTAAACATGGGCAGATTAATGGGCCATGAGAATCAGACCAATCACCTCTGGAACCATTGTAGTTTGAATTAAGGTAGTTCGAACTAACATGGTACTAACAAAGTACAACAGTTTTGGGAAACACTCATAATTTGGATGTTAGTTAGTTTGGACTAACATAGTACAATGTATTGATAATGCTAACTCCCATCATTGGATGGGAAATGCACCCCTGATTGGCTGAACAGACTTGGTGATGCTGAAAAACAACCTCTATGTCACAGAGCCCAGAACACTGTACACTCGTCAGGGAGTTACACTACTATTAAAAAATTTGGGGTCACATACAAATTTCCTTGTTTTCCATGAAATGAATTTGAATAGAAAATATAGCTAAATAAATAGGAAAGTCTGACAAAGTTAGAAATAAATCTTGAAATTAAAATAATTGTGTTCTTCAAACTTTGCTTTCGTCAAAGAGTCCTCCTTTCGCAGCAATTTCAGTCTTGTAGATCTTGGGCATTCTAGATGTGAATTTGTTGAGGTAATCTGGCGAGATTTCACCGTGTGCTTCTTGAAGCATCTCCCACAAGTTGGATTAGTTTGATGGGCACTTCTTACGTACCAATCGGTCAAGCTGCACCCAAAGTTCAGATCCAGTGACTGTGCTGGTCACTCCATTATACACAGAATAGCAGCTGACCGCTTCTTCCCTAAATAGTTCTTCCATAGTTTGGAGCTGTGTTTGGGTCATTGTCCTGTTGTAGGATGAAACTGGCTCCAGTTAAGCACCATCCACTCCACAGGAGATGGCATGGTATCGCAAAATGGAGAGAAAGCCTACCGTCAAGAACCCTATTACCCTGTACAAACCTCCCACTTTACCATCACATTGCCTTCGCCATGCTTGACAGATGTCGCCAAGCACTTACCCAGCATCTTTTCATTTGGTCTGCATTTCTTCCTCTGTCTAGTGTGTGTTCATTTACCCATATAAGTCTCATCTTTTTATTTACCATTCTGAAATACAGATTTTCTTTGCAATTATGCCTAGAAGGTCATTATCCCAGAGTTGCCTCTTCACTGTTGACATATGCTGGTGTTTTCAGGTACTATTTAATGAAGCTGCCAGTTGAAGACCTACGAGTCATCTGTATCTCAAACCACACACTCTAATATATCACTCAGTTGTGCACCAGGCCTCCCTGTCCTCTTTCTGTTGCTCTGTGAAGGGAGTAGTACACAGCATTGTACAAGATTTTCAGTTTCCTGGCAATTTCTCGCATGGAACAGCCTTCATTATTCAGGACAAGAGTTTCAGAAGAAAGCTCTTTGTTTCTTACCATTTTGAACTTGTAATCAAACCCACAATCGCTGATGCTCCAGCTATTCAACTAATCCAAAGGAGGCCAGGTTTACTGCTTCTTTAACCAGCACAGCAATTTTCATCTGTGCTAACATAGTTGCCAAAGAGTTTTATAATGATCAATTACCCTTTTAAATTGATAAACCTGCATTAGCAAACACAACATTCCACTGCAACAATTGTTGCTGATAATGGGCCTCTGTACACCTATGTAGATATTCCATTAAAAAAAAAAAAAACATTTCCAGTTATGATAGTCATTTACAACATTAAAAATGTCTGCACAGTATTTCAGATCAATCCAATGTTATTTTAATGGACAAAAAAAAAATTGCCTTTTTCAAAAGCAAGGAAATTTCTAAGTGACCCCAAACTTTTTAATGGTAGTGCAAGTCAAGCAGCTGAACAGAGGAGCGCAGGAGGGCAGAGCGCTGTGACAGTACCGTTCAGGATAAGAGTTTCAGCTTATCCATCAAGGTGCCAGCTGCATTAGTCATGTCTGACACTTCCTTGTTGGTTATTAGTCATGTCTGACACTTGCTAACGGTACCCGTGATATTATAATGAAGCCCAAGTACCTCTCTACATGGTGCAGTTTTATCAGAAAGATCCTGTGGAGCTACAGTGAGGGAGGGCACTGATCTAGAGGCACTTCCCCTTTCTGAATGAAGAACCGCCACCAGCCAGCATGTCTGATACAAGCTGCCTGTGTTTCTGTTTCCAGACCCTGTGCGCCCATCTGCCACACGTGGGCTTATCTCTGCAAATCCGGCCACCCAACCACACATACGCGCACACACACACAGGACAAACACTAAGCGGACCAGTAACCTCAGTAACCATGGTAACTATGCAGGAGCTACACACTTGAGTCCCGGCAGGTCGCGCACACTGGCGGCGATCTCAGCCGCCTCGGGGCACAGCCGCTCCACCACCTCCAAGGGGCCCCAGAGAGACTTGCTATATCCCAGGAAGGACTTCCTAACTGTGAAGACAAAACGGGGGGGACGACAAACAGCAGCAGCCAATCACAAATGAGACCGAGTGAGCCGGGAGGACCCTAACTGCAGCAGCCAGTCACAGAGGCTCACCTACAACCCTGTTGGGTGTGGGAAGACTGGGCATCTTAGGGCAACTTTTTGAGCAATGCAGCTGGGAAATGTTGATCGGGCACTGAGCCACAAGTTTTTATTTGAAAAACTTTGATCGGCAGTGGGCAAGTGCTCACCATCTCCCAGATCCAGAGTAGTTGCCCTTTGTCTCATCTGGTTGGCAGTTGCTCGGCAACATTGCTCAAAAAATTGCCCAGTGTATCATCACCTTTAGAAATAGCATGCTATTAAAACAAAGACAGTGACACACACACAAGCCCATGCACACACATGTGTGTTCCAGGCAGCAAGGTATATCACCTTTGAGGCCATGTTTCAGGCAGTGCTCCATGACGACAAAGAATTGCTGCAGGGGCGGGTAGTCAGAGTCGAGCGTGCGTCCGAAGCTAAGGGCCGATTCGATGAGGCCCTTGATGCTCAATTTTGCCATGTTCAGCAGGTTGGCTCTCTCCATGGCCATGGGGTCCCTCAGTACTGCATGGGGGAACCATGACTCAAATGACAGCTCACACCACATCCCTCCTGCCCCCCTGAGGTTTTTGCTCTCACCACCCTCCCCTAAGAGGGGTGCTAGCTTCACTCAGATGTCAGAGACGCCATTGCAAGAAGGTGTCAGAGAATCATGTGACACACAAGAGTCATTATTACACTGTCAGTTTCATCCTGAACAGAGCACTGATTAACTATCCAAACATTTCAAGAAATTATATTAATTATATAAATTATATTAATATACACATTAACTGTAGTCCTTGAACAAAGCACTCATGTATTGCATACAGTATGCGTGTGCTGCTCTTATCGGCCATTATACTCTACATGTAACCCACAGTAGCGGTTTAATGATTACACAAATAAGTTTATGGATTAAACACACATGTAGAAGGTTAGAGAGATTACCATATACAACTCTTTGTACAAGGTCTCCATGTACAAGGCTTTATCAACTGACCTTTGTCTCAGGCTGGAGACAGTGTTAGACAAACACAAAATGACATTAAATACAGACATAACAATAAGCTGTTTATTTAATATTGTGCCAATCTGCTTGTTGGGGAGATTATATATACAACAATAATCACTTGATATATATAAGTGATTAATTCTCATTGTTGACACACCACAGCAACGAAATGTGTTCTCTGCATTTAGCCCATATGTGACATAGCAGGGGGCAGATAATTCAGCGCCTGGGGAGCAGTGCTTGGGGGCAGTACCTTGCTCAGGGTACCTCAGTGGTGCCTTGTTGGTCGGGGATTCGAACCTGTTATCTTTCAATTACAAATGCGTGTCCCTAACCATTAAGCCACCACTGCCCTGAGAGAACATGAGGCCCACCACACAGAACTGCTCTTAAATCAGTGATGGCAACTCCCTGGACTGTCACTTTAGCCGTTACTGTGGAAATGTTTACAAGGGACTGGAGAGGGTGGGAGAGCCGACTGGGGGTGTAAACACTGAAGGGGGAAGAAGTTGAGGTACAGGGCAGCAACAAATGTCCTCGGGGAGAGGGGGGATATTATACAGCCCCTGGTATTTTTCTGGTACATCTAAACATTATTACACAACTAATGCCCATCAAGCATATTCACCAAGGTTTACTTGTCAAATGGAAAAAAACTGACTCATACAAACATACACCGCAAAACTACAAAAAGCAAAATCACACACAAAAGACACTAAGAAAATATGTCTATGCCCATTTACAGAAATTATAATCGGAATTAAGTTTCGGCACACTAGAAACTGCTGACCGACTGACACACAGGAACCAATGAAAAGAGTTCATCTGATTTCCAGTAGGACATTACAGAAATTGCAGGGAGCGACCTGCAAGACAAGTTTACGCCGCTGTACCAGGAAACAGAA
This sequence comes from Mormyrops boulengeri, assembly GCA_026781065.1. Classification (NCBI taxonomy): domain Eukaryota; kingdom Metazoa; phylum Chordata; class Actinopteri; order Osteoglossiformes; family Mormyridae; genus Mormyrops; species Mormyrops boulengeri. The sequence goes on from JAODLD010000069.1 coordinate 16,860,475, forward strand.
ATCGCTCGGTCTTGTGAAGCACGTTGGCAAAATGAAACAAGCTTTCTGGCGAGGAACGAAGACTTCTGCTGTATTTATAATCTAAAGTAAATCTCCCGACCGAGTATAGTATAGTAAGTAAGGTATTTATATATAGTATAGTAAGCTATTTATTTTAGGAAAGCAAATCAGGCTCTTGCACACAAACATATTATACATTTACAGATAAATATTGAATTCCTGCTTGTCTATGGATTATTATGGGATGAGGTGGTACTAGGATCAAGGATTGCAGGTGGTGCGCAAGGCCAGTCAGGACACCGTGCTCCATCTGCCGAGTGCCCCCCCCCCGAACACGTCAGTACCGGGTCGTTGTAGATATAAAATGTCTACACTTTCAATTAAATGCTGGAGATATCGACATGGCCGCGCAAGGATGCGGGGGTGTACCGTGGTGCTGGGGGCAGCTAAAACACGCTGAATGCGGATGCACTGATTCAAGGCGTTTCCCCGTTCGTGGAAAAAAAACAAAACGAAAGGGGAACCTCCAGTACTGTTACCTAAAGCTTGCCGGCGTCGGGAGCAAAGGCTGCACTGCGGTGCTACCGCGTCCGGAAATCAGCTGCTCCCAGCCACGTAATTCGCAGCTCACCGGCGCCCCCGTTATCAATTATAACTATAACACGCAATAATATTTTCAAAGAAATGGATAGCACGCATTCAGAGATGCCGGCTTACCCTTTGCACCCCACTCATCCGCCAAAGCGGATGTCTTCTGCTCCACCACCTTGGGAAGGACGTGCATGCTCCCGGAGAATGTCTCCGACGCTTTCCTGGCCAGGGCGAATATGGGCGCCTGCCAGCGACCGTCCGGCGCTTTGGATGCAGCGGTGGCGGCGGCGCATTTGTCGGCCGGTTTCTCCTCCTGTAGCCTGAGCACCCCGAAAACCTGCTCCTTCTCCTTATTACCCTCCGCCTCGGCCAATGCTAGGTCATGCTCCGCCAGCGTCGCCATCATTCGAGTGCATATCATGGGGAGGGGGGGAGGTCGCGGCCAGTCCGCCCGGCGATCGCACCGATGCCGAGCTTACCCCGGGCCGAAAGCCTTGCGTGTCCGGCCGTCTCCGCCTACATGCCGTGCGCGACCTCTCCTTCTCCGCTTTCGCTTCTGCAAAAGCGCAGAACACCACTCTGACCCCCGATGTTACAGAGACACTGATTTTGTTTGTATAGGATCTCCTTGCGACGAGGGAAGGGGTGGCGTCTAAAACACGGGGCTTAAAAGCACTACGTAATGCCGTGGGCACTGTATGGGGCGAGGCGGCGCCCCCTTTCGGCGGCTGCAAGCAACTTTCGATTGGTGCCGCAGCGACGTAAAACAGAACAGTGAACTCAAGAAGGGGCTGACTGCAGAGCGGAGGTTTCAGCCCAGTGAGTAGTATCTGGCTGCAGAGGCCGCTCTCAGACTCCATCCGGATTACGCATGCGCAGAACAATTTGCCACTCTAAATCCTTTTCCAGTCTTTGGACCTTAGAATAAAATGTGCATCTTGTAACATACTGCTAAAGTACTATTTCAGTCCTGATGTAAATGTGTTATTCATTATAGATACATGGAATACAACACATAATGCAATAGATGTTTCCAAAACATTGTATCATTGACAAAGTTATAACTAAATATCCAGAATGCTTCATACTTTAAAAGTGATCAATACATGTCTAGGCAGTACTTTGTAATCATAGATAACTGATATCAATAAAAATGCTATTTGCGTTTTTGTTGTGTGAATTTTGACGCATAAACGGTAAAACTTTAAACAGTAAAAACAATAAAAATGAATACATTAAATATTTAGTTTATAATAGATTGGCAATAGTGAAACATAGATTGTGCATAAATATATGCGTAAAATTTTTTTTCAAACACGTTAAACAATAAACTACACTTTAGAAACTCGTGAAATTAAGAAAGTTTCTTTGTTCTCTGCGCATACATCAACCCAAATGAAATAGGGCTGGGAGTGTGCTAGAGTCTGCAGTCGTATATTATTAAGCCTAGTGGCACTGAACGCATGTCGTGTGAACCTGTGAACATGCACATTTGTACCATGCAGATATGCCATGCTGGTTGTTTTTGTGTCTCCATGCATTTTACCATTCAGTACCATTGCCAATATATGAGCAATGTCATACATGCAATATTCAAACTGAAAACCAAAGTCAAATATGGTGTCCCACAGGGATCAGTACTCGGCCTGCTACTGTTCACTTTATATATGCTACCTCTTGGTAACATTTTTAGAGATCATGGCGTTGGGTTTCATTGTTATGTGGATGATACCCAGTTACAGTATATATATCTGTTAAGCCTGATGATGCATCTCTGCTCTCTCGGTTAGAAGACTGTCTATTAGATATCCGGTGCTGG
>JAODLD010000069.1:16872702-16889860 GCA_026781065.1 Mormyrops boulengeri
CTCAGCACGTCTGCGGGTCCTTGAGCAAGGCCCTTAACCCCCAGCTCCCTGGGCGCCGCCACAGGTGGCAGCCCTTCACGGACGACTTACTCTGCGAAGAGCAAGTTGAGGGAGGCGTAAAGACAATTAATAAAAGTGATGATTATCTTATCTTATTAGTTACAGAATTCAAATACGGACATGAGCACTGAGATGTCAGGCAGGTAAGGCTGAAGGTACAGAAAGGAGCTCAAAGCAGACAAAGTGAGAGACCTTGGAGGTACCACTGAGGGTGTTCTGCATGTACCTGGGGGGGAAGAGGTACGCGTTCTGTCCAAGGAACATGAGACGGCCAGCAGGAAGGGAGAATTCTCCCAAAGATGTTCACTGAGGCATCCCAGAGGGACTGTAAACATTTATTTTTTATTTGCTTGCATCCACAATACACCTTTACATGTCATAAACAGTCACTGAGGAATTACAAAAAAAACGAATGTAAAAATAAATAGGCTTAAACCCTGCATGTCACTCAACTTTGTTAGAAAATAAAAACAGAGCACTAGGCAGGAGTACAGCCTCCACAGTATGAAAATATTCATGTTACAGTGCTGATATTGGAGCTATTAGAGTGCAGCAGAGTTCGTGCTCTCCAAAACGCAGCAGTTGCTTGGAAACAGATTAACCAGTGTGCCTGATAAAAAGATCATGCTCAGGTCTGACTTAGAGGCAATAAGCAGGCTTGTAAACAAAGAGCATTATGGGATATGCCTTCACCAGAGGCAGATGAGGTTTGATGTGGCATCATCCACTCAATAAGTACATTGCAGGAAACTCCATTCTTGGACCACACAGCCCTCTGGCTCCCCTGAAAGTAGGACTCATTTTGATGTTTGAGGAGTGCCAGTGTATGCAGAAATTAATGTCACTAATCGGAAACCTCACCCACATCCTCACCAGGTTCAGTCCCTTTATAGACAGCTGTGATGAGCACTGCCTGGGAAAAGACTGCAGAAACATCAGGGTGAATTCAACATGCAGACACTCCTCCACTTTCACATGCAGATACATGTTTCCTTGCTGATGTTTGCTGGCCATTGCTGATGGTGCAAATTGGAGTGTTTTGAGATCAGGCCTGTAAGTCCTGCTGCATCTGCTCTTTTTAAATAAGGCAGATTACACCAATTACAAAATTTCAAAAATACAGGCATCCTGAATGACGCTCAGTTCTTGCTTGTGCGCTCAAAACCCACCAACCTGTGGCTTATTTACTACATCTGAGAGTTAATAATCATCTGAAAGGAACCAAAATTTAAAATATTGAAAGAAAAAAAAAAAAACAATCCCACCACCAAGACAAAAAATACAGAGATACGCCTGCGTCAGAGTAAGTGTGGACTCTCATCTTTGTTATAAAGCACAAACTATAATTCCATGTTAATAATCACCAATGCCCCTCACAGAGAGGTGCCTAATATTTACATGTGCAAGAGGAAATTAGGGGCATTCAAGCGGAGGGTAAGTCAGGCCAGTTCTGTCAGGCCTCGGCTCAGTCCAGCTCGGGCAGACACCGGCAGCAACGGGCCAGCTTGCCCTGCTTGCGCGCCTGCCTCTCCTGGAGCAGGCTGTCCTGCTGGTAGCCATACTCGGTGATGGCGTCTTCCACCCGAGTGATGTACAGCCAGCTCACAATCACGCCAAAGAACTGCAAGGACAGAGACGGGGGTTATGCGTTGTCCGGTGGGGGGATTGGCTTGATGCCTTGGGGAGAAGTGCTGAGTCAGGCCCAGTCTACCTGCCACTTTCAGCCAGATTATTTAAGTTGTAATGTCTAATCTGTCAAGACTCTGAGGTGGGTCAAACCTCTGCTAGGGTTTTTAAACACAGATTCACAACCGCAAGCAAACTGCAGGCGCACACACACACACACACACACAAGCTCCATTCCCCCCCAAAGTCAGGACTTTCCATGGGAAGTAAAGCTGGGGAATTTTGAAAATATTGAGCTTGACATCAAACAGGCATATGCAATTTGTGAATAAATACTGCGAAAATATCAAGTAAATGATTTCCTAATGAATTGAATGCTAATTTTGTTATTTATAGGCTAAACGGTGTGAATCAGACCGTTACAGCGTGCTGTAGAACTCCGCACATGCTGTCAGATACAGCAAAGAAAGCAATTTGTATGAATAACACAACAAATAATATGACTTAAGCAGTGTGATTTGATGCAGATGCTTTTTGGGGGGCGTTTTTATGCGCACAATTACTCACTAGCACTTGGTTACACAGTGGTATCACGATTAGTGCCGTCAAGTTTGGAGTCTTGTGATTCTGATGGTAAGCGTATGATTTCTGTATCAAAGGATTCTAGAAATTATCTGTTGTGATGGAGAAATGCACAAGGCAGAGTAGAAATTCAGCTGAATTTGCTTATAATCTGGTTATTTTAACCAAGATTATGCTGCAAGATGTTTTTTCCAGCTACATTTAAAGTTCGCTGTAATAGGATAACCCGCAATTTAGCAAATTTTCCAGTTTATTCCCATTTCGCATGGAAAGTTTCCAACCTTGAAAATTTCCAGAATTTTGCAACCCTACATGTAACCATGGTTATTCTGCTTGAACATTTTGAAGAAATGGGAAATGTATCACAGGTAGTCTTTTATTGGAGTTTATCATCAATGTTTCATTTAAATGGCAATTTCATCACAGGTGGGGACTTCAATTGCGCACTCCAACCTGAGATGGACAGATCCACCGGAACAGATACCTCTCATCATTGAACAAAAAAAGGAGTTACTGCATTGTATCAAAGAATTTTAGTTGATATATAGAGAAGAGAATATCCCTGATTGGCAAGTACTTGAACAAGAGAAAGTTGCCCAGAATTGATTTGGTATGGTTTGGTTTCTGCTACCTTAGTGTCTACAATTACGGCATAAGGATTTCGGACCATACTGTTTCGGTTTCTTTTAATTTGAACATGCCTGACTCTGCATTACTCCCCAAGGTGGTGCCTCACATCATTTTGGCTTAGGGACCTAGAATTCATAGAGTTTATTGGGACATAGATTGGTGCTTATTATGTTCAAAATACACAAGTCAGACATCTGCTGCTATACAGTGGGAGGCTTTTAAAGCCATTTTTAAGAGGCCAGATGATAAGCTTCACAAGATTTAAACATAAATCTTTACATCTTGAAAAAAATAATAAAATAAATTGAAAAAGATTTTCATGAACCCTTCATGGTTATTTATATTATTATATTATTTATAGAGCTAAACAAGCTAAGAGCTAAATAGAATGTGTTAACTATAAGGCAAATTAAAGTTGATAAAAGATGAAATCATTGAATTACATCTCTCAATTTGGATAATAAAAGATTAAAAACTCAGGCAATCTTACTATGAGCAAGTGGGAAAAGCTAGTAAGCTCTTAGCCTGGTGTATTAAACGGAAGCTGAAAGGACCATAAACTCAATTCAAACAGATAAAGGGGTGGTGACCACTGATCCAAAAAATTAACAAGGCTTTCATAAGTTTCTATAATAAATTGTACAATTCAGATTATTCAGACTCAGCTCTGTAGAAACAAAAGAAATTTTTGGACTTCTTAGATTTTGCACCCTTAAATGAAGACTCCTCCCACCTTTTGAGCTGGACCTAAAACTTTAAGGACTTCTCTGAGGCTATATGCAGCATAAAATAGGGGTGGGTGATGTGACCTAAAATTATTAGCATGGTATTTTTCACTTTTTGGGTGGCGATGGTATTATATCATGGTAGTATTTTTTCCAAGTTTTGGGAGTTGTAGTATGTCCTGTTCCTTGGTATGAATTAAAATAAGTATTTTATAATATTTAATATACAAGTACACTTTAATTGCTATTACAGTTGGGTATGGGTGGTGTTATTTAGAAAAAAAAAAAGTGACAGATGTTCTCACATTTGGGTAGTATTATGTGAAAAGATGGCCTCTTCCTGTTCCTGTTCCATTTATGTAGATGGATGGAATATTGACTTCAATTGAACTGTCTAGTACCCATTTTTTAAATAGTTTATTCATTATTTTTACCCCTGCTGTTTTATGTTTCATATGTGCTGCCTTGTTTTGGGTTATTACCTTTTATAACAACAATATTCATGAAACTCAAATGTTTGAAGGAAAAAAAAACAAGTTCAGCTGCTGCTGTTCTAGCAGGGTATGTCAAATTAACAGAAGGGCATCAAATTTGAGGGGATGTGGCTAAGGGTAGGCTACCCAGAATTCTGCAGCAAACTTGGAAAAGGAACTTGTTCAATGTCTTGAAAAAAAAAAAATCAAAAAAAAAAAAAAATCAGTTAGCATAAGAACACTCTTCCTCCTATGTGATGCGTGGAGTGGTTTAGGAAGCATCAAATATATGGGATGTCTTGATTTTTTTTTTTTTTTTAATACACCTTGAAATTGATAAAGACCAGTGACTGTCAGTCTTGAGTCTTCTGTTTGGCATATGTGATAAATATGATATGCTGCATTTTAAGTTCTTTTCCAAATGGTTATAAATGTTTTATGTATTATTTGATTTAAGTATTGCTGTAATTTCAGTGAAGGGATGTTTCTAAGAATAACTGCTGACAAAAGAACAAAAAGCAAAGTCTTACATCTGATCATAGGGAAGCCTATTAATCTCCTTTATGTTTTTATTCTGCTTTTTAAATTAAGTGTGCTGTGAATGTTGGCAAAAGAGGAACCGATTTCTGTTAAGTAGGAATCGATCTGAAGTGAAATGTAACTATTAAAATTTAGAGAGTTTGTGTGCAGGAGATCAGTATGGATGTCTGAATTCAGTTTTAGTGTCCATATCCCTCAAAATGTCAAGTTCTGACAGCTCTACTTCGTTATTTAAATTTCTTTCACCTCCCATTTATTATATATTTTTAGAGGCATTGTGATTTGATATTTTGGCTGAAGCTCTTCCTTTAGGTATAAATGGGAGGAAACATTTTTGAGCTTTAAATTTGAAGAGTGGTACAATATAAATTAAATGGTGACTGTTTGTTATTTGGCATTGCCCAGGCACCTTGCATAGGCAGTATGCTTAAATTTCTATTTAACTTTTAAATGTAGGCCTATGCATTGAGAAACTGTGAGCCAAAATAACTTGCTTTGTTGGAGATGGGTGTACCTTCTTTCAAGAAAAAAGCAATTTAATTTGAAATGTGCATTTTTACGAGGACGGACTTGTTTATAAACTGTGCTTTTTACCATTTTGAAGATTGAAAAAAATGTATAAAACAACCATTTGAGGACTGAAAATAAAATTTTGAGTAGTAAATAAATGGCTTAATGTTTCAAGTGGTTTCAAAGCAAGGCAAAATTAAGGCAACAGTTTGCATGAACCTTTCTATATTGGCAGAACTTAAGAGTTAGTTAATTTAGAAATTATTTACTTGTATTTAATAAAACAGCTTAAAATTAAGTTGCTTAAACTTAATTGTAGTTTTTCCTATAATAATTTATTTGGCTGAATTTATGTAAACAGCATAAAGTTAACTTCAAAAGATCTATGCAATCTGTTGCCTTTTTATTCTTTCAAGTAAGTTTAGCAGCAGAATTTTTACATTGCAAGAGGACAACATGGAATAAGGAGACAGAAGGAGATGAGGGTAGGAGAGGAGGAAGAGACGCTCCCACCTGTGGAAGCAGGATCCCAAGCAGCAGCCCCGCCATAATCTTGTAGTTATCCATAAGCCAGATGAAGACTGCATCAGTGCAGCCACGGATGTAGATGATGTGCTGCAGCTGGAGGCGCTGCAAGGAAGGCACCTGGGTCAGCAAACCGGTCTGCTCATCACAGCAAACAGGTTAGGTTGTCGAGGTCGTTTTTAAAGAAAAAAGAAAATAAAAAAAACGCCCTCTCCCTTCAACGTGTTCAGTCTGTCTGTTCTTCAATTTGCCACCAACTGCATCACACCACACATCGATTTGAGGATATGATACGGTCTTTATCTCTGATTAAAAGACATTAACCTCTGAGCTGAAGCACAGGACAGATCTGAACCACCCCACCAGAAAATGTCTTCACAACATCAGAATCCCGTTCTCCGGATCACGCAATGTGGCACCACAAACAGGAGTAACACAGTCACACAGGAGTAATAGCAATACTCACATTAGTTGACAAATAATAAGTCGACTTTGCTGGCACCCACGTGGATGATTCATGTGCCAAGCGGATTCATGAGGCAAGACATTACAGTATGTGTTATGGTGGAATGGGAAGGCAAATAAAACATGATTGTGATAAGATGAAGAACGGTGCCAGTAATTTGGACAGAAAGATTTTGGAATCAGAAAGAGGTCTGGCGGGCGGGATGGAACAAATCCTAAATGTCGCTTCCAGATGGAGCGAACAGAGGGAGACAGACAAAGTAGGTATGAAATCCTTTCTGGAGAAGATCAAGTTGGAAAACCCTTGCTGTGAAGTCTGCCCATCAGAAAGGGAGGCAGAGGGACAGAACCTAGTTTTGGGGTTTTTAAGAATCTGAGAATTTGGTGATCAGTTGTCATTGTTGACACACCACAGCACACTGTGCACCACAACGAGATGTGTCCTCTGCATTTAATCCATATGTGACATCATGACATAGCAGGGGGCAGCTAATTCAGCTCAACAGTGCTTGGGGGTGGTACCTTGCTCAGGGTACCTCAGTGGTGCCTTGCTGGTCAGAGATTTGAACCAGCAATCTTTTAATTACAAGTGCACTTCCTTTTTTTGGGGTGGTGCACAGTGTGGCCAGCTCAAACGCATTCTGAAATAAATTCTGAAATAAAAGAATTGCTATAAAAGGAACAAAAAGACAGTGAGTCTAGAAGGTGAAAGAGAACAGGACTCCGGTGGCAGACAGTAGGTTTGAGGGTAGCGGTAACAAGAGCAACATGAGTGACATTATACGGGCAATGAGGAATATCATAGAATATCACTCACATTTATAGGCAGAAATGTCCCGGGGGAAAATCTCAGAAAACTGCAATGCTAGCTCAGGAAAACATTACCCCAGAGAGACTGAGCTCACGCCTTACCTCTTTATCGATCACCTGGTACCCACACATGGTGTTGACAACTTCCGTCGGCTGAAACACAGAGAGGGGAAACAAAACACTTCCTGTGAAAAAATGCAGCAATTTACACTGAAACTGAAGCGCATCAGAAAGCCTAGATCAGCCTAGAATAAAGCAGGTCAAAGACAAGGTTTGACTTCTGACACCCTGACTGATGTGACCTCTGGGCTGTCACACAATCCAACATCACAGATCCCTCCAGGTTTTAAATTTAGGATTAGGATTAAGATTGACGTTATTGATCCCAGGGGGGCAATTCTGATGTAGAATATTCTCAGCTGCTACAGCAGCCATCTTGGGTGCCACAGGAAACCCCGTATTCTTCAGGAGGTACGACACCCCCTCACAGGCAGAGAAAGGGGGTCAGGCCATCCCATGCCACCTTGTTTAAAGCAAAGTGGATCACACTGCAATTTTAACTATTATAAGGAGATGATTCGGGAAACAGCAAACAGAGATAGGTTGAGGGAAGACAACTCACAGGGCTGTGAGCAAGGGGGGGGGTTCTGAGGTGTGGAGCATGTAGCCATTATCACTCTGGGTTAGGCATCAATATTCTACAACTAAAGACAATATTCTGAGGAAAAACACCCTGCTTTTCCAACAACACTGCAAGGTTTGTGTGGAAATCAATGTTATCCTTCCTGCCTTCCTCGCGAGTCTAAGGGCGCTTTTCCACTGCACCAGATACTTCCTTGAAGTACCAAAAGGACGGCACTTCAAGGTTTTGTTTTCCACGGTCGTAAAAAAAAAAAAAAAAAAAAAAAAAAAACCGGTACCATCACTGAATGACATCACAGCGCGAGGTGGAGTATTTTGTACTTAATTCAAAAAATGCCTATAGTATAGTATAGGGTTGGACAATGTGCGATATTATGCACATGCAATTCTTACATTGCTAGATTAAGATCAGGCTTTTTCTTACTTTCAATTCTGTATGGACATTATAGTGCAGGAAGTTTAAGTTTCGCCAAAACATTTTCTGTAATAGGAAAAAGTTTTGCAATTCTAATGATTATTCCTTTTCACGATCTAATATATGTTTACTTCCACTCCATTTGAATGAGCACTGCATGCATTCTCCATGACAATCATTTTCATCCTTGCTGTTAAATCACTCCTAGACGGGTTTGTGAGAAATTGTTGAACTCCTTTTTTGCTTTATAAATACCCCAGTACTCGTTACAACAATATAATACCATGCTGTCCTAGTATATCGTACAAAATACTTCATTTCATGCCATCCTGATCTTGTTGCATCTTTTCTTCCAACCAGATTGCAATTTAAGCTTAGGTCTCTCATTTGTCTATGCATCCATTACTATTACTTTTTTTTTTTATTTTATTGTTGTTTTCTGAGAGTTTGCAACTTTTTCCAAGATGGCAGTGGTGTTCCGTTTAAGAGGCAGACTATTACATAACCACTCAAAGAAAATTTTTCAAGTACTGAAGTACCTCAGTTGGCACTTTAGATACTGGAACTTTTGGTACTGGAACTTCACCGCAAGTCAACGGAAAAGGGAAAATGCCATACCAAAAGTACGCTACCTGGTGCGGTAGATAAGCACCCTTACAGACGGACAGAGGGGAGTGGAGTTGACATGAACATGAATAAGCTATACAACATCAGTGGGTCGAAGTGGTGATTCCTGTAAACGGTCACTGAAGGGAGGGAAGGTGAGTGAGAGATTCTCAGAATAAGTAAGGCTGTGGATATGTGCCCCCTACGGTAGGACGTACCATCAGTGGACCAGATCACATTACAAGCATGCTTTAAGGGTTAACAGAGCTCAGAGCAGAGACTCGCAGCAGTAGCGGTGGCCATTTGAAGGGGACGGACCTCGGATCCCAACATGAGAAAGAAAACCTTCACGAGCACAAGTGACTAATATGACAAGCTGGTCTCAGGAAAAAATGGTTCAATCACCTGACTGCTCAAGAGGGGCTCAGCTGCATTTAGTGAGCTTTACTTTAGCTTTAAAATGAAGCAATAACTAATGAGGAGTGCAGTTGTACTCCAATATATCACAGCGGTGATTCGGTTGAAGACAATCACAGCAGTGATATATTGGAGTACAACCGCACTACACTGAGTATGTTATTGCATTTATACAACAGTTTGAGTAGCATTTATAAGGTAAGAGTGATAAGATACAGCATATTTTATTTATGTGCTTAAACATTTATGGGCCTCCGCAAAAAAAAAAAAAAAAGTTCCCATAACATCTGTCGAAAGTGGGACGGGCAATTGTACGCAAAAGCTTTCGCATACTCGGAAAATTCAATCCATAACCAATATAATTTTATCTAAATCGCCGATGCCAGCGGTGAAACAAGCCAGCTTATTAGCAGAATAACTCTGCATTGTAAATTAAAACCATGCTGCAGGTGAAATAAAATACTGTGGTGCTTGAATGGCAAAGAGATAATGAGGCCGACAGCAAAGTTCACTTATTAGCAGACTTATTGTGTGACCCTTAAAAGGACAGCGGTAAAACGAGCGAGAATAAAGAATAAACTCATAACGCACACAGACGAGGGGCCTTTAAGAAGACAAAAGTGGATAGAGGCAGCAGAGACAGAGCGCAACGAGTCCTACTCAGAGAACCTTTTCTTTGGTTTGCAGCTTAAAAAAAAAAAAAAAAACTTCAGTACTTCAAGCAATGTTCATTTTTAAAACAGGCAGAAACACGGGCAAGTTATCAAAAGGCACCAAGCGAGAATCAGCCCAGCACTGGCTCCATGTTGATGGAAATGAGACTTATGTAACAGTTTTTAGATACACCAGAAAAGCATAGTGATACAGCTGATAAGAAATCATACGCACCTTGCTTGACACGCAGCACGTGTAGGGGACACCACAGGCTAGGGGCCCGGGGGCTGAGCAGTTATGGTACATGTTCACTTGCCAGTCAGTGTACTCCTGGCCACCACAGCACCTGAACTGTGTGTATAGAGAGAAAGAGCCGGCAGGGTCACGGATAAGACTTCAGAACTCCAGGGGTGGGCAGCAGCAACAAGGTACATGAAGTGCAGACAAGCAAAGCTAAAGTGCAACAGGGTACACAGTAAAGACAAATATACAAAAGGCACAGTACACAAACATAAGAATATTAACCCTCTGGGGTCGAGTGCATCATCAATGATGCAGCGTATTTTTCGCATCTATTTCAGTTTACATCTCGCTGAAATCTGTATGTAGAATCATGAAAACGCAGACTAAATCCGTAATCTGTCTTCTTTTCAAAACGTCCATTGTCGGAAGTATTAAAGTTTTTTAAAAAAGTAAACCATGTCACCTTTCTTTGTTTTACCTGCATCGAGGGCGTGTAGTACCGCTCTCACCTGAAGATCGCTATTCACATTCTATATAGCCGCATTACCGCAAATTCAAATCGCATTCGCATGGTAATTTGATGAACAACGGTGAAACGCGATCCAGATACTCGTACATCCCCATCAGCACCATGAAAGGGGGCGGGGATGTGGCCAGGTGTGAATGGCTCATTCATACACGAGAACTCCTACGTACATATTCAATGGAGGGATACCAGAAATAGTGACATGAGTTAGGTTTTCCTTATTTATTTATCCAACTGAATGTTGCAACTACACCATTTAGGTATCTTCATGTAGCCAAGACTTTGGTGATCAGATATCTGGGATCAAAACAAACTGGCACCATCGCTTACTACAGTATGTACTTTTATAATGTTTTTGCAATGTCTATACTTTGTTATCAAATTACAAACTTAACATAAATTGGACATATTTACAATATACATTAAAATTAAGATGAGTGTAATGCCAAAACAAATATTTAAGAAATAATTTGCCATGAATTAAGTTTATAATATTTAAAGAAATGTGTGATCATGCCCCAGTCAGTGAAAGTGTGTTTCCTACCCCTAGACCCCAGAGGGTTAAGGAAAGAAATATACATATAAAAGTAAGTGAACGGATGCTCTGTGCAAACTGAATAATGACTCTGCATTTTTTTGTGATTTTACATTTCTTTGCCATACATTATGGGCAGTACAAGCTTCCCCATCTGATTTTCACTCCTTTCTCTCCTTCAAATATGAGTTATTGGGTCTGTAGGTGTGGATCCACATTACAGGTCAGGTCAGGTCGGGGAGCATGCGCTGATGCAGCGCGTTGCAGCACCCACCACATGGCAAAACTCCTCAGGATCCCAGCTGGTGACCCCCCCCCCCCAGGCAGACACACGGTCCAGTCCCACACTCCGGAAATGGCCACCCATCTGCCACAGTCAGGTGTTACATGGGCGTCCCCGCTTGGGTTCTCAGTAATGAGGATCCATGTTGGTGACCCCTGGTGTAGATATTATACAGCTATGTTACTGTATAAAGGCCAACGCACTATGGGCACTATAGCACCACCATAAACCCAACCTGTGTTCTTTCTGCCCTAATTACTGGAAAGACTATTGCACCTTTTAACCAAATTTCATGATTTGCGATCGTATACAAGGGTAATTGCAGCCTGTTGAAAGTTGATTGGCTGTCATAAGCCATATTTAATGAGTAGATGTACTTCCATTCCGTGTTTTCTTGGGACATCAGGTCAAACACACACACAAAATTTTATCATTTTAAGTACAATGGTTTCCAAATTATTAGCTATCCTTTGAGTTATACCGCCCCCATTGGGTGATTTTGATGAAATTTGGAGTCACCTTGGAATGTCATACCCACCATACATAGTAAGTTTGGTGAGAATTTGATGTTCTGTTGATGAGAAATAGCTGATCAAGTGCAAAAAGGCCAAGCACCCCAGGAGGCCACCTCATGAAACTGGTGTAGAAGACAAAGTAGGCTCAGTCAGTCGCTGGAGCAATTGGTTGTTCCCCCCCAAACATTTTTTATTTTTGTGTTTCATACTTTTTGTTCAGTGCACAATTCCATGTGTGTTATTTTACTGTTTTGATTAATTTTGTACAAATAATACAAATAAACCTTTCTATGGGGAAGGTGTTTCCAAATTTTTCACCGGTATTGTACATTCTGTCCTTAGGCTGGCAACCCCGGCCTGTCAGTCTTTTAGTCCCTCCAAGTTCCACACAGGCACATGTGCAGTGGTGACTGTAAGTCAAAAACATGACTCATTCCATTGAAATACGTTTACTATTCATCTAATATTAAAAGACATTTTGATCAGTGTCCAGCTACATAACTATGCAAGCCAGAACTACTCTTATACCCAAAAATATTTCAACACAGTAAAATACAGAGTTGAAAAAAATAGCACGGCACCCAGCAAACTGAACTCGCATGGTACGTAATGCAATGAGATGAGGGCTCGATAACTTAACATATCATATTCATACGATACACAAGTCATTGCAGCAAGCTTTCAAATAGAAGTGCAACATGCCAGACCTGCAAAAAAGCCAGTTATTAAAGCAGACTGCCTCCTGGAAGTCTCCAGGAACACCGTCAGTGAACAGGAAGCATTCACAATGTCACTTTCCACCTTCAGAGCATACGAGCCCTAAGCAGTGTGTCAGATCCGCACTGGAGCTCTTTGGAGTGTGTTTACCTCACTCATTGACGCACTAATTACACTTTAAAAATTACTCTCACCGCTGGGCCGAGCATGCTGGTTTAAAGTCCATCATGCTCCAAGTACCTGCTTCCCCCCCAGTGCAGGTGCAAACCTCCCAAGCAAAACTGCAGGGACAGAGCCAAAGGTTCAGCTCAGGGTCACTGAGATGGTCACTGTACCTTCCTCTGGACGAAGTCCATGATGTTCTTGAAATCCAGATCGTCGTAGTAATTCACCATGCCTTTTCGGATATTTTTGTTCAGAAGGTCCACAGTCTGCAGGCAGAGCAGAAAATGTTTTGTAGGCACAGTAAGTACACAGAATTCAACCATTTGAAGAAGGAACATTTAAGGAGGAGAAAAATCTTACACATGGATAGTGACCATGATTTGCCAAATTAGTCTGTCCTCTTGTAAGCAACTACTGAATAGACTGCAGACATTGCGTCCGAAATGCAGAGTGCACATCACTTAGACGCCGAGCCTTTCCTCATTGGGATGGGCTTTCCTCTGAGTCCTTGTGTGCTCTTAGAAAGCAAACAGGGACTTGCGAGCTTCTGATGAGGCCCCTTGGAGGCCACATAGTGAAACATGGTGCTCAGTCAGCATAGCCGGACCCAAAGACAATCAGGCTGTCAACTAGTGGTCAACACTTAAGACAGAGGTTTTCATTCCATCCAAGACTCGGCACCTTCACAATACACTTTCAGAGGATCATCCACAGCTACATAATCCTACATTAATTAATTAAGGATCATAATCAAAGACTTCATTGGGACTCAGATCCACAGGAAGTGATCTTTGTGAAGGGACTGCTGGAGCTAATTAATGCCACTAAGAGACCAGGGGTGAGTTTCTCGAAGACTTCTTAACGCTACGTCGTTTGTTAGTTCTATCTTTTAAACACAGAACTTACGAACGACGTAGCATTAAGAAGGCTTTGGGAAACTCACCCCAGATCCCTCACTTTTAGCACACAGCTGTTATACTTACATTACGCATCCATTTTACATTTCACACCGCCTGTAGTACAAGAGCTTAACAGCACTAATAATTCCTCATTAAGTCTTACTCCAAATGAAACAGAAGGCTAGTCTGTACATATCAATAAAGAAATAGGGTGCTGTATTTATCTGAATGTTGCAGTTAAGTCTCCCGTAAGCTGCAATTTAGCTCAAATACTGTATATCAGTAAGGGCCAGAAGCAGTTATCCATCAATCCATCCATCTTCAGTAATGGCTTGTCCTGTCAGGGTTGCGGGGGGTCTGGAGTCTATCCCGGAAGCTACGAGCTAAAGGCAGAGAACGACCCAGGTTTGGGCACAAACCCACTGCAGGGCACACTCACACACCATTCACTCACACAGACACATCTAAGGGTAATTTGGTAACTCCAATTAACCTCAGCATGTTGGATGCCTGTTATGTTGCTGGATCTGATCAGTACATGAAGTACTGCCTCCAAATCATATAGGGCTACAAGATCCTTAGAAGCAGCCAACATTAACAGACATGCAGAGGCTTCAGTCATCAGTCATGGTGCCATTTATCCATTAATACAGGAAAGCCCAGCCCCTCCCCCTCAAACGTGATGATGGGCGGTTGGTCGCCATGCCAAAATCTTAGGATCCTATAATCCTGTCAGTTTAACTACCTCCTCACCAGATGGCACAAATATAAACATTTCTCTTGGGAGACAAGAGGAAATGAGGCTGTGGCATGGGACCTGGGGGCCATTATCACTCACTGGGCATTAACCCAGAAGGAACAGGAAGTGCATTAAATAATTGGCCGACACTATCGGTCAAAACCCATGAAGCACCATGAAGCATCACCATCATCTTCGCCTCAGCACCCCAGGGGAGGGCCTATGGGCCAACCAAGGATACCCACCCCCCCACACGGGTTGAACAGAGAGGTGCAGACTCTGAGAAATACCTGGTGGCGGAAGGCGATGGCCAGAATGCCACCGAGGAGCTCCAGGATCAGGCAGATCGTCAGCGTGTAGAGGAACTGCGTAGAGGCAGGGGTACAGAGCGGTTAGGAAATGGCTGACTGGGGGTGGGTGGAGACAGAAAACTCAGGAGACAGATGATGATGGGGGGCAGACGAGGGATAATTATTTAAGTGGCTCTCAAAGAAGACCGTTTGCTTTGGCCGTCACCGAAAAGGCAGCAAACACAAAGGAGATTCGTCACTAATTCAAAAGCACTCTACAGAATTTGCTCACAATATTTTTACTCAGAAGAAAAGGCTGCACTGGCTCAAATTTCATGAAAGCATAAATTAATAGCAATTACTTTTCCATTTTGAGTTACAGCGAAAAATCTGATATGAGATTAACAAAACAGCTGTTAAATTAGTTTTAGAGATTTTGTAATTTTTTATTCATTGGTCTTTAGTTACATGGTTGCAGGGGTTAAATACAGGACAAACCATAAGACCTGAAAGGACGGACATTGTGTGAAGAGTTATAAATATTGTCTGTTCCCTAAAATCAACTGTGCAGATTGGAAATCTCTTGAAAGTGTATATTCTTCACACACAAAGTTCACCGTGAAATAAAACTGTAAAATGAAGCTTTATCTGTATGTTACTTTTGATATTCAGTTCTCACTGGGTACCACAGGTATGACAGTCAATACCTCCAGGGCACTGCATGATACCTGACCAGTATCTTTACACAGAGCCATGTCACAGGGGGTTACAAGGCCCCATCGCACCACCTGCTAGTGGAAGACTAATTCTCCTTCCTGCCAGATGGAGGCGCTACTTTCAAAAGATGTGTAGATAGCATGTGCTTATGGAACTCCATCTGTTCTGATTGTTTATTTTGAACAAGGAGCCTTGAAGTTCATAAATGAAAACTAAACTTGTCTATAAAATCTTGCCACCATGGTTGAACCATATGCTCACCTCTCCCCCAACTGAAAATGCATCATCGCTTCTAGTGGTTGCAGAGTGGTGTTTATAAAACCTCACTTCAGCTCCATAAGATCTCCCCAATGTCTTTTTACCCTGGGCCACCATGGGCTTTCTATGTAGTTGTGAGCCACAGTTGGTGTCCAACGTTACGGTGAGCAGAAGGTGTCATATGCGGTAGTTCAATGATGCTGCGCATTTACCATTTGCTTTGTGGTTAACATGGAGTAACCTGAAAACGCTGCAATTGTTTTCATTATTACTTTATTTAACTTAACACACCACATCTTTAAATTCTCGTCCTTGCATTAGAATATAAACCCGTTAATATGCTGTTGGTCACTCATTTGGTAATGCGGATATGTTTTAAAATTTACTACACACTGAATATTGAACTGAAGCTTGACATTAAAAAAATTATATCGCAAATCAAATCGTAATCGCAATGTCTGTCGGAAAAATCACGATTAGATATTTTCCCCAAATCGTTCAGCCCTAGGGAGGCTCTTACCACTTTAAGTAGACAGAGGTTGTCCCTGAGAGAAGACAGCACGCCAATGAAGGAGATAAAGAACATGACCACCCCCAGGACGATGAGGATGATGGCGGGGGCCAGAAACACCCCCTCCAAGGTCTTGTAACGCTGACGTTCCACTTCTGCATAGATCCCAATGGCCAGGATGAATCCTCCGATCAGCTGTGAGCACATGAAAATGGAGACATGCATTGGCCACTCATAAGGGGTTCTGAATGTACCTTGATTATAAAAAAAAATCCCATTAAAAAGTATGTAGTTTGGTAAATTATTGTGACTCATTGCACGATATGCGCTTTGACTTAAGTAATTGCATGATATTCTTAAAGTTAACTTTTGAAAAAAGCTTGCCTTTTTTCCAGTGGATTTTTTTAAACTCATAATCTGACAAACAAAAATGGGCTGGAGGGGGGTGAGCTGGTTTTATAACAAAAACGGGAGCATCATTACAGAAGAAAATGCAACACAAAAATCATCAATTATTTTGATAATCACTGGAAGCCAAAAATATAAAATTTGATTAACTGCCCAGCCCTAATACATTACATCCAGTAGACGAGTTTAGCGGTTGTGACCCAAATATATTTCCAAGAAAGGTAGAGATAGCAAAAAAGGTGCCTATAAACACATAAGCAATTTGATTACTTGCCACCTTAAAGATCAAGCTCACATAAAAGCAAAACAATCCAATAGTACTCTTTCAAAGTACTAAATTAAGCCATCTTATTTCTCTCCTCAATCATTATTGAAACTCCCTGGCTGGTGCAAAAATAATTGCAAAAGCAATTAAGCAAAATTAAAAAAAAGACCTAACAACCAAATTCTGTATTTCTGCACCTTAATAGAAGCAAAGCACACTTTACAGCCTAATGAATTAGCATTCTCATAGGCTTAGCAAAGCAAAGATAACACAACAGCATAAAATGCACGTCAACAGTTGTAAAGTAAAAAAAAAAAAAAGAAGAGAGAGAACTGTCACGCCCAGCCCCGATCGCCCTCATGTGGACCACACCTCCTTGTTAACCCCGTGTGGAATCCTCCCGTGTG
>JAODLD010000069.1:16904174-16914393 GCA_026781065.1 Mormyrops boulengeri
GTTAGGTTCTCCCCAAACGAGCTTGATGGGCCGAATGGCCTCCTCTCGTTTGTAAATTTCTTATGTTCTTATGTTTTAATTGAAATGGTAGTTTACAAATCCAGTCTTACCTCAAAGTGTCCTCCCTGACATGGATTACCTGGACACCTTAATATATTCAAAGATAATCATACCTAAAATCTACATACCATTCCAAATCTATAGCTTTCTTTTTTATCTTGTCACTCCAATAATTATTCAAACAAGTGAATGGAAGATTGGGACTCACTTCTCGATAGCAGAGACATGTTTCGTTTCAAATTTCCCTTTGGTGAGAAGCTCGGGGGTGATTCGTCCCTCAAATAGCATCCCCTCCTTGGCCATTTTGACCAGGATGAGGCGGACGAGTTCACCCATGTACAGCCCGCTAACCATCTTCTCAAACCTGTCAAGAGAAGTTGCAGCATCTTCTTTAAGAGAACAATGTAAGAGTTACTCAGTGGTAGTGCCTGATAAGACAATTAACATTACAAAAAAAGTACTCATGTTCTATCCAATGACATCACTGAATAGATGTCACATGACATGCAGTAGCATTGTACAAATGGAGGTCATGTGACCTCTTGTGACATCACACTGTAGAGGTCACACTGCATGGTGCCTTACAGCTGTTTCCCTGGGTTGAGGGAGCCCCGGTCGATCTCCCGGTCAAACTCGGTGCGAATGTCCTCTAGCATGCCATCGTCGCCGAAAGCTCCCCACTCGGTGTTGATACACATGCGGCCCTCGTCTCCCTCCACCAAGTCGATATGCCTCATCTCCTCCATGTAGCAGGCATTGGTGCCTGTCCCTGGTCACATTTTCAGGGCCAGAACAACCCTCATTTTCACCTCATTATTTCTTTTGTTTATGCAAATTCTGCTATCTTACAACCTCATTTCACATTCAGATGTGGATAATATTAATGCTGCATTCAGCCTCTTAACAAATTAGGTAACACTGCTTATCAGAGGACAGATTACCTATGATAATGCCAACTTCACAGCGCTGGTCATCAAATCCACAGGTCATCATAGTTCCAACCGTGTCGTTGACCACTGCCATGATATCTGCATCATAGTCCTGTGAAATGCACATTGATCACATTGTGAACCCACTGCTGCTAATTTTCCCTGCTTGATGAGTCACCAGGCTCTGCTGATGAAAAGGCAAAGCCATACCCCTTGCTTCTTGATGGCCTTGTTGAGGAGCTTCACCACATCCATCCCCTCCACCCCACTAGCTTTGAAGCGTTTCGTCCAGGTTAGCAAAATGCCCTATAGGAGACAAAGATCTCTATAATTCCACATCAAGGGAGAATATCCTCACACAATAAGGGACAGTAGCATAGGTTATCATACAAAATCTATGTGGTTTAAAAATCACCCACTCCTTATATCACATTGCTTTGTGAGTAGCAAAATAATTTAAGACTAGTAACTGCAAGCAGTGACTGAAGGGTCCAAAGCATCAGAATGTCATCCATAGCATAGAAACAGTACATCAGCACTGATGGAAAATGGAGTACTGACTCTCACTGTTGGCCAATGTATTAAAAACTCAGACAGCAGTAAATACTGCTGTGATAGGTTGGGTAAATTCAAGTCTAGGCGTAACGGGTCAGGAGACATAGGACAAAATGTAGAAACCTGCGGTGTAGCACCTCCTCCACAATGAAAGTCTGGTTTGGGTCAGATGGTCTGAGCAGTAGGTAGAAATAAAAACCTTACTACATAATGTTGCAGGCCAAGATCTTTCAGGTTAAGCTTTGTTTATGCTGGCTGTGTAAACTTAGATTTTATTCCATATTCAGAATATTGCTATATGGGGGAGGGGGTTATGTGTTCCATATAACAGTGCTGCAACTACGGGCTTTGGACCCCTAACTGTAAATCAAAAGTATTAAATGGAAACAGAATCCTCAGGAATAACATCTTGAAAGACTTAATGGAAAAGTTGGAACAGAGCAGAAACATTCTGACTAAGATGTGATGCATCATTTTAAAAACAAAACAACTGATAAATAATCCAAATGCAAAGGCCTGAAGTTTTGAATGTGATTGGTTAAATGGAGCACTGACTCCACCTACTGGCCAATTTCTTTTACAATTTAGGGAATAGTGTGTTCCTGTATATTTGAATGAAAAGCAATTAAAAATATTGACTCAGAAGAAGGGAAAGATTTTTTTGAAGGTTTTAAGTGATATTAGCATATTTCAGGCAAATTAGCCAAGGTGGATCTTAGACATATATGCACAGGGGCTGTAGCGCCCCCCTATTGACTGATTGGCACCAAAGTTGGAGGGTCTATCTGTAGTCTGGGAGGGTCAAATTTGATGAGGATTGACTGAAGCATGCCTGAGATATAGCTGTCTGATTGAAATGGGCATGGAACTGGTATAGGTTGGGTGTGGTTGGTGGCCGTACTATACATGAAGTTAAAGCTTTTTTCATTAATTCATTAATCATTTATAAGGGCAGTTTGCTGACTCACATGCTACTAGAATTGGTTAGGTGGGGTGGACAATGTAGTATTAATATTAATATGTCTTTTATTAAATTTATAAAAATCACAAAGAAATGCAAATGACTGTCTTAGAACAGTAAAAATATCTGGAGTGGAACTGAAAGTAAAAAGGATTTTGACCAGTTATTTGATATTCAAAGAGAAACTTGATTTGATTGACTTTGAAATTACTTTCTTTCATTCACAAAATGCATTTTCTCCCCACAATGACTTTCTTCTGTCCACGAAATGCATTTCGACCAACAAATGACTTACTTCTGTCCAAGAAATGCAAAGTGCTGAAACCAATTCTGCGCACAAAATGAAACATTCCTTTTGATTTCTGTGCATGAAAGTCTTTCTGCTTTCGTGGACAGAATGCAGCAAGACATAACTTGATTTTGTCATTAAATAATGCTTTTTGTGGCACAGAATGTATTTTGTACACGAAAATGAGCCCCATGTCATAGCTTTGGATCCCTAAAAAACACAGCTCAATGTCCTTATCAACTCATGGTTGCCATGGTTCTTACCTCATCCAGTTTGCTTTGGGCACACGGGAAGGAGAAGGTGAGTCCGACTGGAAGCTTCTTGTCTTTTATTTTCTGCTTGTCCATGAAGTCACCGAGGCACTCTGCCACATAGTCAAAAAGCTGCAGGGAGCATGGTGGCATATTACGCTGAGTTGGATCGCACCAACACTGCAGGGCTGTGGGGATCGACTGCTGGCTGATGCTGGACTGGCAGATTCGGGTGGCCACCATCTTACCCGGGTTCCGCTCCCATGGATGATATCTTCTGGGGTGTCGTATATCTGGCTCTCCATCTGCACCGTCTGCTTCTTCTCGTGGGACACCTTCACCCGCAAGATTCGGAAGTTGGACCCTCCCAGGTCTAGAGCAATGAAATCTCCCTTTTCTGGATTAAAAATCAGCACAAAATACTCTCAAATAATCTCTAACCAAATAATGACATAATTTATAATCCAAAATAGGCACTTAATGTCTGACTGAGCTGTCATCAAAAATATGACACAGAATAATAAACCACCTTCATCAGAATTGTTCAGGATCCAAATGAAATTGGACACATTATTAGGATTAAATATCAATAAGAGCACCAAGTGATCCCAAGTTAAACACCATGAGAAGAGGTGATCCTGTTGCCATTAGCAATGCCATTCCATTCAGGGCCAGTATTGCTCGCACACTCATTAAAATTAAAACCTACTTAAAACAAGATCCAGAGAGGAACTCACTTTGGTTTGCATCGAGATTAACTCGCTGGCAGTATTAAGGTTGGCACTTGGTTAAAGAACCGACTGTCTGAACTGAGTGACTCAGCATCAGCACTGAGGAATGACAACCAGCCAAAGTGACAATGTGAAACTCCATTCTCCTGCTGGGGTGCCTGCACCGGAGTCCCTTACCAGGCATTAATAAAAACATCCGTTCTACATTCTGTTGATTTTAGGTGCAGTCTAATTGGCCGAACTGGAATACAAATATAATTGGATGAGCAGATATGGCCATTTACCCCATAAAAGGCAGCTATCATAAATCTATCTCCTCTCAGGGCAATCGCCCAGCTTCTGTGCAGCCTGGCAACAAGTGTAGGCGAATAGGCATGCAGAAGGGAAGGCCTGACTGGCACAGCAATATTAACCTTTAGCTTTCAGCCAAGTTATCTTTTAGCTTGCAGCCACATTAGTTGCTAGCTTCCTCACCATACCTTGTTACAATGAACAGGTGCCCGGATTAGCCAAGCTTGAATATTTTGGGCAGCCAAGCAAGTAAAGATGGTTAAGTGGTGCATGTGGTGTGATTTTACACACACAGATAAAAATAAAAGCCGCAACCCATGATTTGAGACAACAGGATATCACAAGCGGCCCAACTCTTGGAGGCATTGCTGCCTACCTGCCTGCATTGTAACGAGAGGACGAGACCTAAACTTTGCCTCAGTTTCCAGGCTCCGGTTTTCACATTCATAAAATTCCCAAAACATAGAGCAGCATTTTCTGACAGCGGTTTCGACACTGAAATGTTTAAATGGGCTCTTGTTTTGTGCAGGATTCTTTTTACCAAGTAGTTAAACACTTCTCCAGCTCTTCCCTGGCTGCTATTCTCCATGGAGAGCAGGCCTGGACCTATACGGTGTTTCGAAGTGTGATATCACGTGTTGTAGCAGGACTAAGTGTGTAAGAAATGAAAGCGTACTAAAACATAGCTTCCTATCATATTGTTTTTTGTCATCATGATGGTTATTCTTATTAATAAACGCCATAATTTCACTTTAATAGGCATAATTTATTTTCATTATACAATAATGACCACTGCCAGTGCGTTGTTTATTTGGGCACCATTTCCAGCTCCTGTTTCACCTGGTGCAAATAAAAGGTAAAAAGAATCGTTCAGTCTTCAGTAGTTTTTGCATTTGTGTCATGAGATACAGTAAACACATGATAAAATGGGCTTTCACGGGCTAGACCCGTGTAGGATTCTAACGCTTTCTGCCTAATATCTCTTCCATGTGACACAGAAACTTACGGTTTGCAAAACATGTGAACTAAATATCGGAAACTATAGGCTATAGTCACACCACATGCACCACTTGCTTGGCTGCCCAAAACTATAGGCACACCACTATTTGATGGGCACTTTTAAAAATGCATTACTGTACCTATGCATTGCTTGCAAAATAAGCCATATAAACATATTGTCATTCATGGTTACGTGTTTAGATATTATTGATAATCTTGTTATTTTTGTGGCAATAATTCATAAATTTAGTGTGTTGCTATGACGCCGTGCTTTGCATCCTGCCACCCAGTGCCCTCTTCGTAATGCTAAAATTCCATCATAATCTATTACCTGTCATTTTAATTTAAATTTTTAATAAGACGTATCATTTAATTTTCATTCACTCATTTTCATTTTTAATGATTAATATACATAACAGGCTTATATGGATTTATAAGGGCATAGAGAGAAATGATAAAGAGACGCTGAACATGCAGCCATGTGAACACCACAAGAAACAGCTGAAAGATTTTCTTATCATGACAGCGGAGGCCACTAAAAACACTGCGGCCACTGTGCCTAGACAGACAAATATGAACAATAAAATTTTACAAAATTAGAGAATTACACAATTAATTAACCGTTTAGCCCTGTATCATTGGCTGCTAATGGCTAATAAACATTATCAGTATTACTTGCTTGTCCTACATCCTCCAACGCATGAAACCCTCTTTTTTTTAACTTAGATTGTCATCACAATTATTGGACTTTTAAAAGAACCTTCATACACTCAGCTGCCGTGACATTAATATGACATTAATATGACATTAATATGCATACTCGCCAGCAACTGGATAAGGGTGTGATTGCTTAGTCACGGTACACTTAAACTTATTTTTCTGAGACTTGATGAAAACTCAGCAACTGTATGGATAAAGGAAGTGATTTAGCTGGCTGAGATTTTACCAGAAATATGTCAGCACCCACGTATGCATATAGACACTTAACGCAACATGTACAGGTGATGCACTGCCACTAACAATCTTGTGGGCAGTATGGTCACCTTTTGTCACGGGACTATGTGATTATGTATTTTTTTAAAGAATGAGTACCCAGAAGATATTCAAAACAAACAAGGCAAGAGAAAAAATATTTCGACCATTATTATGTTCCATTGTGTACAGTGTCTTCAAAATGTAATGCCATTTCTGAACTAAGAAAGCAGTATCATATGTACAATGAAATTCTTACTTGAATGCCTTCTCCACAGACTACAGACAATTAACAATACAATGTTACAGTACAAATAATACTAAGTAGGGCTGGGTGATGTGCAATATTATTATTGACACCGCAAGTTACGCACATGCAATTCTCACTTTGCAACTGTGATGAGATCAGGCTTTTGCATATCTTCAAACTGAACACACATTATGAAGTGGTATACCAATGTTGTTTTCCAGTGTAGTTCCGGTATTTAGAATTCTTGTTGATAAAATACACCGATAGCACAGGGTTTATGTTTTGTTAGAATATTTATGTTCTGTCACCGGACAAAACACAGCCAGCCGGACCAGGACCCAGCAATAGCCTGGCCTCCTGTGTTTCTGGAGATCTAGGTCCCTGGGAGACGGCTCAGGTTACGAGAAGCTAAACACCAGTGCGGGACTTTAAGTGCAGAGAAGTATTGTGCCTGTGAAAAGAGTAGTCTATGCAATGCCCTTAACTTGATACCAAGCTTTAGAAAACCATAGCGTTTGCAGAGAACACAGTAACCGATATTACCAAAGGGGAGACGCTTCATATAAAGCATTGCTAAACCCGTGATACAGGTTAAGAAACTACAGTGTGGAGACAACATATTCTCACAGAATATTCTCAAAATAACTCAGAATATCACCAAAACACAGACACTATTTTCTATAATAGCTTGTGTACCAGTGAAATGAAAAGACTCCTTACAGATATCATTGGTGCATGATCTAGAGCACGGGTGTCAACCTCCAGTCCTGGAGGGCCGGAGCCCTGCACATTTTTGGGTTTCCCCTCATTTAACACACCTGATTCAACTCCTTGTGCTAATTACCACATAGCTCTTGAGTTGAATCCTTTGTGGTGGAATAGGGAAAGACCTAAGCTACGCAGGGCTCTGGCCCTCCAGGACTGCAGTTTGACACCCCTTATCTAGAGTGATGAAACTCTGCGAGATCATGTAGAAACATGCAAAATTTCAGAATGTGCCAGAAGCCAAATTACAGGAGGACACTTGTTCTTCCTGTGCAACCACCTCATAACAAAGTCCCTGAAGCCACATTAATTACTTTGCATAGCATCGTATGTTAATATATAACACAGAAATGCAGATACACGTGCATCCTGGCTGCAGATGTGGGGGCTACTGTTTTCATAGAGCCACTCTTGTGCCATTCACGGTGTTGTGGCGATGGAAGGTGACGCTAACATGCTAATGTGCCAAGTGGATGCTAGACCCTGTGTTGGTGGCTTTTAAGCCCCATGATGGCTCCTGGTTCTCACCTTGCATGCTGTACGCGCTGCTACAGACAGGGCACACAGCACAATGGTGCTGCAATTGAGTGACAGCCTTTCTCAGGCTACAGACTGCCATTTGTCTGCTCAAAAAAACAAAAAAACACACTACGGGGCCTGGAGTCATATTTATTTAGTTGGGGGGGGGGGGGGGGCTGTCATTGCAGTTTTCGGTAATTACCCGACCTTTTGCGATGCATGTTTTCCCCCCTGCACATACACAGTGCTCAAGGCAGTCGCCGGGGTTACATTCCAGCGGTGTCCTGTTGTCATGGAAACCTCAATGTTGCTCTGGGCCCAGTATCTTGAGCATAAACACAGAGATCCTGAGGCGCACCAGACAAGTGAAAGAGGAGACACAGTCTTTTGATGTATATAGCAAGCTGCTGTGTATATTCTACTGGACTGTAGTGGCCAGAATGACTATGACTGAGGCCAGCTGAGGAAGTGCCATCAGTTCAGGCCATACCAAATGCCTTAACAAGCTCACCAGAAAGGTTTCCTACTTCACAGACCTGTCAACTCCTTCTTAAGCTCAAAGCAGCAGGTATATTGGGAACTGTAGCAGATTGGATTGACAACTGGTTACCCAAGAGAAAGCAGCAGGTATAGAGGCAATATGTCACAACGGGCCTGTGTTAATAGTGGGGTAGGTTCAATATTAAAACCATTATTATTCCTAATTAACATGAATGATATTGACACTAACATATATGGGAGACCGGTTAAATTTGCTGATGACACCAACTTAGCAGGTGTAGCAAATTCTTCTCACGGTGTGTAATTAGAGTATGGAATAATCTGCCCAAAGGGGCAGTGCATGCTAAAACCCTAGATTTCTTCAAATCTGAACTTCACAGGGTCCTGCCAAATTTAAATGATTAGTTTAAATCCCTCACAGCAAGCTTGATGGGCTAAATGGCCTCCCTCGTTTGTAACTTTATGTTTTTATATTCTTATGTTTTTGCCGTGTTTGTTTTGCACTCCGTGTATGTCCATCTTTGCACTACTAATCACGCTGCCGTGTGCACAAGAATGTCCCCCTGAGATTAAAAAAAGTCAATCTTAATCTATCTAATCAAAGCGAAATGGTGAAAAGTAGGGAGGTGCATCATCCTCTCTCTGGCCCTGTCCACACCTAATATTAACATGCGTCCCGGGTGATCTGATCACAAGTGGACAGCGATAAATACGTCCGTTCACACCTGGCATTAACATGAGTCTCTGGATACATCTTGACCAACCATTTGAAATCAGATTTCACTTTCCCGCAACTTATTTAAATAAGCATGTAAATTGCTTCTGTATGCAGAATCTGCTTAATATTTAGAAGAAGAGATCAAAAGGTTAATACTTTTTTATTCGAGGGCATAAGGTTCAGTGTGTAATGCATTTTGTTGGTCGCCATATGATAATATTTCAGCTTTTAGCCAATGAAGCTCAAAATTGGTTAAAATTTTGTTTGATATGCTGAATTATATGTCTGACTTGGAGCAAGTTAAGTAAAAGAAGCTGGAGTGGGACTGAATTTCAGACTGAGAGTTCAAACCCCCCAAATGTAAAAATATAAAACTATATAAACAATTACACTATTATTATAGGTTTCTATTAACATATTCATTATCTAGGCTATTGATCACACATTCTTACCTGCACGCTTTAACTTTGCATCCATTTAATTTTTACTGGCACGTGTCACCAACATTAATAAAGTGTGGAACAGCTTTGACATAAATAAGGAAGCTTCATCGAAGTGTGCATTTTTGCACTTTGCAATTAATTTTTCCCAAATTTGCACATAACATTAATGATGCGCACTTTGACAAAGTTTCCATGCGAATTGGTCATGACAGTCCAATATTAAACCAACTTCCCAGTAGATTCAAAGTTATATTTTCGTGTTGTAGCGGAAAAGATGCGTTGCTATTCACAATGCAGTTTACTACACAGCAGCCCACTCTGCACTGACAGACATTCTGATAAAAATCATATGTCAAATACCGTTCACACATGTAATGAGTACATATGTACTTGCGCTCACACCTCCAATGTGGCCCAGGACACATTCATGTTCACGCTGCTATAAGAATGTGGCCATATGCATCCCAGATCACCTCTGAATGTGCTTTGAGTGATTGGACCTTGTTGCGTTTTCGATGCATTTTGCATTATCGATGCATTTCGATGCATTATCACTGTCCACTTGTGATCGGATCACCCAGAATGCATGTTAATACCGGGTGTGAACAGGGCCTCTGGTGCTCCACAGTGTCCTGGAAGGGATCTCAGAGGGGCTGTAATTATGGAAGCTTCAAACGGGCGTGCCATTTCTCACACATGTACACAAAAGCAATGAGGCAGGTTGGGGATGGGGCCACACTGACCTGAGCCATCGGGTATGGAGCGGACGAAGGTAGGCAGCATCTTGACTGTAGCTGTGGGGTTGGTGTCGCGCGTAAGGCCAAGCTCCAGCTCCCGCCTGAAGCGGCCCATTACATCCAGTAGCGTCTCATCCGAAAAGCGCATGGCATACAGGTACTTATCAATCTGGGGGAACATAAGAACATAAGAAATTTACAAACGAGAGGAGGCCATTCGGCCCATCAAGCTCGTTTGGGGAGAACCT
>JAODLD010000069.1:16923416-16938681 GCA_026781065.1 Mormyrops boulengeri
ACGAGAGGAGCAAGCAGGGAAGATAAGGGGAGGGAGAGGGAGAGAAGTGCGTCCGCCTCCGCTGAGAGCCAAACGAGAAATGACAAACATCTTAGAACAATGACCGTATCTCTTGGCTATGCACAACATGAACAATATCCACACTAAGACATATCCAAATTTTTCACATGACAAAGATGCTAAATGCACTAAATGTCCATTGCTCTGTCATTCGACTTTTCAAAGGATATAAAGTCCATTATCAGTCCATTTCCAAAAAAAAGGAATGAAGAGAAAGAAAGAAAGAGACAGAGAGAAAAGAGAGTGCAAGAAAGACAAAGAAAGCCAGAGGTTGCTAGCATGTGGCTTATCATTGGGGCTCAATCCTTACCACTAGCCCAGTCAGATTCCACGAGCAGACATAATGGGTAATGGGTCTGTCCAAGACGTTAGTCTTTGTCTTTATCCATACTCTGCAGACAAGACCCTTCTTGTCTGGAACTGCTTCGATGATCTTGCCCATAATCCAAGAATTCCTTGGCACACAGTCATCTACGAGAAGAACAACGTCACCTTCTGCAAAGTTCCTGGATGCTGTGGCCCACCGCTGGCGCTCTTGGAGTTGAGGTAGGTACTCCTTAGTCCTTCTCTTCCAGAATAAATTGGACATATATTGCACCTGTTTCCATTTGCGCCGCGAATAGAAGTCGCCCCGGTCAAACAATCCTGGAGGCAACAATGTTTTCAGCTACAGCAGATGATTAGGTGTCAGAGCCTCCAAATCATTCGGATCACTGGATGCCTTAGTGATTGGTCGGCTGTTGATGATCGACTCTGCCTCACATAAGACTGTATGAAGGCCTTCCTCATTGAGAATTTGCTCTTTTGCAGTGGAATTCAACACCTTTCTGATTGATCTTATCAACCTCTCCCACGCTCCACCGTGATGCCAAACAGCGGGAGGGTTGAATGTCCACCTAATTCCATGCTGATGGAACAGATGCTGAAACTCTGAGGTGTTCCAGTCAGCAATGGCTGCCTTCAGCTCGCAATTGGCAGCAACAAAATTCGTCCCGTTATTCGAGTGAATCTCCTTCACTTGTTCTCTCCGTGCTATGAAGCGCCAGATTGCATTTATGCACGAATCTGTGTCTAATGACGAGGCAAGCTTGATGTGCACTGCATGAATGGCTAAACAAGTGAATATGACGTATTTTTTCAAGAGGGTTCTTCCAAGCCTCACCTCAAACGGTCCGAAATAATCTACAACTACCCGGGTAAAGGGTGGATCATCTGGCATCACTCGCCATTAGTTGTTTTCCAACCTTTCCATGCAAGCGACGACATGTCACACACTTTGCAATGACCTTTCTGATGGCCGCATTGGCGCTCGGAATCCAAAACCTCTGGCGCAATCCAGAGAGCATGTGATTGCGCCCTCCGTGCCCAGTCTCTTTCTGTATCTATTGGAGGATTAAATCGGCAATGTGAAAGTCTCTGGACAAGATGACAGGCTGCTTGCTATTTTCTGGCATAGCTGCCTGACTCAGTCTCCCACCAACTCACAACAGATCATCCTGAAGTACAGGGTTCAGCTTGTACAAGTGACTACTGCATTTTATACTCTGCCCTGCCACATGCCTCCACTGATCCGCATCAGAGCCCTCCAGAATAGCTGAAACTGTTTGCCACAAATGTGCAGAAACGTGTGGTCTCGTTCTGGAGGTACCGGAGTACCACCGTACTGTCAGTCCAAAAAATTGATTTTGCAAGATCCAATTGTAGCTTTCTTTTCAGGACTCCATCCATCTTAACGGCAACGGTAGCAGCATCTGGCACCTACAATGTGTAACTCACTTTGGTGGACCCAATAGGGTTTCAGTTGCTGGGGCAGCTCCTCTTGCTGTGGCCACCCTCTCTTGTACTGTAGTATCAGGTGACTGCAGATGACATCCTTCTGCTAATGTTCTGCTATTTGTTGAAGTTTAGACTGGGACGCAGGTAAATTTTCACATACGGTGTTAATGAAGACCTGCACCCCCCCTTCCAGCTGTGCTTCTTCTGTTGTCAGTGGGCGTCTTATTGGAGCCCTGGACAGTGTGTCTGCTGTGATGAGAGCCTTTCCTGGTACGTGTACTATGTTGTATGTGAACCTGAGCAATCTAAGGCGGAATCGCTGAATCCTGGGAGGTAAATCATCCAACGCTTTTGTCCCAAACAGGGCGAGTAGGGGTTTATGGTCTGTCTCTATTGTGAACTGTAGTCCGATGAGGTATGAACTCAACCTTTCACAGGCCCAGGTGACAGCCAGAGCCTCCTTTTCAACCTGGGCATAACGCTGCTCCGTATCAGATAGGCTCCGGGAAATGTAGGATGCCACTCCATATTATCCTGTCTCTGCATAAGGACAGCCCCAGGGCCATAGGATGATGCATCCGCAGACACCTTTGTCTTGGCTTGCGGCCTGTATTGAACCAACACTGTTGGTGATGCCAGCTCATTCTTGAGTCTGTCAAAGGCCGCCTGCTGCATATGACCCCATGTCCAGTCATTGTCCTTTACCAGCAGATCTCTGAGTGGTTTGGTAGAATCCGCAAACTGAGGAATAAATTTTGCTACTTATGTGACCATCCCCAAGAAACGTCTAACATCTGCAGTGTTCTGTGGGATAAGTCTGTCTGTGATGGCTCTGATTTTCTCAAGGTCAGGCTCAATGCCCACTGCACAGACTTTATGTCCCACAAACAAAACCTCAGGCTATGCAAAGGTGCACTTTTCATTTAGTGTAAATCCCGCCTCCTGAAGTCATGTCAAAACA
The DNA here is from genome assembly GCA_026781065.1 of Mormyrops boulengeri. NCBI lineage: Eukaryota > Metazoa > Chordata > Actinopteri > Osteoglossiformes > Mormyridae > Mormyrops > Mormyrops boulengeri. Next base: position 16,926,214 of record JAODLD010000069.1, read on the forward strand.
GCTGTGAGCCGCTCATGATGTTCTGCCCTATTCTCTCCGCACACGAGGACATCATCTGCATGGCATATAACACCTTTTAGCCCGGCTAAGAGCTGGGACATGCGTCTTTGAAAATGCTCTGGCCCTTTGTTGATCCCAGAAGGTAAAACATCCCTACTCTCTTGGGCTAAGGCAGGGGTGGCCAATCTTTTCCGCAATGGGCCGGTGTGTGTGCTGGATTTTGGGGTAACCTTTAGGTCAGCTGTTCAAACCCAGGTGCGAGGACTCTTCAGCCAATCAGTCCTCTGATTAGTAATCTAATTAGGCAGTTGCAGCGAAAACCCGCATAAACAATGGCCCTTTCTGGATAAGATTGGCCACCCCTGTGCTAAGGGTATCTGCCAAAACCCACTACGTGCATCCAGTTTTGTAAAAACTTGTGAGCTATTCAGGTGTGCTAATGACTGGTCCACTGAGGGCAATATATGCCTTTCTCTGCACACATCATTGAATTTGGTGAGGTCAATGCAAATTCTAATTTTACCATTGGTTTTGGGACCACTACTATACCTGCGCACCACTCAGTAGGTTTCTCTATCTTTGAGATGACCCCCATTTCTTCCACTCTTTTCAGTTCTTCTTTTACTTTTTCAGTTAAGGGGATTCATATCCTTGTATTCTGCCTACCTGCCTCATTATTCTCCCCATCCTGCCTGCCCGCTGGACACCGGTCATAACAGCTTGTGCTGCGCAACAGCACTTGCTGCTTTTTCACAGTCTCACTTTGTTTGGCTAAGTTTACAGCTTTAGTCAGGGTCAGTTTTGCATCCAGCTGTAATTTCTCAGAAAGGTTGACGTCTCTTATGCCCACTACGATGCGATCGCAGATCAGTTAATCTCTTAGAGTCCCGAACTTGCAATATTCCGCCAATTTGTGGACCGCGGTGATGAAGCTCTCAGCTGTTTCCCCTACCTCTTGTTTACGCATATTAAACCTGGCCCTTTCAAAAGTAACATTATGTTCTCCTAAGAAATGTTTGTCAAAACACTCCATAACTTTACTGTAGATTAGTTTTTCCTCCTCCTTTAACTCTGAAGCATTTAATATATCCTCCTTTTCATCTCCCATGGAAAATATCAATGTGTTCACCTGGAATGCCTCATCCCTTTTATCCAACCCAGATGCAACTCTGTACCTTTCAAATCGTCTGATCCATTTAGGCCAGTTCTGAATATCTCTGCAGTCACATTTTTCTGGCGGACTTATGCGAAACGCATCTCCAACATTGCTTACTGCTGCGGGGCCTCCCGCATGTTCTCCCTCTGCGTTAGACATGACAGCTCACTGATTTATTTTCTTTATCTTCCGATATGTCTTGATTTTTTATGAGTTTGCTGGGAATGCAGCATTACTTTTAAGAAGAAACACTTCTGACACCATGCAGTGTTTTGCATCAATGATGAACTCAGACAACGGCATGTCTTTAGCCAGCAGGCATATATTTTTCTTTACTGAACTGTTTTCCCGGCAACCTACAGGCACACACCACAATCCCCGGTACGTAATGCCCAGAGGACCATACTACAATTATTATTATTATTATTTAATTTTTTATTGTTACTTTTATATTATTGCTTTTTAATTAATATTGTTTTTATCAACATGCTGCTGTTGGAGCATACGAATTTCCCCTTGGCGATTAATAAAGTATGTATGTATGTATGTATCTATCTATCTATCTATTCTATCTATCTAGTTTGATGCATATGCTTTGTATTGGGGGATAGGGAGCCTCCAGTGGCATGTAAAGCATGGATGTGTGCAGGGTTAAAGTTATCCAGTGTCTTATACCTTTCTTATGTTTTCGAAAGCAGTGGCTGTAAGTTTTTTACTTGTTTCATATCTTAATATGAATATTTACATATTTACTGGTGACTTATTTTCTATGCGCTGTTTTAGTTTGGTAAAGTGCAAAAAGACGCTAATAGTGATTCATTGGATTTGCAGTGATGCTAATTTGTGATAGATGCCTATATATGTTAACATATCATTTATTTATAATTCTGTATAAACATTTATAAATATGCTAAAAATGTTAGAAATGGTGCAACGAGACATTAAAACAATATCTAAAGATGGTTGACACAAACCCACAACCAGTATAATATGCTTGAAATCGACCAATTCGCTTAATGACTTAGTTGTAGGAATGGAACTCGGTCATCAAGTGAGGAACACCTGTAGATTAATAGAAGAAACCTTTGCTTTGTTTTTCTCAGTTTTTGATTACTCTCAAACTTTTTCAAAAATTTAATATTAATTTAATATATGCTGTATATTGCTACAAGCAATATATATACTGCCCTGCCAAAAAAAAAAGTTGCCATTTGAATTTTTCGTATGGCATACATTTGTCATGGCATTGTTTCCGCAAGCTTATGCAACATCTCACCCTTTATTTTCATCCAGATTTGCATTCATTTCTCACCAAGATACTGTATTGACAAGTGAGTTGAACCACTCCTTAAAGCCTCCTTCAGCACATCCCAAAGACCTTCAATGAGGTTAAGGTCACAACTCTGTGGTGACCAAGTCATGCGTGAAAATGATTCCTCATGCTCCCTGAACCACTTTTTGACAATTCGAACCCAGTGAATCTTGGGATTCTTGTCCTGGAACATGCCCAAGTTAACAGGGAAGAAAAAAATCCATTGATGATGGATGGAAGAGTAACCTGGCCATTCAGTAGAGTCAGGTACTCAGCTAACTTTACTTTATTCCTGCATAACGTTGCTGAGCTGTAATAATTATCCAGTCATTGGTGCTTAAGTATTTGCTGATATAAATTCAAATGGCGACTTTTTTTTGGCCAGGCAGTGTATATTGGGGTTCTTTCCTCCCACCCCCCATGTGATACAAACCATTAAAGAAATGTAAAAGTGTCATTTATTATCAAGATAAGTTGATATCTGAGGTATGATCAATTCAACTGAAATGAGAATGCGTATGTGAATTAAACAAACTGAGCATTTATTTAATTATTTGGGTTGTTGGGCAATCAGTCATAACAGTGTTCTATCTATTCACTGTGAACTCTGAAGTAAATTCACAAGACATTTTCAATAATATAAAATATGACCACATTAGTATAATGTTATTTAATATTCTTTTATTTATATGCAATTTTTACTTATAAAAAGCTAACAAGTGTTCGTTGCATCTGCCATTTTGAATTGCGTTGTTTTTGTTGTCTGCTATATTTTATTAAATATCTTACAGTTATTACGTTTCACACAGGGAGAAGACAATATCACAGGTAACTACAGCACATGTGTTGCCTCAAAGGCATTTATTTATGTGTTACAGTTACAGTAGAGACTTCAAATTTGTAATGTGATGTTAGGATTGATGTAATTTCCCTTTTAGGTCGTAACAAGTGGAAGCCACGAGTGTTCATATTTGTTAACATCTGTTATCTGCCATGAAATGCAAGAGCAATGCCATGAGATATCTCATTCTTACAGTATTTACACATTTAAGTTGATAAAGTAAAATGCACTCTTATTAAAAGACACACTACATTTGCATAAACATTTTTCTTCTTATTTCTTCATATCAATTCAGAAAACCTGTTTAACCCTCTGGAGTCTGAGGCCTATTAGCCACTTTTGAGGTAGTGTGACATGCCTCAACATTTTTAAATATTTCACCTATCCAAAAACATTTGCGACAAATGCTTTTATCAAGCACAAACTCAGCACCAACAATCTGAGACCATTTAGAATGTAATTTTTCTATTTTTTTAAATTAACTTTAATCATCCACTCTTCAAAAACCCGTTTTCATAGGTGCTGAGAAATTGTAAAAAAAAAAAAAAAAAGAAAGAACATATTATAAATGTTTCTAGCCAAGACTTTTGAGCTCTGGAGCTTATAGCCATAGGGGTTGGCTACGCATGGGTGATTTAAGAATTCAGAAATTTCAGGTGGTTTGATTACTAAAGTGTCTTAACTATGGAGTGACACCGTTTTTTTCCAAAGTCAGTGGCCTACACAATTAACACTGATGAGATAGGAGTCCACATACCTGTAATGGTTTGCATACGGTCAAAGGAATGTCATTGTTACTGCCCCCATACCCATCTGTTTGGAATGTCAGTTTGAAACATAATAAAAGGTAAGACAATAATATCCTTTTTACAGTTTATAACAAGCAATGGATTAAATGTTGATGAATAAAAAATGCAATCACATCATATTACATATTATATTTGTGAAATTATTGCATCAGTTTTAAAATTGATTTAATTGTACTTTAAAAAGCAAAGAGTGGACTTGCTCGCTAAATGCTAGGTATAAGCTGTGATTAAGGATCAAGACAAAATCCATCAATGTGTCTGTTGCGTTGTGTAGGGTGGTGTAAAAAGCGAAGGGGTCACTTTTGAATTTGGGTTACTTGTGGTGTCTTAATGTGAATGTGTTTTATACTCTGTCTAGTGGTAATGGTGGCATATGAATGGCAGCACGTTACATTTGCATGGAATACATTTCCCATCATCCCCTGCCAACACACGCTCACAAAACAGCAAATCTCCACACAGCAGTTTACTGCTAAGCTCATTTATTTATGGCAACATCTTTGCGAACAGTGAGGTACCCACTGCTCCAGCTTCATCCACCTTCCATAGCAAACTTAGAACCGCACGCAAACATGCACACATCTCTCATAAACTCACACACCGTTTGCTGCTTTCTCTGGTCCCTCAGCACAATGGTTCCCTGCGGAAGCACGCGCCGCAGTGGGAAGGTTCCCTTATTCCCAATTGTGGAATGAGGGAAGGAGATGGTTTGGCACGGGGAGGTGAGTGAGGTCATGTGTATTATTGTTTTGTTATGCAATGTTTGATGTACTGTTTGAAATGTCAGAGAATGTATGTGGCTAATGTCCAGCTATTCTGTTCTGTTTGGTGGTGAAAGTATGTATTGTAAGTTGTAGTCATATGGTACTCAAATCTATTTCCTCCAGTATTTTTGGGCTGTCCCAATTAACCTATTGGGAACCGGTATATAAGGGGAGGGGGCTAGAGTAAGGGAGTCTTTTCCTTTGCGGCCTGGACTCATTGAATGCTGGTATTGGTGGTGGCGGCTTGAAGTGAGGCTGTAGAGATTTTTGTATCTTTGAGTGGTTTGGCCTGCAACCCAAAGGAAACTGTAGTTTGTTCATTTAAAGTTGTGGGATGATTTTTATTATTACTATAATTTATTTTTTATTTTTGTTTGTGTGTTTTTTGCCTTAACTGTGCAAAGCAAATAAAGTTACACCTTCTTTTTGGCACCGACTACTGGATTGTTTCTACCCGTCTGCACATCTGGGTGTTCACATCCCCTTAATGAGGTAGGGGCCTGTCCAGCCCCCCCCCTTTTCACAACCTGATTGAAGTCAAATGGCCAGCCCAGGGCCATGTATAGTGCATACTGAAATATACAATTAAGAATATTAAAAATACCAGTGTGTGACTGATATTGACCATTCAGAATTTTTGATTGAAGTACACATAACAACTCTGGACTATCTACATTACAAATGCTGCACTTACACACAAAGCTTGTGCCAACAGAACACCCCATAAGCTGTTCAATTATAACTTGCCATTATCATGAAAACATCACAGTCATCAACCTCCATCTGGGCTGGAATATCCTATCCAATAAAACATTTTAACAATTGTTAACATACCGCCACTTAACAAGGAATAAGGAAAAAAAACAAACAAACATATGGGTGTATGTGTCACGCCCAGCCCTGATCGCCCTCCTGTGGACCACACCTCCTCATTAACCCCGTGTGGAATCCTCCCCTTTACCTGCTATTGTCAGTTTCCTGCTCGTTTCCTTGTGCATTTAGTTTGCGTGCTATTCCATATTCCCCAGATCCGTCATTGATGTGATGTTATGTAGTGTATTGTCCCGTTTGCTTGCTTCCCCTGGAATAAACCCTGCTTTCCCCGAAACCTGGGCTCGCTCGCTTGCTCCCTGCTCGCCGATCGACACACCCGTGACAGTATGTATTTCTGTACCTTATTTTTGATGATCCTCCAGTGCCCTGGGATTAGCCGTGTTGCAATTGAGCTTTAAAAGATGAAAAGGTGAAGATGAAATATTCAGATATCTTGTATCATACTGCAGGCCACTCTATATACAGAGTGCTATGTTTCAGAACTTGGATTGAACATTAGCATAACACACAACCACCACCCATCCCTGAAGCCATGGACATCGATAGGGCCGATCACTGGGGGCTACAGCCCCAAAGCCAGTCTTGCAAGCCCCAGTAAACTTGTCTTAGCCCCTGATCTTTTCAATAGCTAGAAACACCCCTGCCTGAAGCCATAGACAACAGCCAAATATTTGAAGGTCAAATAAAAATAGACTAATTTGCCAATAATATTTGGCATCAGGACCTGCAAAGTACATAATGTAAAATTTTGATGGTAACATTTGTCAATCTGTGCATTTGATCCATAAATGGCTCACTTTACATGGTGTTACATTTCACACTAACAGGATGGACAAGGGAAATCACCCCTAACAGCAGACACCATACTTACATATAGGGTGAATCACATAAAACAGCTCTGTCCAGAAGCAGAAGATGTGTGTTCATGTGAAGCTTTGTCATTCAGTCTGACTGCAGCATCAAGCTCACATGCCATCCTGTAACTTCCTGTATTACCCTTTATAACTTTGTTTGAATACTTTAAACTAATTTTGACTTGCAACTGCATCACTAATATTAATCATTAATACATGAATTAAATGGCATTATTTGCAGGAACTTGTTTTTTATTACAAGACAAATGTGCCATTTTCTGCGCAATACACTCCAGGTAGGAAGCATGTTCTGTTGTTTTAATCATTTAAAACAATTATAAATAATTTATCAAAATAATATATTGTAAACCCTTTAAATGTCATACATCAATTTCACATACTCATCAGGCAGTATAAGGAGTGCCATGGATGTGTTGGAGAAGACCTCTGTTAAAACCTATCCTTTACATGTGCATTTGTGATAAATATTTTGCAATATTGCAATATCATTTTTAGGACATATGGCCCAGACCTGCGGTCCCTGAAACAAAAGAGAAACAACTATAGCAACAAAACGTACTGTCTGCGTTTTCTAGTGTTACGCCCGAAGACAAAGAAAAAATATTTTATATGATTTATTTATTCAAATTAGATTTACTCTCTTTATTTCCAGAAATTTTGTAAGATGTGTTGCATTTAAGACCATTTAACTAGATTACAATACCATTAAATGCTTAAAGGGCGAGATAGACAATTTACAAGAGCGTCAGCTTCCGAGGAAGCGCAGGCTGAGCAATACCGCTCTTTAAAAAACCCTTAGAGACGTTACAATAAGACCTTATTTTAAAAAGCCAGGTAAATGTTTTTGGCTCAACACGTACTCGCTGTTGTCGTGACAGCCGAACCAGCCATCAGGTACGCCTGGTTATTTACGACACTTCATTCCGACGACACTGATACCAAAACAGCAAAAATTCACATACGGCAAAACATGGCGTCCCACATGTTTTTCTGGAAGGAAGTGAAGCCACTCACGGTGTAGGTCATCGTTCGTTTATGGTTTGTGACCTGGTTTCTGACAAACACAAAGCATCTTGTGAGGACTTTGCACTGACCAGTAAGACCGATGAGCTCGCAGGGGATTTCGCTGCAGCAGAAACTCAGTTTGATGCTGAGCAAGACTGTGGGAAAGCCGGCCCTTAAGCCTAACAAGCCTCTGGCCTTGAAGGATGAGGTGGCGAATCGTAAAATGAAAAAAGGAGGTAATATTGACAGTGCATATTTTCTCTGGGTCTTTTTAAGCATTTGAACAAAGGATTAGATTGAAACTGCGGAAAGATTAAATAAATGAATGGTAGCACGTAATATACGGAGTCTATGGATACTATATGACATGCGGTTATGTCCAAGGTAACTTGTTAAATAAGACGGCATTTAGAAGAGTGTCCAAAGTGTTGTCAGAGCAAGAACAGTAAAGTGCATATGCTGGGGTCTAAGGTTCAGGATGTATTTTCCATAGAATTATGCTCCTAGTCGGTGGACTATAGCACGGGCGCGTAATGAATCTATTGTTTTTTTGCCATTATGGCAAAAAAATGTACATGTATGTACATTTGTGGTCAGATGAGCAGAGTGTTTTGTCTCTCAGAGGCCACGTGCATTATGGAGATGTCCCTGCTGATGGCCTGTTGGAAGGAGAATGAGTTCAACGATGCCTTGTGTTCCAATGAAGTGCAGGCATTCTTCAAGTGTGCTGAGAAGGCAGAGGTATTTACTGTTGAATTAGTGCTGAAGATGTTATTGGCTACTCTTATTGTTATGATGCATTGAGTTCTATGATGGTGTTAGCAGTCTTAGTTCATTGCAAGGGAAATTCACGTCACACTTGAGTGGCTTTGTGTTCCTGTGTGATTACTGACCCACAAGGAGACATAACAAACCAGGGTGAGTTTCCCAAAACCTTCTTAATGCTACATCATTCATAAATTCTATGTTAAAAGAAATAAATAATGAATGATGTAGCATTAAGAAGGCTTTGGGAAACTCACCACAAACCTATCTGGTGTTTTACACGCCTTTGTGTTTTGTTTGGCACTTCCCGTTTTTTGATGCCTTAAGTGTAATTTTTGTTTATTATGGGATCCAATCGGCTGCCTGTTATTTGTTTGCGCAGGAGACTGTGCCTCATCTTTGTAACAACCAGCCTTCTTTCTGTAAGGCTGTTCATATTTTAGGACAGTCAATAAAGGAATATCAGAAGCAGTCCAGTCATGAGAATCTGACAATCAAGTAATATTTTGTTTATTTCCTTGCAATGAATTACTGCCAGCCTTTGGCAGGTTCATACAATTCACAGCATGCTTTTCACCATCCCCTAGATACGTTTTCATAACACGAAAGAGTCATGGGAAACTGATTTAGAGGACTAATGGGGAGGTGTCAGTTTTACATTTTACTTAGTATGGAAAAAGTCCAGTACAGAGGGCATCGCATGGTGAAGCACAAAATCAACTTAATATCCCTTTTGCTATGAATTCTATTTGAATAGTCTAGGGTAGGGATAGGCCAATTCACATTTTTTCAGTTCCAATCCGATTCCATTACATATCTGCCGATACCGATAGAGATTCCCATACACAACCTGTTTTTACTTCAATATTATCAGTATTATTGTTGATGTTGTATTTAAGGCTACATCATGTAATAAATAAACCACACAGCACTTGTTAGAAGAGCAAAAAATGCACAAATGCATTGAATTCAATTGCATTCCGGAGGAATTTATAAGGGTTCCCGCAGGGTCTTAAAATGTCTTAAAAAGTCTAAAATTCAGAAAGTTAAATTTAAGGCATGAAAATGTCTTAAAAACGCCCAGATTTTCATCCTAGGTTTTAAATTTAATTTATCCAAGTCTTAAAATTCTTACCTCCGTTCATTCCCAAGAAGCGTTGTCCACAGAAAATAAAATAGTAAACGCTGTAGAAGTAATCCGTTGGTCAGGGCTGCATATAACTGGTATGCAAGTACGCATTTACCTTTAAAAGCGATACGTGCGGCAGATACGTGCGGATTTTTTGTGAATTTGCATTGTCACATGCACTTTAGCCAGTGGGATATTCCGGTCCTTAAGCATATCTGTGGTGGAGGCTGCAATTGAACTGCTGGTGTGTGACCCCCTGCATTTCTTCACCTGAAGCACCGCATTCTGTAGTGCATATTGTTCTGAGTTCACCCAATGTACAGTGAGACTTAGGAGAGTTGGGCTCACATCTGAGGTCCAAATATCGTGAAGCTTATCGTGTTAACATCTTCTAACTGCGCCACTACCTGTGATGACAAGTTTATCGCGTTTCTGGAAAGCTTCAGCAAGAGTCTGCCGCCTGTTGTCTTCTCTGCTGGCTAGCATGAACTCCTGGTACTCTTTTGCATGAAACCTCTGAATTTGCTTGATTAAACTGGCGGTATTATCTGACCCAACCATACGTCCGCCCCCTCCTTGGCATGCTAGCTTTACATACAAGTAGCTGTCTTGCTTTTCGACATTTCCAAACTAAAATATTTCCAAACGAACGACATTTTAGTGAAACCAACAGCTAACGTTTTTCGCTCATGCAGTTATAGAGTGAAGTTGCCACGGGTTCATGGTAAGATATGGAATGGAATCTGGATCATGACGTGTCTCATGTTATGTTGTTACATTACGGCGGGTTCATGGTCCAGCGCAAGTTGTGGACTGGAATCTGGATCAGTAAGTGGATTGGCCCTATCCGTCCAATATGCGATGCGTGAATGACGTTAGTATTGGATCCAGTACCGATATTGGATAGTAGTCCATAGATCCATAGAGAGCCAGTGTGGGTGTGAGTTTTTGGGATGACCTCTCAACCAGCCAATAATAAAGCAGTAGTTCTCAACTCCAGTCCTCCAGACTGTTATTAACCCACACCGGCTCTCCATGGATTAGGTTCCCTACCCCTGCTATAGTCAAATCAGATTTCTTTCCAAAATACTTGGTGTATAAATGCTGTTGTCAGTTTATTTATAGGTATGGTGGTTTATTTTGTTCCCCACAGGCTGCAAGAAAAGCAAAAGCAGATGGGGCTGTTGGCCAGCACGGAGTCCTGTACCCTAAGCAAGCCAACACATTACTGAAGCGATATCCCAATCATTTTGAAGAGATTTAGGGCTGCCTCAGTTTGGTGCAGTTGTGGTGTGCATTTTCTGCTTGTCTTTAGCAGCCTTCAGCCAAAACTGGCAGCAGAAGGTGAGAGATCTGCAGGAAGAACTGTGACTTGTACATTGTAATCTTTATATCCCTTGCTATTTCACAGAATTCTTCTCCCCATGACTGTGGCAATGTTTCGAGAGAATGGACTATTTAGCACTATTAATGCTGAAGAAGGGGTTATCAAAGGTTAATTGTCCAGATGTCCCTCTTCTGTAGGCTTTGTTGTCTCAAATAAAGAAGTTTAAACAACAAGCAAAGGGCCACAACCATCGACTGTTATCAGCCTTTCACAAAGGGCAGCTCTGCTGGTGCCACATTAAAGAAAGAGGAAACTGAAACAAACTATGGAGGATTTTTTGTGACATATCTTTAATTATATGTGTCAATCTATCTTTAATTGTGTGTCAGTCTGTTGTCTAATAAATACATCAATAATTAAATATGTCAATAATTCATTCAATCTTTTTATTGCAAAACATTTCAATTTATATTTCATAATTTATTGACACATTTAATGAATGATGTATTGTAAGATTCATTGAAAGGATGAATTGAAAGATAGATTGCAAGATAGATGATTTGAAGGGTTCCAATATGGAAAATAGGTTTGCATGGATTGGTCTGTGAAAGCACGGTGGGAGTATTCAAACTGTGAGTCTGTTCCCATTCCCATTGAGAATCTGTGGCGGGTGCTCAAGGTGAATGTCTATGCTCGAAAACCACGCAATCTGGATGAGCTGGAACGATTTGCCATGGAAGAGTGAGCTCGTATACCTCAAGAGACATGTTCCAACCTAGTTAAGAACTACAGGGAGAAGTTGTTGTCAGTTGTAAGACAGAGAGGCCACACTATTGACCATTAAATGTCAGGGGGGCTAATAATTTTGGCCTTGTCATTTTTCAGTTTTCTTGTTAAAATTCAGGACATCAATAAAATATCTTGACCAAACTTTGTGTAGATTTTGTCTTTGTTCTTTTGGAAGCAGTACAAGTATCAACAGTTTTTGTTATGGTCATTTCCTTGGAAATATTAAGGGTTTTGTGTGATTTCATTAGGGGGGCTAATAATTCTGACCTTAACTTTAGGCCTACACTCTGAAAAATGGTTTGAGGGGATACTAAGTAACGCTTAGTTACTTAGTTACTCAGTTACTCAGCATAAAACTTTATGTTTGTTACATGTTCCCATCTTAGAACAACTTAATTTTAAAAATTGATCCAAATTAAAAAAATAAAGAACACTCTCAGCTTAGTTATATATGTATTTTGAACAAATATTTTTGCCCCCACGTAACATCTGAAAAATGTTAGGTTACTGAAACTTCTGTAAATGAGTTTCAACTGCGCAGAAGCTTTGGGCGCTTTTCTACCACATCAAGTACCGCAGCCTATAATTTTGACACGGTACTTTTGGTATTTTCCCTTTTCCATTGAGTTCCTGTCGAGTACCAGTACTTTTTCGGTACTTCGGTACTTTGGGGTGGGACTTGATTGGTTATGCAAATAACCTGTCTTTGAAACACCCCTAATAGGCTATATGCACATGGGGTGCATATAGACACACACAAATGTATTGAATTGTATTGTGCTGCAAGGGTTCATGCAGTGATGCAAGGTTCGCCAACATGTACGGTATATATAAAGTATAATCAGTGTGTGTGTCTATGTAT
>JAODLD010000069.1:16960653-16974632 GCA_026781065.1 Mormyrops boulengeri
TGAAAAGATAGATGCAAAAACAAAATGTCCACTACAGAGGACACAAATGAATGGCCCGGGTCTCAGGAGGATATTGAAATTTTAAGAAAAAACATCCATGGTACAAATGATACTGACATACTAATTTTAGGCCATACTGCCAAGCCCCAAGCTGGTGCCTGTGCTCCATTTTATCATTTTATATTGTGTTGTTTTATGTAGTCTATTTCTGATCTTGATTTGGTCCTTACCTGCCTTGGTCTTGGTCTTGTCTCGGCCTGGATACACTCTGGTCTTGGTAATAACTTGGTCTCGGTTTAGGTGGTCTTGACTGCATCGCTACTAGTAGGTGTGTTTCTTGTATAAAAGCAACATTGGTCTGTTTATGTTTAAGATAAGTTAATATCTTCTTTCTTTTAACTGGGTTACCTCAACCATTACTATTCCAAAAAATGAAATGAACCAAATTAACCATTTTCATGTCCTGATCTACTTGCACCCCTGTACCCCACAAATAGTTGAGTAAACATTAAATAACACAAGATATTACTAGCTGCTGTATCATCTTTCTGTAGTAAATCAGTGTAAAACATTAACTTGGACAGGGCAACATAGAACAAGTTGCAACATCAATCGCACAACAAAAAAGTTAAAAAACCAACCCGACCAAAAAAGTCTGGTAAGACATAAGTAACACAAACTCCTCAGTCATTTCTCAAATGACAAAAAAGAAAAAAAGGAAAAATAACTAATATGGTTCATTGGGTACCACTAACTATCCAACCTTCCAGCTATTCAGCTAGTCATTGCTATGGGCAGCCAAAAATCCCCATCTCCACCACTGAAATTATTTCCCAACAAATATGATTATCGTTTCAGTCCTTCGTGCCACAATTTACCTTGATAAACTTCTCTGCTTCCTCACTGGTGGTGAAAGCCCAACCCTCTCTTTTCATGTGAAGTGAGGAGATGCAGGATAAGTGAGGCTATATCTGATTTCCACACCTTGTAGAATCTTTAAAGCAGCCATGAATGATTTGCGCTTCTGACCTAATATTCTTGAGAAGTCAGGGAATATAGAGATCTTGTAATCCCCCCACACAACTCCCCTATACTCGCTAGCCAATCTAAGCACTTTCTCTCTCACAGAGAGGCGTAAAAATCTAATCATCACTAGCCTTGGCAGCTTGTCTTCCGGTGGCTTGGGAATGGCAGCCCAATGCACTTTTTCGATCCAAAACTCTGTGGTCGGGTCAATGCCAAGTCCCTCAGACTGGACCTTTTGCTCACAAATTATCTACTCACCCACTTCCAAACCTTCTTTCAGGCTCACAATCCTGACACTACTTCACCAGCTCCTGTTCTCAAGATCTTCATTATGATTTCAAAGATTTTTAATCAGTTAATCATTTTTTTCTTCTTTACCCACAAGTTGTTTGGTGATGTCCTCCACCTTAGAAATATGGCCTTCAGCCTCTGATGAGTTTTTGCAACTAGTCCATAGTTTCTTTAATTGAGGTCACATCATCTGATAGATGCTCATGCGGCCTGTGGTGGCTCCTTTGAAATATTTTGATGCTGTTGTTGACATGTTTTTATTTATAACTGAACCCATATGGAGAGTTATCGCAGAGATGAAGGGTAATGTGGGACTTGAGTTTTTCTTAACAATGTGGACTAAATGTGGCTATATAAGTTAAATTTAATGGTGGATTCTGGGGACACCTGCTTGGTGTACCCACATGACTCCAGCAAGTGGATTCTTGATCAAATCAAAGTTTGAAATTTCACTTGAAGCTAAATCGAGCAGATGTAATTCATCTTCATTTGGGCATATTATTAGAAGACCCGGTGTATTGGGGAGTGGGAGACTACGATCCTTGGAGAAATTTAAGGTGAAAGAGAAAGACAACAACCAGAGAAGTACCTCTGATATGGTAACTAGGAGTTTACACTCCTAGTTAAAAAAAGTTGACTTAAAAATAATAGTGACAATATACCCAGATGTTGTTCAAATTCATACCTTTAAAAAACAGGGACACAGGAGTGCTACACTGCCAATAATAAAATAAACGTACATTTGAGGTCAAACGAAGTTTGATGCCAGTCACACTAAAACTGGGCAATTTGTTTTTTAAAAACACTGAGTACATTCGGTTGCAGTAGAAATTCCAAATTACTTAAATGGTTTCGTAAAACGCGTGCTTTTCGCAAAACAACGGTCGATAGAACCATGAGGACTTCCGATGCACAATCAAAAACGTCCGAGTAAATCGCTGTTTTAACCGATATTTCCATGCCGCGTTAGAGACAGCTTATCATCAGCACCCAGAGATGCATTTCCTCCTGGGTCGCAGCGTCGGCGTTGTGCTGAAGTACTCCGATCAGCATAGTGGGTGGGTGCTGGAGGGTCAAAGGCCACATCATTTAAACCTCCCTAGAACAAAAAACGCATCATGATTTATTAATAATAATATTATTTTATTCTTATTATTGATAAAAGATTGATGTAGAAATATGGCTACGGCCCATAACCATATATGGCCGGTGACGGGACACGGAATTAAAAATAGCTGTCATTCGGTACGGGGGAAGCCGAAGGAACGAGGTTAGAACGCGAGGCGGAAGCCGCGATCAGCTGATGGAGGAGCCTCGGCTGAAGCCTGTGCCTGAGTACGGGAGAGCCATCTTCCTACCTTAAGGAAGAGCCGGCAGGGGACGGGCTGGAGAGATCGGGGGACCCCGGCGTTACGGGCGGCCCAGACGCATTGCGCAAGGGAGGGAGGGAGCGCGGGGCCCCGGCGGACGACACCGGGACCGGGGGGAGGGCAGAAAAGGAGCCGGCCGGGGCAACGAAAGACGAGCTATAAAAACAAAACACACACAAAGGAAAAGAGGAATACGAGTGAGTGTACGGAGGAAGGAGTGGGGCACACTGGGCACCCATAATTACAGCAACCATAATAAAATACATTTTGTTGTGGTTCTGGGTTAGTGGGATTCGGATTACCCCCGGGGACTTCCTGCCATAGTCTGTGGAGAGGAGGCAGAAAAACAACATACACAGAAAATCAACATTATTCAGCAACATGCGGAGACGAAGAACGCCGGCCGTGAAAGTCGGCTAGCTAGGTTTATCATCGTGATAGCCGCCGTTTGCTAGCGAAGCGAACGGTGCGCTTAAAAGCGGGATATGGACTGGTAGTCTGTTTATTTAGTTAGAGCTGTGTCTCGGGGGTGGGGGGTGAGGTGTGCGAAGGAAGGGAGGGAGGGGTGGTGGTGGTTTTTAAACATTAGCCTGGCTAGCTATGCTAAGCTAGGCTAACTGGCAGAGCTAGCGCGAGCGCCGGCCGCCAGCTGGGGCGGCTTCATTGTGCTCAGCCGATTTTTTTTTTCCACATTTTATTTTCCAGATCTTTAGTTAAGTGTTTTTCCGCCAGCTTTGTAAGCGTAGGTATAATTGGCGTCCGGCTTCCCTGAAACTCCCCGTGTCTGTCTGCCTTCTCCCATTTGACAGGTCCGCTTCCACTAGGCGGCCGTCCGAGCAGCTCTTGCGGGGACAGCGATGGCGGAGGTGGACTGAAGCGAGGGGGTCCGAGGGGAATCCTCATCTGCAAGCGGAGCCTGGGGACAAGGGCAAGAAAACAAAAGCTAGGCGTAAGGAGAGGACTGGGGAAGCCTGGGGGAGCCTGGAGCCGGATCGTCACTGATAACTGGCTGGGATCCGCTTGCGACTAAGGAAGGGATACTGTGTCTGTGATAACCCTATCGGCCTGCACTGAAGGCAACTGAGAAGGAAGATAAGCTTTTCTTTTTAACTTTTCCTCGTCTCATCTTTCTGATGCCCGCAATAAACGTCTGTCACTGTCCAAGTGGCGTTGAAAAGTGCATGGACGGACACGTCGTGGTCATTTTCCTTTTTCTTTTGAACACACCGCCTCTCCCTGATGCTTCTCCTTGCTCGATGTTCCGCACTGTCTAACCGTGTGGGGTTTGTTTTGTCTTTAGTTTTTTAATGGTAGCTGTCATACGTATGTAGTATTTTTTTTTAACGCTTCACACCCACAAAAATTGACGGGACATTTGTAATAATACTTCGTGTGGGTTTGATTATAGCTGTATTGGTAAAACCTTAAGAAATCCCACAAAGTGGACAAAGAGCACAGTCTTTCTCCGTCGCGACCGGCGTGAGGGCTGCAGATACTCGGCTCCAGTAACTCGGCTGTGCTTCCCTCGCCCCTCCCCCAGCTTCAGCGGAGTGTCCCGGCAGCCCGGCGGGCTCCGGGGTTGTGTGATCGGGGCGGTGGTAGAGGGGTGGGGATCCGCCGCTGAGTGTTTAGAAGGGAGGAGAAGCCCACGGATGTGATGGAACTGATGTTCGCTGAGTGGGAGGATGGAGAGCGGTTCTCTTTCGAGGACTCGGACCGCTTCGAGGAAGACTCGCTGTGCTCCTTCATCTCCGAGGCAGAAAGCCTGTGCCAGAACTGGAGAGGATGGAGGAAACAGTCCGCCGGACCCAATTCACCCACCGTAAAAATAAAAGGTGAGGTCTGCTGTCACTGTTCCTGCGTTTGTGGCTGTTCATTCTATCATTTTTTCGGAATCAGCTTTGATGTTGTAGTCTGTCTTGAAAGTTGCAATATTTCCACTTTGGTGTCTTGTTGGTGTTTTTAAGTTCACAGCTTTTCTCATTTATTCCATTTGCCATGATCTTTTTTTGATATACAGCTTTCCTCAAAGTTACACTGGAATGAAGTTCCTCCTGGGACTCGGAGCTCAATGCCTTCACGTTACAAGTGTTTGTCGCCGAGCTGTACACTGTCCTGAATCTCGACTCGGCCGGTATTCTCCCTCTGACTCAGGCCCTGTCTTTTTAATGGCTTTGCCTCTCCCATCCGTAGGACTTTTGCAGCTGCCGCTAGTGCTTCCAAGCAAAACGATATTAGGCTGATCGGCATACTAAAATGACACAGTGTTTGGGTTTAGGTTGTTGGTGCTCTACGCTTAACGGCATAACCTAAATTTTCTCTAAGAAATTGTTTAGAGTGGGAACTTATAGCCACTGGTATAGATGGCATAGATAGCATTTAGAAAATGCATGATGGGTGAGTTCTTGGGTGTGTTCAGTAAATTTTCCGGTTAGGGGTCATGGGAAATAACTGCCTTTGTTCTAATAAACGAGAGAAGTCCAGGGTCTTCTCTGTGTTGCCAATACCCTTTCCGAAGGCAGTGCGCTGGTAATTTGTGGAAAACGATCGTCCAAATGACTCCCTCTATTGCCGATTGTTGAAAGTCTACCCAAGTTTTGGCTGTTTGCAGGTGGAGCTGTAGGTGACCTCCCCATCCCACTGTCTGCTGCTAATCGTTCAGTCCTGGGCCCTTGGTCTCAATCTATGTAACAGCCTGCCCCCCTACCACCACCTCCCTGTCATGTATTTGGGGGAAAACCGGGTATTACTGAATTCCCTGGAATAGTGGCTGTGACCTTCAATGGCTGGGGGGCTTGCTATATAAAAAATTAAGTTTAACCTGCTGTGTGTTAGGTGTATCTTCTTTCTTTGGCCAATTTTAGTGTACGATCAGCTTCCCTCAAGAAAGAGATAAATATAATATTTTGTTTCTGGGTGTTTGGTTTGTGTGCAATTAGTAGAAAGCTGTCAGTTTTTATTCCTGCTTGTTGCCCTATGGGGTCAATTGGTGTGCATTAGGGCTGGACGATTCTGAAAAACATGTAAATCGTGATTTTTATTTTTTTTTTTTACTTGGAATTGAGATCTCGATTCTCTGTGACATTTTTTTTTTGTTTAAATTTAAAAATTATTACACTCATTAAACTGCAAAAGAAAACAAAAACCTAACATGATTGTGCCAAACTTATGAAAGATCCAGGACTGCCATATCAACTTCTGAGAACAGAAAGGAAACGCTCAATTGGCCATTGAATTAATGTAACCAAGGGCGTTTTTCCACCGCACCAGTTGTCGTACTTTTGGTACATCAAGGTGTTGGTTTTGCACTGGTGTAAAAACTGGCCCCGGCACCAAATGACATCAACGCGAGGCAGGGTATTTTGTACTGAATTCAAAAAATGGCTGTAGTATATTATACGGCTTGGTAATGTGCAGTATTATTACCAACATTGCATGTTATGGATAAACAATTCTTACATTGCTACTTGCTAGTCAGCTAGATAAAAATAAGGCTTTTTCTTACTTTCAATTCTGTACAGACATTATAGCGCAGGGGGTTAAAGTTTCACTAAAATACTTTTACGCTGTTACTCTGTCTCATATGTTTAAAATTTAAAAAAAAATCTGTTTTAAAGTTTTACCTCTGCTTTTGCGTGAGCGCTGCATGTATTCTCTGAGACAATTGTAATCATTTTCATCCTTGCAATTTAAGTCACTCGAAGACGGGTTTGTGAGAAATGTTTCGTTTTATAAATACCCCAATATTTTTTTTCAACAAAATCATATCACTATATTTATAAGAAAATCACATCACTAGGACAGCACGCTATATGCGAGCTGTATTAGTATATTTAACAAAATAGTTTTTAATTTCTTGTCATGCCATCCAGATCTTTTGGTTGTGATTTGGTTGTAAGAAGATATACGTTTCTTTATTTATTTTTTTAAAATAATTTTAAATAATTTATCATTACTTTCTGAGTTTGCAACTGTTTACAAGGCAGCGTTTGTATTGTGTCAGTGGCAGGCTATTTCCATAACCAATCGACAAAGAAAGCGTTTCAGTGAAACCTAAACTCACTGCGCTATAATGTCTGTACCAAATTGAAGGTGAGAAAAGGCCTGATCTTAATAGCTGACTGGCGAAGTAAGAATTGCATGTGAATAACGTGCGATGTTTGTATTAATATTGCACATTGTCCAGTGTACCCACTACAGCCATTTTTCAAATTCAGTACAAAATACTACACCTCGCATTGTGATTGTTGGCGGTAAAGAGGTGCCACAGAGGCTGCTTAGCTGGAGACTTCCAGCAGACAATGGGCTGAAATGTCTGGACTGGTGATAGCAATTTCCAATATCCTAGCATCCCTCTGGTCTACAGGCCTTTTTTGAGCCTGGGGCTTCATTTATCGATATTGCGTACGCACAAAAAGATGCCTTAAATGTGCATATTCAATTTTTTACTCAAAATCCTAGATTTTTCAAACAAAACTTTAAGGTGGAAAAAATACATATATTTACAGAAACTCAGGAGCGGGTGTATGCAATGTTTTGGGCAAATTGGGAAAAGACAACACCTATAGTAAATCCGTGATCTCCAGGTAAATGAAATGAAATGTGGAAATGACAGTGCATGTCAGCTTTTCATACCATCAACCCATACTTTGATGGGGAAAAACAGTAAATCTAAAAATGTGGAAAAAAATGTTTAATTAGTTTCCATTTATTCATGCAAAACAAAGGCTATGTATTAGATTGAATTTTCTATTTCAAATACTACGTCTTGTAATCTCTTCCGATGAACTGAAAACAGCTGTAGTTATCACTAGTTACACTAAATGTGAATTATGCATCAGACATTAACATGCATGAATCCACTTGTATAAATAGCCTATAGTCATGAGAATATGATACGGCATAATGGTGTTTTTGCTGGTGACCACAAATGTAAAGATCAGTAGGGAATGAGTTCATGGACCACCATGATGATTTTTCTCATTTGTTTACATTTTGCACTGTGGGTAATGTCTCCTCCCTCTATCTCTTTTGGATGAAATGTATGTTTCTCTATGCTCTGGGTGAACAGGCAAACATAAAAACTACATTTGCAGTGTTGCCCAGTTTTCCTAATGTCATCAGAGCTAGGGCTGCACAATATCACATCGCTGTTATATGACATGCACAATAATCACCAGGGCTTTAAATAAGGGATGAAACATTTGTCTGGACACTGGTTTTTTTAGATACTACATGGATGTTCACTTATGCCTACAATTTGGTAAGCAGATTAGTAGTGTGTCTAAAATATTAATGAAAGGTAGGACTGCAGATTGCGATTTCCTCAAGCTTATATGGCGCATGCCCAATATTGACTAGGGCTTTAGACGACTGGCGAAACATTTGTCCAGATGCCGGCTTTTTGGTACCATATAGACATTTAGTTAATCCACAATTTAGTAGGCAGATCCGTAAGTTATTAATCTGTATAAATTTGGCATATCCTTATGTTTATTCAATTCAGTTAACGGTGCACGGCACATACTATCGTTTTGGTATATCATAGAAGCAATGAGCAGTGAAGAAAGGGACAGCTCAGCAGCCATAACATCTTTGAAAGAGGAGATATCATGGATAAATAAGGTAAAAAAGATGTCAGTGTTGTGGTGGTACTTTTTGCAGTTTAAAGTCCGGCACATTTATTAAACATGGATGTGGCAAATTTACACAGATTACTAGTATTTCAGGCATCTTACTAATCTGCTTATTAAATTGTGGGTTTAAGTAAACATCCATATAGTACCGAAATACTGGTGTCTGCACAGTTGTTTTGCCCATCATTTAAGGACATTCTTCCACCGCACCAAGTACCGAACTTTTGGTCAATGTGAAATCGCGATTTGAAACAATGCAATTAGCAAGTCAATGAAGGCTGCGATTTAGGATATGCATTATACAGCACATCTGACCCAGAATTTTAAATTGTCCAGAGAATAGTTTTACAAATTCATTTTATTCTCCTTGTGTGACAGTCATGCTCACCAATCAGAAGTGCTGTGCCCCTCATGTGCTAGTTATGCTCATCAAACAGAAGTAGTCCAAGGTGACTGCGTATCTGCCCACAAACAACAAACACACGAAACCCAAGGAAAGCGTTACATTCGTGGTGCGAAAAAAATATTGATACTGCTGCTGAGCAGTGAATTACCTACCTATTCTAGTGTCAGAGATTGTTTACAGATTTTTGTTTACAGATTCTATTATTAGGGGTCTGAGCAGCATTAGCTGCAGGATCCCTATTGTTTTTTACTTACTGGAGTTGGTTTATTTTTATTAGTATTACTTTATTTAATTTAACAGTCATAACTTTTGTGATAATTGTTTATGTTCGATTGTTCTCTGCTAAGGTAACCCTTGTATACATGGGACTTTCAGGGAACACTATTACTTTACTAAGGGTAAAAATCTGTCGTGAATCGCAAGATCTCAATTATGTATTTTTCCCAAATTATTCGGCCGTAGCCTAAGCACGTTTCTGTTTTCATTCATGTGTATTTTTTCCTGGTGAAATTTATGCAGAGTTTGAAAAATTAGGCCCCTCTCTTGTTGTCGCCTCGCTCTGCTTCTTATTTATATTATCCATTAAGGGATTTTTGCTTTAAATGGATTTTCCCATAAACCAGCACTGTATGAACTCTCATCTTGGAGGCCAACAGAACATGCCAAGGAACAAAGCTGATTTCTTTTCACTACCCAACCTGTGAATCGGGCGATTCTGCTTTGAAAGAATGTGTACTAAATAGATGCATAGGCAGTATGTTGACACAGCTGTGAGCTTGAGGGATTGGCAGAGGTGCCCTACGGTAGCTGTAGAAGGACAAACTGGTGGGCCACAGTTGAACTTAGTGGGTTTGTTGTGGGAAATAAGTCTCATTCGGTGTGTGGCCCCTTTTCACGTATGAAACCCATTAATGTATCAGGTAAAAAGAACATGGGATAAATTTTAATTCCTACTCAGTTTTTTGTAATGGTAAAGTAATGGGTCTCATGTAACAGGGAAGAAGTCCCCACCCTTGCCCTTCTTGAACACGGTAATCTGTTACGGTTTCGCATTCACCAACACTGGACCCATGGCAGAAAGTTACCGTTAATGTTACTAGCTCACCAGGTAACAGATTAATGGAAAAGGAAGGAGATGTGTTGTTGCCTCCAGCTAACTAAATTCCTGCTCTGTTTACCTACCTCATCTGTTTTTCTTTTCAAAAAGAGGACAGGGGGTGGGGGCAGAAATTGGGCTTCCTGGGCAAACCACCAAGACTTTGGACTAGATGATTGTAGGCCTGCCACTAATGACTGTTTTTCTATCAATTAATCTATCAGCTATTTTACAGATTGGTCATTTAAGTTTAAACGATTAATTTTCTTCCACAAAATACATCTGACTTGACTGTCATTGCAGGGTTTTAGATAAACTGCTTACCAAATAGTGGGCGTAAGTAAACGTCTGTATAGTACTGAAAAGCTGGCGTCTGGTCAACTGTTTCGTCTGTCATCTGAAGCCCTGGTGATTATTGTGCATGTACAACATAATACCGATATGATATATCGCCCAGCCCTAACCTGTGTTTTCTCTCGTGCATAACACTAGTGCTACTGTGGTATGTCATCGAAACTTTGCACAGTATACAAACTACCTTTTTGTTTTGCGATAATTTAAACTACTCCCATAAATATGTAGTGAAATTGAAGTAAAACATTTGTTATAATAGATTGAACCATTTTAGAAATCAAAAAGGCAATTTCATTAAAATAACTTTTATAAAAAAGATTTAAAATATGATGTTGATGCATTTTCAGTTGACTAATTGCTGCAGTTCTAGTTCATGCCGGCTATCCGAAGCCCTGGTGATTCATACGTCTTATAATTGCAATGTGATATTGTGCTGCCCTTGGTTATACTGTGTTTTATTCCCCCCACCCCTGGCACAGAACCCCCCAGACTCGGCCCATTTTGCTTGCAGTATGGAGGTTTTCTCAATATGGAAGAGGGTTCAGGGGGGCTGCTGTTGCGCTCTTGAGTGAATTGCTTCCACAGCGCCTACTAGGATGTATTTGGGGTGTAAATAACACTTGTCTTTTTACATTGCCGAAAGTTGTGCTGGATGATGGCATGTGGGTTAAGCAATTGGTGTGTCTCCCTGTCTGTGTGCCACAGATGGCCAGGTCATACCCCTCGTAGAGCTGTCGGCCAAGCAAGTGGCTTTCCACATCCCCTTTGAGGTGGTGGAGAAGGTGTACCCCCCTGTCCCTGAGCAGCTGCAGCTGCGCATCGCCTACTGGAGCTTCCCAGAGAATGAGGAGGACATCAGGTGAGCAACTGGAGTGCAAGACTGTCACATGGCGCATCAAATCCCCATGGGGAGCAGGTCCTGACTTTCTATGTCTCTGCAGGCTGTATTCCTGTCTAGCCAATGGCAGTCCTGACGAGTTTCAGCGAGGGGAGCAGCTGTACAGAATGAGGGCTGTGAAGGACCCTCTTCAGATTGGTAAGGCACCCTCCCCATACCCTTGTGACATCCAAGTTGCTCAGGTGCCCTGTCCAAATGCACACCTCACTTGTAACATGGAGTCCTCCTCCTGGTCTCCCCTCATTCTTGGGAGTACTCCTGTTTGTTTCGAGTTGGTGGGGACGTCTGCAGTCAGCAGACACCAGAGCATCAATGTGCCCTCCAACCACCACCAACTCCTCCACCACCCCCAGCATCACCACATACAGTGGAGTGTGTCTGTGGGAATTTTTGCTCATTAATCCAGAAGAGCATTTGTGAGGTCGGGTACTGATTTTGAATGTGAAGGCTCCATTCTAGTTCTCAAAGCTATTTGATGGGGTTGAGGTCGGGACTCTGCGCAGGTCAATCAAGTTCTTCCACACCAGACTCGCACAACCATGTCTTTATGGACCTTGCTTTATGCACTGGGACACAGTCATGATGGAACAGAAAAGGGTCTTCCCGAAACTGTTCCCACAATGTTTTCCAAAGAGCCTTAGTATGCTGAAGCATTGAAAGTTCCCTTCACTGGAACTTGCCAAATTCCTGTAAAACAACCACATACCATTACTCCATTACCATTACTCCTCCTTCACCAAACTTTATAGCTGGCACAATGCATTCAGATAGGTAATGTCCTCCTGGCGTCTGCCAAACCCAGACTTGTCCATTAGACTGCCAGTCAGAGAAGCGTAATTCATCACTCAACTGAACATGTTTCCACTGCTCCAGGTTCTAGTGATGGCGTGCTTTACACCACTCCATCCAACACTTCGCATTACGGTTGGTGATGTGAAGCTTACATGCAGCTGCTCAGCCATGGAAGCTCATTTCATGAAGTTCCAGGCGCCCAGTTTTTGTGTTGCGGTTAATGCCGGAGGAAGTGTAGAAGTTTGCAGTTATTGAGTCAACAGTGCTTTGGTGACTTTTATGCAATATGTGCCTCAGCCCTTGCCGACCCCGCTCTGTTACTTTACATGGTCTGCTACATCGTGCTGAGCTTGTGCTGCTCTTAAGTGCTTCCACTTTGCAATAATACTACTACAGATGCACCAATCTGATATTCGGATTGATATCGGTACCGATCCATACCTATTAGATAGATCGGGTATTGGCCATATGTGACCGATCCACGTCGGATACTTATTTAGTTTTCGGCAGTCTTCAACAAAGAGAGTTTCTATTTCTTGTTAAATCGATTTGTACAATCAGTCACACAACAGCTCTTCCCCATTTTAGATGTGTTTTTTGCAGCATTCAAGCTGAATGCTAATGCTGCCACTCAGTTTTTTTGCCACTCACTGGGTGTGAGCTCAGTGACTTCCTTCTGCTGTGATGTTATGCACATACCCTTGCAGTAGGACTAACACAAGAACATCAGATAAGAGGGTCACGATCTGGAAGCATTTAACGCTTGAAACAACAAGTACTAGCATAGCGAATTGCAAACTTTGTAAAGACAAAGTTTTAAGAGGTAGAAGTAGCATTTAGTAGAAAATCACACTAAACAAAGCACATGCAATTTTACTAGTTAATGCTAGTAATATGAAAACAACAATGGATGTTTTGGAGGTTGCTAGCTTGGGCTGTTTTGCGCACAAGGGGCTGCTATCGCAATGAAGTGTAAATGACGCTGTTGCCAGTGGGGAAAAAATTGTGGGGCATTTTAAGCATTCGCCACTTGCGTATACTCTCTTGGAAGATATTTACATTGAACTGGAAATGCCTCAAATACACTTAAAATAAGATGTACAAATGAGGAGGAAGACTACGTCATGTGTGTTTCTAGTAACTCAACTAAAGATTTTTTGGCATACATTTTTTTTTCCACTTGGCTTTACTAGCTTTAAAAAAAAAAATATATGAAGTATAAATATTTATATGTGATATACACTACCAGTCAAAAGTTTTAGAACACCCCAGTTTTTCCAGTTTTTCATTGAAATTCAAGCAGTTCAATGTTTCATTGTAAGTTAACAGTCAAAGTAGCCACCTTTGGCACCTTTTTCCTAAGAACTACCTTAGGAAAAGAGAACAAGTTGGTAAGCTTGAAAACATGGAGCGGCTAGCACAGTCTCCAGACTTAAACCCCATCGAGCTGGTTTGGGGTGAACTGGACAGAAGAGTGAAAGCAAAGCAACTTACAAGTGCCACACATTAATGGGCACTTCTGCAACAAAGTTGGAAGAACTTTCTGAAGAATATTTGATTTCCATTGTCGAAAGAATGCCACGAGCATGTTCAGCTGTTATATCAGCCAAAGGTGGCTACTTTTAGTCAAAAGTTTAGAATACATTTTGGTTTATACATAAATTCCATGACTTCTTTTTTAACTTCAATTGTTTATTTGTTCTATGCTTTCATTTCAGAGTACAATGAAACATTGAACTGCTTGAATTTCAATAAAAAACTGGGAAAATTGGGGTGTTCTAAACTTTAGACCGGTAGTGTATATTCATTATGTTAAAATATTAAGGTAAAAATAGCACTTGTATTGGAATCTGTATCGGCAGTTGTTTATCGGGATCGGAACTGAAAAAACGTTGATTGGCTCATCCCTAAATACTACTTACACTTGACTATGGAATATTTAGCAGAGAAGAGATTTCACAAATTGTCTTATTGCAAAGGTGGAATCCTGTGACAATACCACACTTGAATTCACTGGCTCTTCAGACTGACCCAGGGTGAGTTTCCCGAAACCTTCTTAACGCTACGTCGTTCGTAAGCTCTGTGTTAAAAGATAGAACTAACGAACGAC
>JAODLD010000069.1:16982551-16999091 GCA_026781065.1 Mormyrops boulengeri
GCGTGATTCAGAGATACAGGATGGCAGCTTCTTCTACTGGGGACAACCTGTCTGTATCATATGAAACATGTCTTCTCCTGTACCTGGCAGGAACCTGTATCTTTAGGGCATTTATATATTTATTTATTTATTTATTTATTTGTGGTTAAAAAAACACTATTTCCATGCAAGTAGTTTTCTCTCTGTAAGAGTAACAGAGCAGAAGAAAGTAGCAGGACTGAGTTTTATCATAACATTAGCAAATTCATGAACATTAGCCATGTCATCAATCCTGATAGTATGATGAAATTGAGTACATTCAAGTAACTTGCCAAATATGTTTTTTTAAAGAAATAAATAAATTAATTAAATCTAAGAAATAATTTGGGTAACAGGAATGAGCATTGAATTTGACCGCTTCAGACATACTTATGGTATCGTCAAAAATACAGGAAAGAAAGTGCAAGAACTTACTTTTGGTTTTCCTTTGTTCCTCAGGCGACTGAGGTGATATGTGATCCGAAATTTCCAGTTGAATATGCCACTTGTGGAATGTGCTAGATTTTTTAGGAACAGAAATGTATTAGGGTAGCAGAAAAGAGAGTGAAAGAGTAGTAGAGTGAAAACCTGGGGATATGACTAAAATGTGTATTTTAACTAGCATATAATTGATTTTCTATAAGGAAAATGTATTTAAAGCATAAATGGAAAATATTTTCGCACAACTAGGGCTGGGTACTGAACTTCGGTATTTTTATGGTACCGACCAAAATGCCCCAGTCCTATTAAGGATCAAAAGATTAATTTTCTTTTGGTGCCAAATTCCTGTACAGAAACAGTAAATCTCAGCGACTGAGTTAATAAGCATGCAGCATACTTGTGTAAAGGTCTAAAGTAGCTGGTGTTTGGCTGCCTTGCGTAACATTTCATGAGGGTATGTTGATGCTTCCATGTCCCACTCTTGCCAGTGTGGGGAAGCAATAAAAAAGGCCATTAGGATGTTGAGTTATATGTCTAGGTGTGTGGAGTTTAAGTCAAGGGAGGTGACGCTACGATTATATAATTCCTTACTAAGACCCCACCTTGAATATTGTGTGCAGGTTTGGTCACCATGCCTGGGAAAGGGTGCAACGTAGGGCTAAAAGAATGATTCCTGGTCTTAGAGGAATGTCTTATGAGGAGAGGTTAGCTGAGCTGAATCTTTTTACTCTCGAGCAAAGGAGATTAAGGGGGGACATTTTCAACATTAGTTTAAATACTAGAACTCGTGGCCATAAATGGAAATTAGCGGGGGAGCATTTTAAAATGAATTTGTGAAAGCACTTCTTTACACAACGTGTAGTTAAAGAGTATGGAATAGTCTTCCTGCTAGTGTAGCACAAGGTAAAACCCTGGGTTCCTTTAAATCAGAGCTAGATAAGATTTTAACAACTCTGAGCTTAGTTCTCCCCATACGACCTTAATGGGCAGAATGGCCTCCTCTCGTTTGTAAATTTCTTTTGTTCTTATGTTCTAATGAGCAAGTCAGATAGGATAGAGAAAAAACATATTCCCAGAGACAAACTTGCGAACTGGTTCGCGTGTGTGTGTTGTCGTTTTTGTTTGTCGCTTGGTGTAAAAAATGCCTAAGAAATCTAAAGTGTGGTTCCACAGGGCTCCAGGCTGTGACCATTTAGTCGCATTTTGCGACCATTTTTGGAGACACTGTGACTAAAATTTATAACTAGGCACACCAGTGCGACTTGGAAATATGCCCCTTATTTATGTGGATTAGTGCTGTCCCAAACGATTATTCTTTAAACGATTAATCTAGCGATTATTTTTTCCGATTATTCGACTAATCTAACAACTAATTTTCCGATTGATCTGATGATAAATTTATTGATAAGCAATTATTTTCATTTAATGCAATTCACCCCCTCCCCACACACACAAATCTGAAATTCTCATTAACATTTCAATTTATTAAAACATTTCTTAAACATTAGAGCATTATTAACAAAAAAGGCAAATCTTAAGAGATTCAATAGGATTTCTATGTGAGACTGAAGTTAATAATCACTGCAATAGTTTTTACTTTATTTCAGTACACCAATTTGACTTTAATGTTGAAATAGATGCTAAAACATGGAATGATTTCACAACTAGAGAAACATGTTTTTAAAACCACTAGCAAAGGTAGCTTATAGTTAACCTTACATCAGTGAGCAAGGAACGATTTAGACTGCAGTGTGTATGAGTAGTCATAAACAATAATTTGTCTCACTCTTACATTACAGAATAAGTAAACAGAAAATAAAAACGACTGAGACAGCGTCATTAATGTCAGCTACAGTAGAGGTGCAGAAAAGGTGTCATGACTAAAGTACTCCCAAACTTTGGAAGACCGCGTGCAAGTCTTTTTTGTCACGTGTTCCTCTAGAGGCTCCAGAGCTGTGCTGGTAGACGCAGCCATGTTGCCTCGTGCGGGGGGTGGAGTGGGGCGGGCAGGCAACAAATTTCCTTTTTGCAGGGTGGTAGGAGATGTCTCATTAATATTTATGAGAGGTGATGATTGGCCAGTGCATGCCTTACAAAATAGTGCGGCACTGCTGGCACCAGCGATATTACACAAAACTATATCGGAATTCAGTCTAAAATTCATATAGTTTTAACTGTGCCAGCAGTGAACCAACCTCTTTCCCTGACGATACATTTAGCTTATGACATTTATGTAGTTTTACACAATGCGTCAACAATAGAATTCCACATTGACGCATTTTTATAATCGACATCATCGATTTACGTTGAATAATCGTCTCAGCCCTAATGTGGATATGCCGCATCGTCGTATATCGCATAAGACACCTGGAGAGAGCGAGAATTGGTGTGTATGTGTATCCATGTGTGTGTGTGAGCGAGATCATTGGAACTCAATCCGATTGCACGTCCTCGGAGGCACGACTGTGGAGGCGCTTATGGTGATTACTTGCTGATTTCTTGACCCACAAGCACTGGCGCTAAAATGGAAGTTATGTTAAGGAGTGGAGTTTTCCGCCAAGTTCAGAGCTATATCAAGTTAGACAGAATTATTAGCCACCTACCAGCCAATCAGAAAATAACATCTGTTGCATGTGACCCCGCTGCAAGCATGTTATTACATGGAGGCGCACACATAGAGAGTGCAGACAGGGTGGAAGTGGCAGAGCAAGGACCAATGAATGCGGTAGGCAGGGCTCTCAAGTGTCGCATATTGACCGTGAAACACATGCTGCATTCCTAACAGATGCAATCGTACTCCAGAGTTTTGATGAAACTTGAGAGCCCTGGTAAAATATAAATAAAAGGCTGTGTCCTTTTATGATCGTGATCGATCCCCCCAGGAACTAACCGATAACTAAAAAAACGTGTTCAAATAAAAGATTAGTGCTTGTTTAAGGAACATATTGGTATTGGAAAAAAAATATCGTTCGGAAACTGGTATCGAAATCAAGGTGTCATTCTGGTACTGGTATCGAAAAATTTTCAATGATGCACAGCTCTACACACAACGCTGCAAAAAAAAAGATGATTTCTGAAGATATTCATTTTCATGG
The DNA here is from genome assembly GCA_026781065.1 of Mormyrops boulengeri. Classification (NCBI taxonomy): domain Eukaryota; kingdom Metazoa; phylum Chordata; class Actinopteri; order Osteoglossiformes; family Mormyridae; genus Mormyrops; species Mormyrops boulengeri. The sequence continues at coordinate 16,986,106 of JAODLD010000069.1, forward strand.
TGAAGTGTAGCATTGGTGAGCAGGGACTGGTGAAATACTGTATTTCACTGTTCTAGGGAGTTTTCATTAATGTTTTAAATTATGTTAAATTTAAAGTGAGGACATTGGGAGGAAGCTTTGGTAGTAACAAGTATTATAAAGCTATATTTCGTGCACCTATATACATATAATGTCTTGAGGACAGAAATGGCACCAATTCGGTGCAGTGGCCCATATATCAGTTGGCTGAATTAAATCCTTTGTACTTGTACGTCGTACAGGATGTTGTTGGGAATGTTTGTCTTCAGTAGAAATCTGTAATAGTCAAATGATTCAGACTAGACATCAGATTCACAGAGTATGATGGATTAGGTATGCAATTTGTACATTGAACAAGTACCGTATTGTACAGGAGCCGAGAAAGGAAATTTAATTTTTCCGATATCACAAAAAATAAGGATAAATGCATAACCTAATGCTTAGTATATTACAGCCGCAAACTGTAATCCTGTTTTTTATCCATTCTGAGATGGCAGAAAAGCAGGAATATGTCAATCAGCATGTCACATTGTTTTACTAAGGCTTGATACAGGCTGAAATAGTTTTATATCCTGATTTTAGAGAATATTTACATTTGTGTTTATAATCTAAGAAGGTTAGGAAGGCTTCAGCTTTATAGGCATCGGTAAAGTTTTACTTAGGGTTTCCTTCTGGATGCTGCTCTTACAAGGTGGTGATAGAGGAATCCATCCTACAGTTAAAGGAATAAAATGTGTAGCCTATGCTGCCTTGCTGCCAAATGATTCTATTCCATTGAACAAAAAAGTTAGTTTTCTCTGTCTTGAGAAAATAGTAAATGATGTACACAGACACACACGGGTTTTAGTGATACTTCACAAAAACAACACATTATTATTACTTACAATATTTTCTACAAATACAGTGAATTTTACTGTGGGGATAAATGTTTAAAATAATTTTTCATAATTTTCATTATTAAACAATATATCCTGGTAAATTCTCATTATTGAATTGAATCCAGATCCATTATTCTGTTGTTCTTTTTAATTCCCTAAAAAATGTGTATAAGTAAAAGAAATTTATGCAAGGTCATGTAAAAATGTATACATTTATGCTGGATAGGGATATTTTTGGTATTAACAGAAAATTATTATATTGAAAATTGTGACCGCACTAAATTTTCCTCATCATCGCAATACGACTTCATCTGCCCATTTACAAACTACAATGTACCTTGAAATTAACAAGCAATTCCATGATGCATCACTTGAGGCAGAAGATTTCAAATCAAGGACTCAAGGTCAGTTGCCCTCTCTTTTCTCTCTTTCTGAAATTTTTGTAAAGGGCATTGAATCTTCCTCCTGTTAGACTGTCAATTATCATTACCAATATGGGGTGATAATATTTTAAGAAAAATTACATACTTTTTTGTGATGGAAAACACAATATAAGACTCCAGCATGTAGCAGGGGGTAGAGGTTGTGTAGCATGCTAGCATTTCAAGTTATTTGCCAACTTAGCTAAGAGCATCTCATAACAGTTACTCATGATTCTCATCACCATGTAATTTAAAGGCTCATATAAATAATGAGAAGCTATGTTGCAGTAATGAGATGTTGTAATGTTCATAAATTAATGGTCCTTTTTAGTTTATATTTTATTTACTTCTAGCAATTCATATAATACCTTCTAAAAATTAACAGTTTATTAACTATGTAATTATTTGATATTAACTATCTGAATAGCGAGATGGTTAATGGCAATAAGAGAATTGTGTCTGGCAGTTAATCAGAGGACTTACTCTAGGGCTTTTTTAATGAACATGTTGAATGTTTTTTATGATAAATGTTTGATAGATTTTCCAATTTTTCCCCTCTGTTCAAAGATCACTGCCAAGGATGCAAGCTGCATCAGGGTCAGAGAAGTCTCCTGCTTCTGCAAAAACTGGTGTGACTGCTTCACTCCAAAAGAATTTAGATTTTCATATATGCATTGCAGTGGCACAAAAAACAAGGAGGAGAAGCAGACAGAAGAGCAATTGAAGTTTGGGCATGGGTGCTGGTGGACTATGATGGAGACTTTTATCCAGGCGGTGTTACACAGTAGTGATGGCCAAATGAAGCTTCATGAAGCATTTGTTGGAACTTTTTGCCCTCACCAGATGGTGCTCTTGGTTTGCTCTGGCCCATGCTTTGAGCCGTTTTTTGAACAGAAATCACCATCTTATCGGGTCAGAAAATACAGCAAAAGGGTCATGAAACTGGCCATCACTATTACTAATGTGAATTAGTTACGTTCTATTTATCCTAATGGCTTATTCCATTAATTGAAATAAAATCTTTCACATTACCGCAACATAAAATCGCATCCTCTGCAGTGGACTTTTCATTACCGTTATGCATGAAAATAAAGATATTTTAATATTTTTATTTTTCAGAGAAATCAGTTTATTATAATATATTATAACTGTGCTCCATGTGTGTTCCACAAACTACTTGTATAAAAAAACAATCATTTGAAAAATTGGGCTCTAAAATAACCTTTGTTATTTCAGTAATGAAAGCTTCTTAATTTGAATTGAAAATACATAAAAACTACTTTTGATGCATTGTACTATTCATTTAATACGGTCATTTGGGTAAATGTGAAAAATTCAGCAAAAAGATCATTTTTTTTGGTCTGCTTTCTTTGTTGACCATATTGGTAATGAGCATTATTCTGGATCGTGAAACTATGAAATGGGAATAAAATTTGTTAATTTGTTTTCCTGTGTAACTTTTCTGAAATAATAAATAATCCACATTATGATTTAGTCCCTGGAGTTTAAAAACATCGGTCATATTATGTTGGTTATATTCTGATGTCACTTTAATAGAGTTTGTGAGAATCACGCATATAATCTATGTCCTTTCTTAGGTTCCATTTCATTTAATCAGTTTTGCCTGTTTGAGCAGATAAACAGATGAATAGCATTGTGAGGGGCGTAGGGCTTCTCCACAGTGGATGTGGCTAACAATCGCGTCCTCCCCACAGATCATTGGCTGGTGGTACAGCGTGCGCACCTCGGCCTCGCACAGTAGCGCCAGTGGGCACACAGGTCGCAGCAATGGCCAGTCCGAGGTGGCAGCGCACGCTTGTGCCAGCATGTGTGACGAGATGGTTGTCCTGTGGAGACTGGCCGTGCTGGACCCAACCATGAGCCCACAGAGGTAGGCCACCCTCATGCATCATCTTATCTCTGTATTTCAGCCATAATGTGACAATTTTATTATGCTGCATTTATTGTTTATGGATGTATTTGAAAGGTATGCTTGATGGTATCTTTTTTCTGGTAAAGTACAATATACAAACTGAAATTTGAATAGCAATGTTCAGGAGGACTGCATATTTGCTCTTGGATGACTGAAAGCAGCGGCCATATAGCCCCACTGACAGCTTTATGAATTTGAGGCATTTGGTTAGTAGGTTTCAGTCTTGTCTTATATCACGGCGTGTGGAGAGGCATGGACAGAGAATGGGTTTCGAGCCTCTGTGAGAGAGTTTTTATTTCTATGGGAGCCTGCAGCAAGCCCAGAGGACCAAAAACAAGAGGAAAACAATATGAATGGAAAAGCCCCACAAGAGCACAGCGAAGCATCAGGGCAGCGAAGTGGGCAGGAAGGCAGGCGTCAGGCAGCATTGTCCTCTGCAGACAGTGTCTCCCAGATCGGGGTGATAAGGGAGCCGTGAGTGCGGGAGGGTTAGGCAGCATCTGGTATGGTGTCACATTTACGTCAAAAGTCATAAGCACATATTTACGAGTACATCATATTATTTCACACAGGCAGGTATTAACTGCCCACTTACAAGATATAAGTTCTTCACACACACACTCAACATTCGAGAGTAGTATAGTCAGCTGTGAGTGAGAAGCATTGCTTGCTCAAATCAACCTGACTTTTGACAGTCTGGGAGCAGGAGACCCTGACCCTCTTTTGATTGGTCACTTTCAATGTGATTACACCCACACGGACCTCCATGTCCCTTGATTGACAGCTTCCCTTAACTGAACACCTGGCACAGAGTTAACACCTGGCAAAGGTCATCCAGATTTACTTTTCCAGTGGTGGTAGTAGTGCACAAAATATTGTTTTCCAATTGCCAAAAACAAAAGATGATGTTTGGCCAGAGGCTTGTTATTTGAAACATCTGAGCCCTGACGGCAAGTCCAGAGTTGAGAAAACAGTGGATGGAACAATGGCCGAGAGATCTGAAGATTTACATGTAAGTGATACTGATAGATGGCTTCGTCTAACAACCCAGTAATTTACTTATTGTGAAATTTGGTTGGAACTAGAGATGAAATGGTGTGAAAATTTAATATCATTATTAGAGCTGGGCGGTATGACCAAAAATTTGTATCACGGTATATTTCAAAGTTTCACGGTATACAACGGTATTTATTTTAATTTTTTTTTAAGTATGACTGGCCGTTTACCACATTTTACAGGATTTTACAGGACACGTGTATTTTACGTTTTTGCATTGTTCACCTTAATTTTGTCAAAAAAAATTGATTCTCAGATACTAATCGATACTAAAATTTAGTATTGAGTTTGATATCAATTAGCACTGGTATTGATACTTAAATGCCAGTTTTGCATCCGCCAGTTCACGGAAATCACAGGCAGACTACAATAATTTTCAACAGGCATTGCAGCGGGCTGCCCCTCCCCTGACAACGGCTACCTGGGTACCCATTGTTTTACATGATAGAGACAAACTTTAATCATGGTAGGGGGCGAAAGCAGCTTCAGCTTTCGTTCTGCAGCACCAAGCTTGATAGAGAATGTAAAAAGCAAGAGCACTGTCTGGAAATATTTTGCATATGAACTAGATGAACAGGGAAAACCAAAAGATGTGGACAAGCCCATTTGCAAGAAGTGCTTCGAAGTTGTCGCAACCAAAACAAGCGGCACGACAAATTGAGCGACGCCTTTGAAAGACAATCACTCCGAATTATACACGGAGTTTCACGATGGAGTAAAGTTGTTGTTCAAACGTAATATGAATATTTTAAGTGCCACTGTCAAGCAATACTGTTGAAGTAAGTTAACTGTAAGAATGGCCGTGTCTTCGCTTCTCTCTCCGCGTTTTACTATTATCTAATTGCACAATGCGCATATATTTTTCACTGCTGCGCCATGCGAAGCGAGGAGATTTAAAAAAAATCAAAAACATTAAAATACATTTCTTTCCTTTATTCGTTCATTTATGTATTTATTCATTTATTTTTTTTATATATATATGAATATATTCGTTCACTTATTTGTTCATTTTTTTATTTATCAATTTATTTTATATTCATTTCTATATATTCATTTATTTATTTTTGGCCATGGTGCTAAACCTATAAAACTCAGTTGTTCGTATCTGACAATCATTATGGATGTCTTATAGTCCCAGGCTGAGGCTGAGAGAAGGGGACCAGCAGCCAAACCTAAACAGCCACAAACACAACCCACCCTACCAGCACTGTTTGAACAACAGTGGAAATTCAGTGCCAAATCACCAGAGGCACCTATTTATTAGGTTTATTTTTCATTGTATTTGGCTTTTTATTTTTTTGGTGGTGTTCGGACTTTATTTAAAAAAAAAATTAAAAAAAAAGTTCCTGTGTTTGTGTTTTCTCCCCCTGTAGTATCGAAAATAGTATCGCATATCGAGCACCATCCTTAGTGTCGGTATCAACTTTGAAATTTCAGTATCGTGACAAGCCTAGTTCACCTATTTTTTTATTATTAGCCATTGCGCCTATCCACAACCTTAATGATTACATACGGCTAACATGTTTGTTGGCTAACTGCTTATAGATAAACGGCTATTATGGATGTTAAGGTGTGCACCGGCCAGGTTAACATTTTTGATAAGTGTTTAGTTCGTAATAGTTCAGTGTTGCTGGAACGCAACTGACCTTGCAAAATTTCTCATAAAGTCCGGGATGTCGTCTTTAAGATGTTTCGCCAAGTTTGACGTGCTACTTAACTTCATCTCCACAACCTTGTAGCACTGTTTGCATAGAGGCGTATCGACATCCTTAGCCTTTCCATGCCTGGCTGCAAAATACTTCCAAATGGCACTTTTGCGGTTTTTTAAAATTTATTAATTTTTTTTTATTAGTTTTTTTTTACTAAAGCAGCTTCTGAAGTACCTTCAACTGCAGCATATGCTGTGTTCGGCCAACTCGGTATGTGTGTTAACCAGCGCGAATGCGTTCAGTGGCTATTGAGAGGAGGGGAGGGGCTGCGTGCGTGCGTGCGTGTGTGTGTGCGTGCACGTGCGCCTGCGCTGTAGCGGCGAATGAGGCGAAAACCGCACTGTTGGCATCAGTAATGATGAAAATGAGTATCTAATCAGATTCTAATTTTTAATATCGATTGCTATCTGAGAATCGATTTTTGACCACCCCAGTGTCTCTTATTTTCAACTCCAGCGTCAGCTGTATCTTCCGTTTCTGATCTTTTGCGGTACATTTTTAGCGGTGCAGCAGTAAAAAAGGTCCCCCCTTAAACAGTTTCCAAGAAAAAATCATATCACAACAATAATAAAAATGGTTTTCGGTATGAACCGGTATACCGCCCAGCACTAATCATGATCATAGTGACGAAAATAAACACTGTTATCAGTATTGTCGCAGTACTGTTAAAATGTGCTGAAAATATTCAAACAGTACTGACACACAACTGACATAATTTCACCAAGTTTAATATGGAAAACCACAAATAAAACTGTGAGTACAGTGGTACCTCGACCCATGAACAGTCCTGTTCACAAGCAAATTGGGTTACGAACCAGATGTTTGAAAAATTTTTGTACCGGGAATGTTTTGTAGTTATTTTCCATTTTTGGCATCTCTCGAGCGACTAGCCCACCAACAAGCGTATGCTCAGTTGTGTATTGGTCCGCCTTCCGTAAACGTATTATTTGAACGAATTCTTTGTATTTACATCATTTTAAATGGGAAAAATTGATTCAGATCGCGAACTTTTCGGGTTGCAAACTGAGTCCTCGAACAAATTAAGTTGGTGAGCCAAGGTACCCACTGTATTACGTTTCAGAGTCAGGTTTTGAATAGGTTTGGCACCCAGTTGCACCATTTGCTCTTTCCTCCGTAAAACCTGTTGGGCTCAATCAAATGATATGAAATTGGGCACACATGTAGAAAACAAGTTCGCGAACCACATGTTTAAAATTGGACCTAATCCAAAATATAGTTTTTGAAATATTTACAAAATGGCAAAACACAAAGACAGGTTTTTGTATTTTGTGTTTTTTATTTTTGCCTGTCCATTCATTATACACAGGTTATTAATTTCAGTTATTCAGCTTTCTAAAATTAATTGTAATGGGATCAGCTTTGATTTTAGGTATCAGGCATGTGTCTCTGACATTTACATCTGATGTTATAAGGTAATTATCCCAAAGAGGCAAGAAATGGCCTGTTCAACATGAACCCCTGGTGCAATCCATAAGGTTAGCATGAGCAGAACTCTGCTTTGAGAGCAGAGTTCACCTCACGCAAGCAATATTTCTCCCTCGCAGCTGCCTGTACTACTCTCGAATGTTGAATTTGTGTGCGAAGGTTGAATTTGTGCGCAAAGGACTTGCATCTTTCAAATGGCAGTTAATACCTGTGTGTGTTAAATAATACAATTTCCTTGTGAGTGTTTTATCGTGCTCGCGACTTTTGACATAAATGTGATGCCATAGTTTGGAGGAAACTGAGAAAGTGAAACCGCCCAGACTAACACAACCCAGTGATGCTGGTGGGGGAAGCAATGCCGCATGGGACCTGAAGGCGGGGCAGGCATTCAGGATTGGGTGTGAGGTCAAGTTCAAATTCAGTCTGTGGCCATCACAGCCAAAGCCTCAGGCGGTGACGTTCTGTCCGATCACTCACTCAGTGCCCCAGAGCGCATCCTTTTAAATGTGATCTGCACTCCTTGGTGGCTGTACCAACTGTGGACATTATTGCCATCCATCTCTGCACGAGTCGCAGAGATCAGCTGTACCAATTCTGGTGTGTGGCATTTTCCTCGCTGGCTGAAGCAGTTTCCCTCTGGGCTTTTCATGTTTGCAGTCATGACACTTATAAATGCTCTTCACTGGAACAAAATATGTCTGTTTGTCCATGTAAAACTGACTTTTCTAAAGGTAATTATGGTTTGCATGACGTGCGTGGAAGCTTTTGCTTGGTACTGTTTATATGTGTCTCTGCTAATGAGAAGCCCCCCCCCATTACCAAGGCGTTCAGAGCTCTCCACCCAGCTGAAGCGGTGGCACCTGAAGGTGATCGAGATTGTGAAGCGTGGCCAGCACCGCAAGTCCTTGGACAAGCTGTTCCAGGGCTTCAAGCCAGCAGTGGAGTCTTGTTACTTCAACTGGGAGGCGGCCTACCCCCTACCTGGCATCACCTACTGCAGCACCGACAAGAAGAGTGCCTCCTTCTGCTGGGTTCGGGCAATGCAGCAGCAGCGGGGAGTGTGGGTAGGGTCGGGTGAGCCAGCAGGAGGGGAGTCTGCCAGTGGGGTGGCAGGGGGAGGTGGCCGGGCCGGTTACTCGGAGGGGACCGGGTCAGAGCACAAGGGACGTGGCATGGTTCCGCCCCAACAGGAAGTAGCTGTCAGGCCCAAGGAGACTTTACTTAGCAAGCGGAAAGGGCTGTCTGCTGGGGGAGGCGGTGGCATGCTGGTCCGCCTGGGGGGGAGTGTTTCACTAGCACTGGATGACAGCAGCAAAGCGGCACACAAAGCCAGTGGGTGTGGGGCCTCATCAGGCAGCAAAGGCAAGTTGCCCGTGGGTGGCAAGGTGGGGGTGGGGGCCGGGCCTGCGGGGGGCACGGGAGCCAAGCATGGCGGTGGTGGCAAGCGGCGCACCAGCAGCGAGGACAGCTCCCTGGAGCCGGACATAGCCGAGCTGAGCCTGGACGATGGCTCCAGCCTGGCCCTGGGTGCCGAGGCTAGCAACACCTTTGACTTCCTGCCGCCGCCGCCCGAGATGCTGCCACCTCCTGGGCCACTTCTGCGGGAGCTGCGCAAATATGGTGGCTCCAAGGAGGCCTCCTTTGACAGCAAGCGGGCCTCGCACACCGCTCCCCCAGCTGAGGTCTCACCCTGCTACCCCAGAGGGGTGGGGCATGAGGCCAAAGGGGTGGACCTGGAGGCAGAGGCAGAGGCAGAGGAGGAAGACCGGGGTGAAGACTTCATGGAGAGTGGCCAGCCCACGGCATCCGTCAAGTCCCCCCACATCCAGCAGGAGGCAGAGGGGGATGAGGCCCAGGTAGCGGCACCCACCCCCCAGGCCCCTGATGTCGAAGTGGCGGCAGAGGCCGAGCCAGGTGGGGAGGATGACTACCAGGCCTATTACATGAGTGCCGCATCAGAAGAGGGCTGTGAGCGGGGGGCATTGGACAATAGCCATGAGGAGGAGCCTGACATCTTCGCTGGAATCAAGCCGCTGGAACAAGAGGGACGCATGGAGGTAAGTAAGAGCAGAAGCGGTCTGGAGATGCTGGTGGTCAGGAGCACCCGAATGTCATGCCATACAGGAACGTAGTGATGCATGCAGGCCACACACCTGTGCTGTCACCAAACACGACACATGTGAATAGGGTCACGCCCCTGCGTCCTGCTCGACGTTAAAGTTGTCTTGTTGTTACAAATTAGGGTGCTACCATGCCAGCTTATTATTATCATTATTATTATTGTTGTTATTATTATTAATTATTATTATTAGAAGAACAACAACAACAAATAGTAAATAATGTTAAACATTAGACCATTTGGTTGTGTAAAGGTATCATCCTGTAATCTGACAGTAATACTGAAACTGGCTGTGCGGTTGCTGCAGTCTGCACTATGTAGTCAGGCTTTAAGCTTCCCACCTGTGTGCCAGGTGCTGTTTGCTTGTGCTGAGGCCCTCCATGCCCATGGCTACAGTAATGAAGCTTGCCGTCTGGCCGTGGATCTGGCCAATGACCTGCTGGCCAACCCACCTGACCTGAAGGTGGAGCAACCACAGACCAAGGTACCTCCTGGCATTGCCATGGCCTACTTTGGGGGATTGGGCCTGGTCCCAGGAGCCATGTTGGGGTGTGGGGTCAAGGCTTGAGAAGCCAGTTGGGGGGGGGGGAGCTGAGCTAGTCCAGTTTCTCCTGTATTTCAATATTTTAATGTCTTCCTTACGCCCGCCTGCCTAGGGCAAGAAGAGCAAGGTGTCCACAAGCCGCCAAACACAGGTGGCCACCAACACTCTGTCCAAGGTGGCCTTCCTGCTGACAGTGCTAAGCGAGCGACTGGAGCACCACAACCTGGCCTTCAACACCGGCATGTTCTCTTTGGAGCTGCAGAGGCCCCCAGCCTCCACCAAGGCCCTGGAGGTGGGCTGTCTTTGGCATTGCTCTAGTGGGGGGAGCAGAGCTGCAGCCTTCAAAGTCTCATCCTCAGCTTCAGTAGGGTGCTGCTTTCAGTCCTAGGACAGGAACAACTGTTGTACATTTGAGTGTGGTCACTTGCCCCATTCAGTAAATAATGCAGAGTCGGTGGAATGCGGACACGTACCAGTTGTTTAGGCTGAGGCAAGGGCCATACCACTCAGAAAAACATTTCCATTTAGCCTATTTGCTCGGCCCGATCGATAGGAATGTGGTGAGTGCTTCTGGGGCGCATTATAGAGAAACCACAGCGCTAGACATCTTTGGGGAAGATTACTCACCCATGGAGATCACTGGTAAGCTGTCAGTGTTAGCGCTATAGGTGACTTCCTCTTTGAAGTGCGAAACCTGGCTGCTAGAGTAACTGCCCCCTGCCTTGTCTGCAGTGGCCCCTCCTTCATAGAGTCTTGCTGAGGCCTATGGCTACCGCCTCCTTTACAGATGACCTCAGCTGAGAACCCTGATTCTCGCCTGTGACGTTGAGCTGCGTGCTCCAAACCACATAATCAGGAGGGGCCTGATCCACTTGGCAGAGAAGTTGGTTGACAGCTAAGGACATGCCTGCCCGAATGCTCTGCCCCTCCCTCCCTTCCCCAGGTGAAGCTGGCATACCAGGAGTCAGAAGTGGTGGCTCTGCTGAAGAAGATCCCTCTTGGTCTGGTGGAGATGAGCGCCATTCGCGACCGTGCCGAGCAGCTCCGGGATGGCAGTTTCTGCGACTACCGGCCCGTGCTGCCACTCATGCTCGCCAGCTTCATATTTGATGTTCTCTGCACCCCCGGTGAGAGACTCATGCACACACACACGCTATTCATTGGCTTGTCCTTTGCGAGTTTGTGTACAGCCAAATAAATAACCACGATTAATCGACTTAACCTTGTGTCTTAACACTCTCTCCTCCTCTGTGCGTGTGCATGTGTATGCGCGCACAGTGGTGTCTCCCACAGGTTCCCGTCCACCCAGCCGGAACCGCAACAATGAGATGCCGGGGGACGAGGAGCTGGGCTTTGAAGCGGCTGTGGCTGCACTGGGTAAGAAAGGGGCATGTCTGGGTCAACCGATCACCAGGGATATTAACATTAACAAAGACAAAAATGATTAGAAACAAATTTCGTAAACTGAAATAAAATACAGTACGAAAAATAAATTTTGAAAACTACTGCTAAACGAAAACTATAAACATGGCTTCCAAAACAAACATTGTATTTCTGTTAGTTTTTTATGCTGTTTAGCTGAAGTAATGATTTGTTCACCTTTGCTGCTTGATGGAAATTTAAAGAAATCCAGCATATTGCCTTTAGATGACATTAATAATACCTGGAACATGTTTTGCCCATTTTCAGGACATTAATACATAATGTGCATTGTATATTCTTAAACTGAAACTAAAATATAAACACTATATAAAAAATATATTTTCAAAATGAAAACAAATAAAACCATACTTAAAATGGTACCGCTTTACAATAAGACTATCCTTATAAAGCGTTTGTGAATGGTTTATCAACAGGTAATTGCAACACTCTGTAAAACATTAATAGGCAATTATAAACAAGTTATAGCACTTTTTAAAAAAAAAAAATATGGGTTAATACTATTTATAAGTAGCTAAAGGTAGCTTTGTTGTAAAGTATTACCCTGAAAACTAACTAAACTGGATTTCAAATGAAAACTGAAAATAATATAGATAAAAACTAAATAAAAAAACAAACTTGGAAGTATAACAACATTGCCACTGACAAGTGTTGGACCCATCCTGTGGTTTACCTAAAATATTAGTTTCCCTGCTGCTGTGAAGTGGCCGGAGCAACAAGGGTTGTTGAATATTTAGAGCCCTCTAGTGACAACAGGGTGGTACCGCACAAAACAGTATAAAGATTCAATAAGCACCATGGAATGCAGTGTTTTCATGCATTTTTAAAGATCGACGGAAATACCGGAAAATGCACTTGGCATTAACTCTTTATTTGTCCTTCCCTGGCAGGAATGAAAACTACAGTGAGCGAGGCGGAGCACCCCCTGCTTTGTGAGGGCACACGGCGGGAGAAGGGGGACCTGGCCCTGGCCCTCATGATCACATACAAGGACGACCAGAGCAAGCTGAAAAAGGTGAGCTGCTGAAGGATGAGGGCAGTAATGCCACCACCAGCCATGTGGCAGGAGCCCATTATGAATTGACCCTCAGCATTGTTCACTCCTTGAAGTGACTGTGGCATGGGTAGGGTTCTCTCACATTTGAACCGATATCGGTACTGGTACCGGTACTTGGTGTTCGGTACCGATATTCAATGGTACTTCATTTTAATACCTTGCTCTGAATCTGTAATGCCTGGTTTGTATCAACATAAAAAATACAGTAATAAAAAATAAGACCCAAACTAATTTCAAACATGGTCAACTATTTATTTTGAACAAACTCTTCCTGAAACTGACCACATAACTGTGACCAGAAACATTATTTTAACAATTCTTTTTAAGGAAGACAAGCATGTCAACCTTTTCGGGTGAAAGTCGG
>JAODLD010000069.1:16999191-17010566 GCA_026781065.1 Mormyrops boulengeri
ATTGCTAGCCCCAGTTCTGCATTTTGCGTGGCAAATATTGCATGTCGCGCTGTCTGCATCAGTTTTAGTGAAGTGTAAATAGCAAAATTGAAATTTAAATAGCAAATTGAAATTTAACTGCATTAAATATCTGTCTATCCATTGAAACACTGAGATAGCTGTTGATTAATTTAAACCTTTCTCCCAGTTCCGTATGTCCCACTCAGCTCGTGCGCTCCGCTGCTGATGAGCATGTGAATGTACAGAAATTTGGCACCGTTTGATTTGACATGAGCCGATACCCGGTAGTACCGACATCATTCTTTAGGTACCTTTAAAAGTACCGACCTCGGTATCCAACCCTAGGCATGGGACATGTCTTATTAATATGGCTAATAGACTTAAAGGTTTTCAGAGTCAGAGAGTGCTGGATCGCAGATGAGTATCCTCCTTCTAAGCTTCGTGCCACCTGTCTGTCGTGTCGCCTTTCAGATACTGGACAAGCTGTTGGACCGTGAGAGCCAGACTCACAAGCCCCAGACCCTAAGCTCCTTCTACTCTAGTAAGCCTGCAGCTGGCAGCCAGAAGAGCCCATCCAAACACGCTACGCATGGGGTAGGGGGCATGGCTGGGGGCGTCTCCAAGCACGCTGCACCTGGAGCAGCAGGCACCGTGACCTCTGTGCAGACCGTGGCCAGCGGGGGTGCTGCTGGGCAGCAGACGGGGCTTCCGGGAAGTGTGCCGAATGCAGCGCCGGGGGAGAGCTTCAGCGAGAACAGTGAGCAAGGTACGATGGTGTTAGCAACTTTGTAATTCTGCTGTGCTTATTAGGGATGTAAGTCATTGACAACAAGGCAGTTTGACTTGGTTATGATTATTGAAGGGATAATTCGATGCATCGGAAATGTTGACTTTCTATCACTATTTAGTTTGATTAATTGATTGTTTGATTATTTTGAAAAGCTAAATTCAAACCTTTTTTTTTTTTTAAAACTTCACTGAAAAAGCATGAAATACTACCATGGATTATACACTATTAATGAAATACAAAGAAAGTAATATCTAAAAACATTCATTTTTATTATTATTATTAAACAGGGAGAACAAGTCAGTGTAAGTTGTCAGAAGGCTAACTACTGAACTCGGCAGAAAAAACAAACACATGAAAGAAGCCCTACCTGATTTGAGGTTGTGAAAGTTGCTGAGCTTGCCCATGGAAATTAGAACAATGAGGTTACATCATGTTTTATTCTGTGGAAAACAATAGATTGATCTGCAGGCCAGATCTAATAATGAATTATAAATATGTCTTGACTGGTACTTGACTACTGAGACCACTTCTAATTGGTGAATGAGCCCACGAAATCTCTCCTCCCCTGTTGCAGAAAATGACTGATCATCCCATTCAGTGTAATCATCTCCATTTTTAGTAGTTGTGTATTTAGCTCTGGTGCTGCTCACTGTTAATATTGATAAAATTTACACTAGAGGCCAAAATTGTTGTTTAAATTGTCAAAAAATTGGAGGTGTTTCCGCAATTTTGTCCACTAGTATAAATACTGGCCAGCGATATTGGCCATGACTGACATATCGGACCAGTGCAGATATGTTAACCGATATCTTGTGTATCCAAGGCTAACGCATTTACCATAACTAGCTTAAACAATAACCTATTTCACTGCAAAAGTATCATAGCACAAAGGTACCAGTAGAGTGAGGTTTATGCACCACAAAACAGAGGTGAGTTTTCCAAAAGCATTGTAGGTCAGAGATCCTCATTGTAGTGTAAACATCATCAGCTTCCTTTAGGAATATTAATGAACCTTCCCCCCACCATCCTGCTTTATGGAAATTTGTGTGCCAGCGCTGCTACTTTGTCAATCTGCAGCATGTAAATGTGAGAGCGCGCAGCCTGAAATTGAGTATTTTAAGGAGGATTTTGCCCCCAAAACTCAATTCTGACATTACAGATTGATGCATCATTGTATCGTGATGAATCAAATATCAGATGGTAATTCAACTTCCTCTTTAGAACCCTAGTGCCCATATCTTACCAGCATACATACCTGATCTACAGATTTAGATCACTGAGTGCATCTGACTCTACACTGTGGTGATGATTTTTTTTATATTAGGCCATTGGTTCTCAAACTTTTCGCAGTATGTACCAGCTCAGAAAATATTTGACTCTCCAAGTACCGCTTTTATGACCAGAATTAAAATACAGCGGCATAGGCCTTATTATATGTGTAAACATGGGTGTAGCACAAAATTGAATTGCTGTCTTGGACGTTTTTAGTTCCTTGCATTTTCTTAGAAAAAATCAGCTATTTTGTCTTTCAACACGGTGTGCCTGGTTATAAGATACCACCTGGGATGTGATGTGGTATGATGTGATGTGATGGTTTCATACATTTATTACCACATGCGGTCTGGCGTCATCCTCTGTCCCTCTCCAAAAGAATCCAAACTGGAAACAATGCTAATCATATTTCCGACTACTTGTTTCTCCTGTGCTGCTCAACAAATTCACTGCACTTCTCTTTGTAATTCTTCCCATTTGGAGCCACGATTACAACACTTCTGAACCATTAGTCTTACTTCCTCCGTTTGCCATCACAGTTAGCTTATTAACTATTAAATGCTTAAAGCTAATGCTCCAAAAAGTTGGGCTAGCATAGTAAGCTTGTAACCTATTGGCAGATATAAACATGAACATAAACTGAAAAAAGTGTTTCTCTCCATTAAAGACAAAACCTAGTTTAAATTCAATATCAGTGATTTTATGGTTAAGGGTTTTTATATACATTTGTATATATATTGAATATATAAATTATATATTATGTATACAATATACAGTTTGAGAACCGAAGTATTAGGCCATTTTAAGATATACAGTCAGTTCTGCTATAACACAACTAATGTGAAAACCTTGCGTTCACTCAAATTGCGTACTAAAATACACATATCCAATAGGAAAAATAGGGCTAGGGAATGTGACTCCTAAACTTAGTAACTTAAGCCAAACAAAATTAATTAATGAAAAAAAACAGTGACACCAGTGGCCAATAATGTAATTGTATGCATTTTATATAAGAAATAATAATAGATTGATACATAATCATAAATATCATAAATATCTCATGTGGGTGTTATGAGTCTTGTAAGAATTGCCTAGTTACCGCTTCTACCAAATCTGCCAAACGTACTAACTTGGGAGTTGCGAATAATGAGCCCCAGCCACCCTGCGGCTGGACATGCACACGGCACAAATACAACGATTATGGGATGTGGAGGGGCACTGAAGGCAACATGGCTACAGCAAACATAACTGAATTAAAAATAGTTGATGTGTGCTTTTATATGATAATTTCTCAAATATTTTTAGATTTTTAGAATCTAAGACTGATCTGTGCAGTGTGTGGATGTATAAAAATTTGATTCTTTTAGATTTGAAAACCAATCCGACTGATTTACTGAAAAGAACCAGTTCAAAAGAATGATTCGATCATAAATCAGACATCACTATTGTGCACTTGGATAGCTATTTTTGCATGCAAGTAATACTTCTCGCTAAGACATGTCATGTTGTAGTTTGCATACAGTGCTGTCAAGTCTTATGAGACAGACAAGCCATCCATCAAAGCAACATGAATTCTGGTAAAACTGAAGCAAAACAAACACCAGATTCATGGTGAAGCTTGGGTGGAAGAACAGTGAAATCATTAATGCTTTAGGAAAAGTTTGTGGAGACAATGCCCCAAGGAAATCAACAGTTTACAAATGGATAACTCATTTTAAGAATGGACGCGTTGATGTTGAAGATGACGCTTGCAGTGGCAGACCATCCACTTTAGCTTGTGAGGAAGAATTAATGAAGTTCATGCCCTAATTGAGGAGAACCGACGATTAACAGCAGAAACAATAGCCAACACCCTAGATGCCGCAGTTGGTTCAGCTTACACAAGTCTGACTGAAAAATTGCAGTAAAGCAAACTTTCACTTGATGGTTCCCAAAACTGTTGCTCCCAGATCAGCTGCAGACAAGAGCAGGTCTTTCAGTGAAAATTGTAAACAAGTGGAATTAAGATCCTGAAGCACTGCTTCAAAGACGTGTCACAGCGGGTGAAGCATGACTTAACCAGTATGATCTTGAAGACAAAGTACAATCAAAGCA
The DNA here is from genome assembly GCA_026781065.1 of Mormyrops boulengeri. Taxonomy (NCBI): domain Eukaryota; kingdom Metazoa; phylum Chordata; class Actinopteri; order Osteoglossiformes; family Mormyridae; genus Mormyrops; species Mormyrops boulengeri. The sequence goes on from JAODLD010000069.1 coordinate 17,003,348, forward strand.
ATGGCTACCAAGAGGTGGAAATGGTCCAGTCAAAGCAAAAGCAGATCGGTCAAGTCATGGCAACAGTTTTATTTTGAGATGCTCAAGGCATTTTCTTTGTTGACTTTCTGGAAGGCCAAAAAAACTGTAACATCTGCTTATTGTTTTGAGTTAGCCAAAGCTTTAGAAGAAAAATGCCTGGGAAAGCTTCTCCAGAGAGTCCTTCTCTACCACGACAATGCCCCTGGTCATTGCTCATTAAACAAGGGGAATTTTAGTTTCCTTGGGATATCCATCGGACCACCCTGCTTGTAATGGACCTCCATGTTAATTTCCCGTTGCTATACCACTAGTTGGAATGACTAAATGAACAGTTCTTAATGCAAGTGACCAGTCAGTATAACTTTCTTTTAAATGTTTATGTAGAAACAAAATTATACTGTCAAGCACATGGTCGGAAAACTTGCTTTCAACCATATCTGACTCCAACTAACCAGCATACCGCCACCGGTGTATGAATGTGTGTGTGGATGGGTGAATGTGAGGCATGAATTGTAAAGCGCTTTGAGTACTCGTAGGAGTAGAAAAGCGCTATATAAATGCAGTCCATTTACCATACGTCCAGTCTGATCTGATACTGAATCACATCACATTCACGTGTTAGGAAGTCCACAATTCAGAAACATATTTCACCATATATATTTCCAAATGCTAAATTGTGCATTTTTATATTGAAATAAATCTTGGATATTATGAAATGATCATTAATAAATTTACCCATATTTAGCTCAACTATTTTGAGGAATTAGTCCCTTTTTGGCTCTTACATTACCCAGCCCCTAATTGGTTAGGCAGTAGGACTAAGCAATTACAAACATTAACATTAGGATCCCAATTACTTCTAATGTCAATGAACTATAAAACTTCAACTTGTTTCTTGCATCCTTCATTTTCTCAGTTCTTCTCAGTTGGTGCTTTCTCCTGACATTCTCTTCCAACAGGCACAGTTTGTTTACAGGGCTTTTCAGAATGCTGGTCTTAGTTTTCACCACCACCTTCCTTACTGTTCCACAGGAGTCTAGCAACATTTCCACTACTTTTCCCATGAACCAAAGGTTGTGAGGGTAAGAACTCTCCACCAGTAGGACAGTGTCTCCAACCATGAAGTTTCTTCTTGGCCTAGTCCATTTCTGGCATTCTTGCATGAGTAGAAGATACCTAGTCCAAAATAGGTTTGCGAGATATTGAACTTGCTTCCAGCGCTTCCTTGTATCCGTGTCATCTTTACTGAAGATGTCTGGGGGTGGGGAGCTGGGCTGATTGGATGTCAGAGGCTCCCGATCATTTGTGTCATCTGAGACACTTGAGTGGCCTGCTGTTTTGTGATGCTTACAACCTCACACATTACTGTTTGAAGACAGTCGCCATTCACAACTTGCTCCTTCAGTAGGGAACTGAGGATTCTTCGCATTGTATGAATTTGTATTTCCGAAACTCCTCCTTGGTGTGAAGCAGCCGGGCTATTAAATATCCACTTTATCACCTTTGGTTACAAAGCTTTTTCAGTTTTTTCATTATCCATGTTTTGAATTGCTTTGTCTCAACTCCCTTTTGGAGCCCACAAAATTAATACCATTGTCAGAGCACATGAAGTTGACTTGACCTCTTCTACATATAAAACAACTAATCGCTTTGATATAGGAGTCTGTGTCAAGGCAGTCTGCAATTGTGCACTGCTGTAAGAGTGAGGCAGGCGAATAGCACCCCGTACCTTTTGACCATACTCCGACCACACTTTACAACAAATGGCCCAAAATAGTCAACACCAGTATTCGTAAAAGGAGGTTTATTGAGTGAGATACGATTTTTGAGTAGATTCACCATTTTTTGTCCTCCAATCTTAACATTAATCCTGTGGCACACTATACACTCATTGATTAGCCTACAAATGACAGAATTAGCATGTGGAGCAGCCTCTGGAGATGCAATGGCTTTATTTAAACTCTACCCTTTCCAGCTCTAATCCCTGTACCCTCACCCTTTCACTGTCCTCCCTCTCGTTCATGTATTCTGTCTTATTCCTACTGACCTTCATTCCTCTCCTCTCTAGAGCATATCTCCACCTTTCCAGGGTATCCTCCACCTGCTCCCTACTCTCACTACACATCACAATGCCATCTTCAAACATCATATAGTCCATAGGGACTCTTGTCTGATTTTGTCTGTCAACCTATCCATCACCATAACAAGCAAGAAAGGGCTCGGAGCTGACTCTTGATGTAATCCCACCTCCAACTTAAACACATCTATCACTCCTACTGCAAACCTCAGTAGTGTCACACTGCCCTCATACAGATCCTGTACCACTCTTACATACTTTTCTGCCACTCCCGACTTCCTCCTACAATACCATAATTCCTCTCTAGGTACCCTGTCATATGCTTTCTTTAAGTCCACAAAGACACAAATGCAACCCCTTCTGACCTTCTATATACTTCTCCATCAACACCCTCAGAGCAAACACTGCATCTATAATGCTCTTTCCCAGCATGAAACCATACTGCTGCTCACTAATCATCACTTCTCTTCTTAACCTAGCTTCCACTACTCTTTACCATAACTTCATGCTCTGGCCGATCAATTTTATCTCTGTACTAACTACAGCTCTGCATTTCACCCTTATTTTTGAAAATTGCTACCTTTACACTTCTCAGTTCCTCAGACATTCTCTCACTTACCAAGATTGCGTTAAACAATCTAGTTAAAAACTCCACTGCCACCTCACCTAAACACCTCCATGCTTCCACAGGTAGGTCATCTGGACCAAGTGCTCTCTTACCAGATCGGATTCCTGTGTACTATGTGCATTTGGCGAATTAACTTATTCTGATTCTGATCTTGTAAATCAGACTTCACAATGTTGTTTACTACTCCCTTGATAAACTGGGGTACATTTTCCCAAAAGCAAAGTTGCTAGCGACTTTAGCAACTTACATAGTTAGAACCATGCAGCTGAACGGTTCCACCTATGTAAGTTGCTAATGGGAGCCTTTGGGAAACGTACCCCTGACTTGTTAAAGACAAACATCAACTATGCCTGTTGACAGTTTGGTTCCTTGGGAAGGACATAAAAAGTGCCAACATGCCCATCACAGCCTCGAATGGCACCCTTATGCATACAGCCTGCCATTTTTGTTGTTGTCCTCTACTTGTTTCTTCACAATACCTACAGAACTGTTGAAGTCTGAATGCTCATATCCTTTGAGTTTGAAAGTGGGTTGGCCTTTGTTAAGTTTGGGGGGTGTGGTTAAGACTGTTACATAACAGTCTAGGAGTTTCGAAACCGCCCATTTCACTTCCTTTAACGTATTCAGGAATTATGTTTGAATTAGTGTTTGAGATTCATGGTGTGTCATCCCCATGGACCAAACTCTCGTTTTTCAACTATGCTGAAGTAAAGTCAGATTTTCATTTTAATGCACCTTTAGAATATTGAGTTGACGCATTATCAGCATTGACATAATTAATTATGTTGGTTATTTGCAGCAGCCCTAAAACATTTTTACACTGTTATAGGAAAAACAGCTTTGCAAGCTTTGTAACATGAATGGTTGTTCCTTTGTGTATGGAAACATTTTACATTCCATTTAAATGATATTGAGCAAGTGATTTTCTGGCACTGCTTTGTGTCTGTTGGCACAATTCGCGGCAACACCACCAACTTATTCGATAGGCTGTATTGGCAGATAATAGCATCCATCCCAAGTTTGATTTGACAGAAATTTATTTTTGGTAATTTTTCTCTTTTTGCTATATAAATATTGCAGTATTTATTGCAATACATGATATTTAAAAAATTTCCAATATGCAGGTCAGTGGTACAGGAGTCGCCATCCTCCAGTTTGAATTGTCCTGTTCACCTGATCAGGTTCATAACTGAGGCAGTTGTCTTTACATGCTCATTTTGAGCAGAAGCAGCACTGTGAAGTTGTGTCATTGGACATGATATGAATGATGTGGCCTATGTGCCTTTCTCCTGGGGGACAGTAGCAGGGCCTGTGCTAAACAGTGCAAGCTGTTGTCCTGAAATCCTTTGTTTAGGTGTTTTTCCTGCTCTTGTTTCTGAGGAAAGATCACCAGAGAGATGTTTTATTAACCAGTCCAACTGTAAATGCAGCCAGACTTGAAACAGATATGAGCCAGGTTCCAACCTTTCGCTGCTTGCCTGATTTGTGCCCTGTCCTTTTCCTTACGTGCCCACAGATGGTGCCCAGCCCACCAGGTGCGAGCAGCAGAGCGAAACCCCGCCTTTCAAGCCTGAAGCCACTGTGCCTAGCCGGCTGGCTCTGGGAGGCCGCAGCGCGTACAGTAGCCGGTGCTGGGGCTCTCCTGTCCGACAGAAAAAGAAGCACACAGGTGTCTATCTCCACCCCCAACCCCCACCAGGCATCCACAGAGACAACACCTTAATTTCCATATCAGCGTGATTCTTTAATATTGCCTGTTTGTGTCTGTGTGACAAGCCAGTAACTTGGCAAATCAAATGGTCAGATATAGTTTTGTGAGATTTTCTACTATATTTTGCAATATTTTCAGTTCTGGGGTCTGTGGGAGTGTCTCAGCAGCTGAAAACGGAGAGCTTTATGGTACCAACTCCAACCAGCTTTTGTAATGAGTCCGTTGCATAGATTGTTGATTTCTTTGCATCGTATAAGGCAAGGGGATATTTGCACACCAGCTGAAGTGGTCTTTAGTCACGGCAGGTTAGTGCTGCCGGGGTGGGTCTTCACATACAATATCATTGCCTGACCTCACAAATGCTCTTCTGGATTAATGGCCAAAAATTCCAAAATCTTGTAGAAAGCCTTCCCAGAAGAGTGGCAGCTGTTATTGCTGCAAAGGGGGAACCAACTCCATATTGATGATGCCTCTGGATTTAGAATGGCATGTCATAAAAATTCCTGTGGGTTTAATGGCAAGGTGTCCCAATACTTTTCTCCATATAGTGTATTTCCTAACTTTCATAGCGAGATTGAAGGTCTCCCTTATTAGGGAGTGAGTTAGCTTCCCAGCTTCTGAATGGCAGAAGATGATTTTTCTTGAAGGATCCTATGCCAGTGGCGTTCAGATCTGATCGCTGGCTTGGCCCCCCCCCCCTCCCAGGCATGGCGAGTATCGACAGCAGCGCCCCTGAGACCACCTCTGATAGCTCCCCCACGCTCAGCCGTCGCCCACTCCGTGGAGGCTGGGCGGCAGCATCTTGGGGGAGGGGCCAGGACAGCGACAGCATCAGCAGCTCGTCCTCGGACTCACTGGGCTCATCGTCGTCCAGCGGCTCACGCAGGGCAGGTGGTGGGGCTAGAGCCAAGAGCGCTGATACCAGCAGGTGAGCAGGGCTAAATGTCCATGCGCTGGCATTGCATGTGAGCACAGGTGGGCAGGCTTCCCTTTTGGGATGTGAATTCTATTGCGACACAACATACTTGTAAGAGCACAAGATTAACATGCCAGTCAAGCCTGTTTTGATGTGGATAATGTGAAAAGCCCAGCAATGCTGAGTCTTGAACCCATTTCACCACCTACAGGTATAAAGGGCGTCGTCCTGAGTGCCATGCCCCTCACGTCCCAAACCAGCCCTCGGAGGCTGCCGCTCACTTCTATTTTGAGCTGGCCAAGACTGTGCTGATTAAGGCCGGAGGCAACAGCTCCACCTCAATCTTCACTCAGCCCTCGGCCAGTGGTGGCCACCAGGGGCCACACCGTAATCTGCACCTCTGTGCTTTTGAGATCGGCCTGTACGCCCTGGGTCTGCACAACTTTGTGTCACCCAACTGGCTCTCCAGGACGTACTCCTCCCATGTGTCCTGGATCACGGGTGAGACTTCATATGTGGCATGCGTGCAGCATTATGGGAATTGCTGGCACTGCTTTTTCTGTTTTCTTGAAAAAGGCCAGTATTTATCAGAAATGTGCCTGTACAGCTGCTACATGCTATAATTAGTCAGTTTTTTATTTGTATATCTCTCTGAGTTTTCCTGTGATTGGTGAGTCTCAGTGAGTCTGCCTGTCTCTTCTTCCTTCTTCTCCTCCTCATATTTGGCTGCTTCCTGGCACTGTAGGCCAGGCCATGGAGATTGGCAGTGCTGCCCTCAACATCCTGGTGGAGTGCTGGGATGGGCACCTTACCCCTCCTGAGGTGGCATCCCTGGCGGACCGGGCCTCAAGAGCACGTGACCCCAACATGGTGCGTGCTGCTGCAGAGCTAGCACTCAGCTGCCTGCCACACGCCCATGCCCTCAACCCCAACGAGATCCAGCGGGCACTGGTACAGTGCAAAGAGCAGGTACCCCAGTTACCACCCTGTAGGGGGTGCCCAATGATTATCCAACTGTGTCTCTTACTGTCTTTAGCACAGAACTATTACATCAAGTAAGCATCTGTATAATGTACCTCTTCATGTCTTTTCGTGTTACAGGGTTGTGTAAATAAGATTGCATGGAAATTTAGTTATTTTGCCATTGTTGTGCCAGTGGTGTTATGACCTGTGTCCCATTCCTCCTCTAGGACAACGTAATGCTGGAGAAGGCCTGCATGGCAGTGGAAGAGGCAGCCAAGGGTGGGGGTGTGTACCCTGAGGTTCTGTTCGAGGTGGCGCACCAATGGCACTGGCTGTACGAGCAGACGGTGGGTGGGGGCACGGGCTCCCAGCGTGAGGGGCCAGGCCGCTGTGGTGCCAATGGCGGGGCAGGGCGGAGGCAGCCCGAGGCGGGCCGTGGGGCCCTGGACGGCAACGGACCCATGGACCCGGGGGGAGTGGCTGTGACGGCGGCGGTGACAGCTGCTGTTGTGCCCGTCATCTCTGTGGGCTCCCCCATCTACCAGTCGCACGCGATGCCCGGCTCAGCCATCGCCCACCCTCACCCGCAGGGCCTGCACCCCTATACAACCATCCAGGCCCACCTGCCCACAGTGTGCAGTCCGCAGTACCTGGGCCACCCCCTGCAGCATGTGCCGCGCCCGGCTGTTTTCCCTGTGTCTGGGCCAGCCTACCCACAGGTATGAAACGGGGCCTAACTGGAAGCGCTACTGCTCTGCTCACACAGGTGCTCATGAAAACTCTTTACATGTACTGGAAGCTTTGCAGAGCTTGCTTCTTGTGCTTTTGCCTTGGAAAGGGTGCAACGTAGGGCTACGAGAATGATTCCTGGTCTTAGAGGAATGTCATATGAGGAGAGGTTAG
>JAODLD010000069.1:17022205-17036848 GCA_026781065.1 Mormyrops boulengeri
ACCAGCAGATAATGATTTCTGGAATAGTAAGGTTAAAGGTTGGCTAATAATTTCCCTCATCTCTTTTAAAACTATAGATAAGATGCCATCGGGTCCCTGCGATTTAAAAAGACAACCCTTAGTTGATCCATGAAAAGTCTTTGTTGACCAGTGTTATACAAAACACCAGCGTTTTTTACATATAGCGTAAGGTTTAATTGTGTGTCATTCAAAATCCTTGTGTGATTCTGGTAAATTCTGGTTAGATATTTGATTTCAGCACAAACAATACTCTAAAAGTAAGTCACAAAAAGAAAGTAATAATTTGCTAACCAGTGTTATCATACTGTAGGTCTTTGTTGAATGAATCTAAATTTATTTTGGTCGCAGGGCACACTCACCATTCACACCATTGGAAAACTGGATCATTTCAGTCCTGTCCCTGAGACAGCGTACACATATCTCTTACTCTGGCCAAAAAGGACAGTGACGCAGGTCCATGCTGTCCTACCCCATGCCAGCCACCTTCAGCTGCTTTGGGACTGATTCCCCCTGGTGGTATCCTGGGTCTCCTCCTTCCTTGAGCAAGAACCTTTTTAAAAATGACCTCTCTTCCTTATAGACCCGGCCCTGCGTGAGTCCCAAGACCAACTCTGTTCAATGAATGGCATTAACACAGGTACTGAACAGTGCTAGCTGCTGTTATTGTTAAAAAAACAGCGATTGGGAGAGACAGATCTGCCTGCTGGGAAATCATCTAATTTCCCTCAGGGGCATCAGGCTCTTAGTTCCAGTGAAGTTCAGTGTCTATTTATAGAGCACAGATTGGCAGTGGCTGGAGAACAGGGTCCATTGGAGTTTGCTGTGGTTATTGGTCAGTGAAGCGGGGGAAAGAGAGACAGAGTGTTAGAAGTGTGGAAAGGCCCAGTCACTGTCACATCCAGAATGCTGCTGGCCTGAAGAGGGATGCTACTGTACATTAAGTTTCACTCCTTACTCCTGGCATCTGAGTTATTAGCACTAGGGATAAGGTGCATCTTCCACAAAGATCACATGGAACCTGCCCCCCAGCAACACACACACACACACACGCACTATAGGAAAACTCTGTTTAGCTACATCTGGCTGTTGATGGTATGTTTATTTCATAGTACTTTATGCAACAAGCAAGGTTCTTATGGGGACTTTTCTGTGTTTGAATACCTTGCAGTGCATCTCATGTGTGTTAAATCTGTTCTTATGCTGGTTAACTATCATCCTAACCTTAGCTCAGGTTTTCTTAATGAGTTTGGGGAGCTTCTCTCTAATATTTGATCTGATTTTAAATATGTTTTAATAACTGGTGGTTTTTACCATTCTTATGAAAAGCATAGATTTTATGAGATTGCTAAACTCATTTGACTTGATGCAGCTTGTGTCAGGCCCCACTCATAAACAAGGTCATAACCTGGATTTAGTGATATCTTTTGGACAACAAGGTTTCTTGAATAGGGGATGTTTTGGTTTCAGTCCACTATTGTGTCTTCTTTGAGATGCCAGTCTACACCACAGGCTGGAATGATAAGAGGAAGGTTACTAAATGCTATCTCAAAGCTGATTCCCCTGACACGTTTAATAGCCTGATGCTCTCTCTTGTATCTCTTGTACTCCCCCTCCCTTGTTATGCATTTCAGAGAGATTTAACTCCAGACTTACAGAATGTATAAATATGATTGCCCTCCAGTTGGGTATTCCGTGACAGTGACTCTTTATACTCAACTAGTTGGTTAAAACAAAATTTAGGTTTGGATGTTTACTTACTGGAACTTATATGTCCACCTCTGAAGAGAAGTAAAGTAATCTCTGCCTGCAGCATCTCCTCTACCTGTGACGCCCTTTCGGCCTCCTCGCCCTTCTGCCTGTGACGCCCTTCCGGGCTCCTCGCCCTTCTGCCTGTGACGCCCTTCCGGCCTGCTCGCCCTTCTGCCTGTGACGCCCTTCCGGCCTGCTCGCCCTTCTGCCTGTGACGCACTTCCGGCCTGCTCGCCCTTCTGCCTGTGACATCCTTCCGGCCTGCTTGCCTTTCTGCCTCTGACGTCTTCCCTCTTTGCCCTGTTGCTGTACTACTGTTTGCCCTGCCATCTGAAGCAGCTCCAGCACTTGCCTGTCATCACCTGCCTGTCCCCCGCTTTGAGACTCAAATGTTAAGATTGGGACAGTGTGAATTGGGTCTTTGCCATCTTCATCAATTGAATTTGCCTGCCTGCTCCTGAAGGATGGGCTCCCCCACTGAGTCTGGTTCCTCCCAAGGTTTCTTCCTTCTAGGAAGTCTTTCCTTGCCACTGTCGCCTCTGGCTTGCTCACTGGGGGCTTTGGGCGGGGAGGCTGTAAAGCGTTTTTGAGACAATGTAATGTTGTGAAAACGCGCTATACAAATAAAAATTTAGTTGAATTGAATAATCTTGGTGGTACTGTGTCTAACCTTCCATGTCTTGGTAAAATAATTGAGAAAGTTGTGTCTGTTCAGTTGATTGATTATCTTAACATTAATAATCTCCATGAAGTGTTTCACTCTGGCTTTCGGGAATGCTACAGTACTGAAACAGCTCTTCTCAAAGTGCTAAAATGTCCGCTGGCCTTTTGGATTGATAATAAAGTTGTTTTGCCAATTTTTAATTGTTTACACAGTCTATCATCCAATAGTAATTTATTGATTATTCCTAAAACCCAGTTGTGGAGGGAGAAGGCAGTTTTTAGTCATTATGGTCCCAAACTGTGGAACTCTTTCCCAGAAAACTTGACAGCTACTGAATGTTTTAGTACTTTCAACTAGGCTGAAATCACATCTTTTCACCATTGTGTATAATAACTGATTATAATACATGCATAAAATAACTTATTATTGTAGCTTATTTAATTCATTTATTTTTTGAGAATATGGGGGTCGCTCCCCGCTGAAAACAGGCATGGGCAAGAGCTCCCGGTGAGCTAGGGGCTAGAGTCTTGGTTTGGTGTGGATTAAAGTCCCCTTCTGAGAACAAGAGTGGTTAAAGTCCCATGTTTTTGGTTGTATTTTATTATTATTATTAATAATAATAACCATAATAATAATAATTATTATTATATATTTTAATGTTTTGTGCATATTTTTTCTTGTGTGCTTATTTAAATGTCTTTATTTTTCACCTTTTAAAATGTCTGTAAAGTATTTTGTAAACTCAGTGGTTAAAACAGTGCTATATATAAAAAAAACTGATTGATTGATTGACGACTAACTTGATGGTATCAATTTCTGCTACCCCCCCCCCCAACACAAAACAAACCAGAAACACACTTTGAGGGGATATTGTCTGGTAACTGCAGCTTTGTGATGTGTGTGATCCAGGAGCAGCGCTGTCCCAGCATATGAATAAACACGTGTGGTGCTTCTGCAGTAACTGAAGGAAAATATCTTCACGGAGGGAGGAGCCACAGGTGTTTGAATTTTGGAGCCTAGAGGTCCATGAGCTTCCAGGGAGCCTCAGTCCTTACCGCTACTGGACTGAGCAAGTCATCTCCTGGCCCATTTGTGCCATGTGAGCTGGCTAGTCCCCCGGTGTTGCACGTCACGGTGTGAGTGTCACTGTTGACTGTGATAGTGAAGAGCCAACTGTGTGTCTCTCAACCATGATGTAATGGCATCTGCAAGCTAGCCAAAAATATATTAATGATAGCATCGCCATTAAAATTGCACTCTGTGCAGGACGAAATTTGCTCTAATTTCCTCAGTGCTTCATCGTCACCCTAAATATTGTTGCGTGACTTCCTCTTCCTGCCTCGTGCAGGAGACCACGGCATGGCAGTGGGTATGCTGCATTGTGGACCCTTCAAAAGCCTCAGCGCTTTCCTGGGCTTCTGGAGAGATGCCGTGGGGCAGGATGTGCCGTCACTGTTGCTGATATTTTGGGGGGTTTGTGGACTCTGAAGGAGACAAAACAATGGGCCTCATTCATTAGTATCATTATTTCTTATACTTGTTGTTGAGAAAGGTCCAAAGAACATCCTTAGAAAACTCTACAGATTCACAAAGTGTTCTTAAACCACATAATTTTTTAATAGTGTGTTCTTACATTGATGAATACCATTATCCTAGTAAACTGACATTTTTGTGTTGTTCCTAATTAGCATAGGCAAATGCCCCACCTGTCCCATGAGAATACAGGGCTGTTTGCACACACAGAAATCGCACAAAGAAATCAAAAGTTGAGAGAAGACAAGAATGCCCAAACAAAAATCTTCAAAAATAAGAAAAACTTACTTCTGAAGTGGAGGTACTGCTACAGTAAGTAAACAGCAAACGAGCCGTCATGTTTAGTAGCATCAGTATTGGATATAAAACACAAAAAAGATGATAGGATACTATTACTAGTTTTAATAATTCAATTATTATTAAATCATGATTTTAAAAATCAATGATTAGCAAAATTATTATAATTAAATTATATGTGAAATTATAAGTGATAAAATATTACTGTAATTTATGTCCTATAATATTGTACTGTATAACTGACAAAAATGCAATCAACAATTATTTTTTAAACTTGTCAGCACTCAAATGTGCATAAGTGTGCTCTTTATTTGCATATTTATTTCATGATTATTTTGTGCATTTATTTTTTTATACTTATGTCACGTTTAGTCCGCCATACTTGGTTTGCTTGTACTTGCTTTGAATAATATGGAATGAATATCAACTTCATACAGGCAGTGAAAATGCAAAGATTTCAATAATAAATTTAACAAGAAACTTAAGCGTTTAAGTAGTCATTCACTTATTTCCAGCCCCCTCTCTTGTTTTGGCCACTTTTGTCATGTTGTCTTTGGTATGTATCATTTCCTTAAATTCCTCCTATCCCTCTAGCAACAGCTCTGCTGGGGGTGAAGAATTGCACCCTCACTTTTGCCATTTTAGACAGCCAATCACAGACCTGCCAATCCTGGTTTTGAGCGTCGATGTAGTGTTATGTTCTAGTCAGTGTCCATGGGAGCATGCAATTGCACTATATGGACAAAAGTATTGGGACACATGACTTGATCATTAAATTCAGGTGTTTCATTCAGACCCATTTTCACAGCAGTATAAAATCAAGCACCTAGTCATGCAGTCAGGTTTACAAACATTTGTGAAAGAATGGGCCATTCTAAAATGCTCATTAAATTCAAGAATGGAACTGACATAGGACACCACCTTTGCAATAACTTCATGAATTTTTTTCCCTACTGGGTATTCCACGGTCAACTGTAAGTGGTATTATTGCACAGTGGAAGCATTTAGAAACAACAGAAATTCAGCCATGAAGTGATGTTTGACCTTAGGGCTAATGATCAGGGCATCTGAATCAACACAATCAATCATGTCCGGGTGCTTGAGGGTGAAACTGGTGACACTTTGTCAGAGACCAGGGGTTGCGAGTGTCCCAACATCTGACATCATGAAAACTCAGGTCAAAAGTGTAGATACATAGTTACAGTGGACGTCAGTCAGGCAGCGCTGTTAGGGGCATTACATGCAAAGTTGTCTTCATTTCCTGTTGCTACATTCGTTAGGATCAGTTAGCGTGACCTAACTGGAGTCTCAATGATCATTTAAACCTACTGAGTACTTTCCAAAGATTCAAATGCAGTTAACGTCCTAGCTAATCACCTAACTAATCTTGTGCTTTGACATCTACCAAGCGACAGCGAGCTGACAGGGTCGTGGTCTTGAAATCAGATGGAGAGAAAGCAAAACAAACTCATCCCTTCTGTCACAGCCACACACAGTTGAAAACACCCCCCCCCCCCTTTTCTTATTGTGACACATTTCCTGCCTACTCTTTTCCAGTTTACCTTGTGTGGGACCCTATTTTTAGCCAGCAAAGGAAAACAGTTTGGCGCAGGCCGGAAAGCTATGTTGGGAAAGAATAGGAGGAAGTCAGCCTACCATTTGGACAAACAATCCGGCGTGTAGGGACAGTGTGAGCGGGGGAATTCGCCCACTCCGCGGCGGCTCGGCCACACTGAGTCACACACAGGTCTGGGGAGGCTGAGAAGGTGACGGATGTCAGGCTTACTTGGCTTTCACGAGAAGAGGAGTGTGTCCCCAACTCTCAGGTGGAGGGCAGCTCCCAGTCTAAATGTGCCGGAAGCTGCTTTTTACTGTCCAGCCCTTCAGAAGAATGGACCTTTGAGAACTGGACCACCAGACCATTATTCGAGGTAGGACTTAAGTGGGTGCATCTTCCCTGTTGGGGGCAGTGTGTATTGTTAGTTAACTGTATGTCTTCCACTACTGAGGTGGAGACTGGCAGGAGTAACTTTGTGGAGGCAATGGCTCTGTATGTGTCGTGCGCACAAGATGTGTGTGACCAGTAGGATATTATGGATGAAATGTCCTTCTTGTACAGCTGAGGGGGAAGCAAGAGCAAATGGCTGCTCCAGTGAGTCGGTGGTGGGGGACCATGTCATTCGTGTTGCCTCCGGTAGGATCTTTCACCGCGGTCCTCCTTGAAGGGCTTTTCTCACCGGGCTCTGTGTGTGTTCCATGGTCGCTCCACTTTTGGGAACAATCAGTGTCCTGGTGGTCTGCTCTCCTACCTTGTTTGCAAACCGCCAATACCAGAACTCTCCCCGCATACTTACATGTCATATGGTGGAGAGTGGGTGGAGATGCACACGCTATAAATAGCTGTTTAGTTACTTTAGAAATAAGGGTAATGCTTTACATTAAGTGCAGCTTCATAATGCATTCATAGAACATTACATGATTATACAATTATAATGTTTGTTATTATTATATAATTAAATTATATTATATTATTATATTATATAATTTGGTATTAATATATATTACAGCTCTAAAGGGATGTTAGGGTGTTAAGGTATACATACATGATGTTTAAGAATGTTTTATGAATACTTAACAAATACATTATGAAGGTGCACTGAACGTTTTATGAATGCAATATAGCATTATGAAGGTGCAGTCAATGTAAAGCAGTACCGAAATAAGCACCAACGTGGTCCATGGGACAAACTGTCAAATGACCCAATATATGTTGATTGACTCATAATGATTCCATTCTGTGCTGTGAATCCTTTGCTATCACCCTCTCGGGCCAGAGAGAGGCCTTAGCTGTAATGCCTGCCATCCCTATTGCTATTCTGCACATCCTGGTGAATGAACCCAGCTAATTTGCATAGCTGAGTTCCATGGTGTATGCTGGGAGCCTCCTTTAGTGTTCCTGTGCTCAGTTAGCAGAGGAGGCAGGGCTGCTCCCATGCATTGATTGGCCCGTAGCACTCACCTTGGAGGCAGTGCCACACTATGGTACTCACTGGGAATCCGTCACACAGCGATCACCCCACCATGTGCACCGCCCGCTTTCACTCAATACATGGACTGGAACATGAGCTACACAGAGCCACTGTGATGAAATCCTGGCCTGGCCTGTGTCTCCATGCTGTATCAGAGGCTGAGGAACTCATAGGAAACATCAGGGGCAGACCAATGTCCCTCTACCATAGACAGAAGACAAGTGTAGTACAAAGAGTTGTTGAGGCCTGGCTCATTTTTAACATGTTACACTTTGACTGGGTTGTTCAGTTAGACCTTAACACGATGAGAACAATGTCGTGGCTTACTCCCTGAACGTCTGCTTGGTAGCAGTCAGGAGTGCCCGTATAGCAGCACGTTGAATGGGAAAGAGCCTGTAGACAGACAGCACCAATGAAGAGGCAGTACCTCATACAGTACACAGGGGGTGCTGTAGGTTTCCTTTCAACACAGCACGTCTCTGCTAGTCCCGGGAATTTGAGCGTGTCCTACAGAGGTGACTTGCTTCACAGCCTGCTGGAAAATGGAGTTGGACATCAGGAACGCTGTCCATAAAGATGACAAGGTTTCAGAGGTTATCTTGACTTCTGGTGGGGGTCACAGTAGGCCATTACTGTCTGAGTACAGTTCCATAGGTAATAGGGAGTTTAATGACGGCCTTTAAGCTGAAACTGAAAGCTTGAAAAAGGAAAATTGAAAGAAACGTTGGACTTGTTATGCACATCCATGTGCATATCCTAAAATATATCACATTTCTCTTAAACGGTAAGAAACCACGGCACAAACATTTTTAAACTTAGATTGTAGCATTCCTTTCAGCGAAATGAAACCATTTGGTAGGGATTATTCCATTTTCATTATTGTAAATTAAATGAATAGATTAATCAAATTTAAACACCCATCATTTGCAAACGCTACATTTGCAGAACAGACAGTCGTTTCTAAACTTTAAACGAAGCCTCACTTTGCACGGTGAAAGAGGAAGTAATACTGACCATGTGGGAAAAAAAACTACATAGGTGTGTTCCACTATCTAAAGCGTTTGAGTCTTTATTCCAGTCTCGGTTTAGATGTCGATGCCGTATGAGAATCGCCTCATCTGGATCTATTGAACCATCATATTATCCAAATTATAACGGAAACACCAGTTATCAAACTAGGTAAACGAAAAAATGAACGAAAATTTGAAAAATAGTTATTCTCAGACTGCTTTAAGAATAAGGTAGAGAGTGATGGAAAAACACGTGTTAAATGAGGAGTAGGTTACGGAGCTATAAATACGTAATTGCGAATTTGCCCGGTACTCGTGCGGTTATTTTGGGACTGAATGTTTCCGAATTATTGTGCTGCGTTTATAGAAGACCGCAATAGTCTAGGTTGTACATATAACTTTCTTCCTTTCAGTTCACTGCATTTTGGCAGCATTCTGATACTGAACATCAGAAGCAAACCACTGCTGACGTCTCGTTTTAAAATTTTCAGAAAGTACCGTTTAAAATGAGACCGACTTGTGGTCCGGCTTCCGTACAAATCAATCTTGAATTCTGTGCCTTGTAAGCAGACTTTCTCTCAGCTCCCAATCAGTTTTTTCCTGCTTCTTCTTAAATACTTCTCTGGGAAATTTCCGATTGTATGTTGGAACTGGAGGACACGGTAGAGAGGAATCGACCTCCAGGCTGGACTGTGGAGCGATCGGAGGAGGTGCATGTGACTGGTTCAGGAGTGCGCTCGCGTGCGCGCGCACACACACACGCACAGAAAGAGAGAAACAGGCTGGCACTCACATTGTCCCTGGAAGCTCAGGGATGCAACACACAGCTCCAGCTCTTTCTCACTGATCCCTATGATGGACTGCTGCTCCTGCTCAGTGCCAGGACCCTCCATCCCACCCATCAGTTCATGTCCAGTGTCGGGGACTGAACTGTCCGATTCTCTGCCCGGCCGTGTCGGGTCACATGGTTTGTACTGAAAGCTAGGTCCATCCTGTCAGGGGCTGCCGCCGTGTTTACAAACAGAAGTAAGCCTGTGGGACCTGTGCTGCATAGAGGGTCGACTGGACTGCCAGACTTCAAGACGGTGCCAGGTAGGTGTGAGGGGTCCTGGGGCGAGCAGAGCCCCACATGGGATAGTATTGGCATTTTATATTCTCCTGACGTTGCTGGAATGTTGTGGCAACATTGTGACATTACTGTGGGACTATTTTTGGGTCAGCTGATGGGGTGACTGTGGGGGCGTCCTTACGTTCCTGTTAGGCCAGTGACTCCTGTGCGTCGCACTGTGTCACGGCGAGTGCGGCAGTTGGATGGGCTTCAGGTGCAGTGTGGGCATAGTATGACCAGTTTGGCCAACAGCAGATACATATATCCTGGTTGTGGTTTCAGGAAACTGTAAGGATTCGGAATGGAGAGCTGTAGGAAACAATGCCCCTAACCCCCACGTACACACTCTGCTAAAACTGTTAATATACAAACAAACTGTGGCTACAGGTAGGAATGTTGTTATATCTGTCAGATGTAGAATTCCCATAATTCTGTAACTCCTTGCTCTTCCTAATTCTTAGCTTCTGCACCTGCCATTATTGTGCACCGGCAGCAGAGTAACCTTTCCAATCTATGTGCGTTTCACCAAACTATTGTTATTATTAATGCCGTGGTGGCCACATGTTTTTCTTCAGCTGTGTGCAGGTGACAGTGCTGACGATGGTGACCTCAGTATGCCTGCCCAGTGTGTTCACAGTCTCAAAAGTGCCTGCTTTCTAATTAAACGTAAATGTGATAAATGTAAACATCTCTGAAAATTTGCCATTACTTTTTAGTAGCATAGCAGCTGAAAAGCTCAAAAATGAGGCACAAGTGTTTAATTGTGCAAATTCAGATGCAAATTGTGTGAAAAGTAGGGGAATTATTAACCAGGTAGACAACGGTGCTGTTTCACTGGTGTGGAAAATGGCAGGGCTGCCATTTGTTTTGTACAGTGTACCTATTTATTACTAGGAAATGGTTCACTCATTACACGGAAGACTAGTTAAGGATGGGGCTGGTTAGGGGTTAAGATGGTCATAGTTGAGATTAGGGTTACACCCACAGGAATGAATGGAGAGTCCCTACAAAGATATACAGTAGATACTTAATTGGTGTGTGTGTGGATTATGTTTATATTACTATTGTTATTAAGTATTATTATTATATTGTGGGGATGTGATAAAAATCTGTTATTGTGACATAGTGGGGACCATTTTTCAGGTCACCACAAAGATCGATGAATGCAATAAAAAAAAACGAAAAATGACAAAAGTCTTGTATTTTGTTTGGTTACTTATGGTTAAGGTTAGGGCTGGATAGGAGTTAAGGTCGTCATGTTAGGAATAGAGTTTTCCCCATAGAAATGAATGGAGAGTCCCCACAAAGATATAATTACAAACCTGTGTGTCTGAGCGTGTGTGTGCATGTGTGCACACGCATGTGATCACGTGTTTGGGCAGCTGCCTGGGTTGTTGCTCCTTGGAGAAGGCTTGTAATGGGGCTGGACCAACGTGTGTGACAGTGGGTGTGAAAAGCTGCAAATGCATTGGATCTCTTTGTTAGAGGGAAAACACACTCTCCTTTTCTCACAATGCTTCCTTTACTCCCAAAGACCATTTAAGGGGAGGCATAATGTAGGGGGGTGTCCCTGTAGTGACTGGGATAGTCAGGTTTGTTTTTCCTCATTAAAAAAAGCTGGTTGTTTACTGGGCTTCAGCTTCAAACTGCAGCTCTAACTGGGTGATTTTACCATGCCATTATTTAACAGGAAACACAAGTAAATGGAAATCTGGGCCAAAGGAGCAGGTTAGAAATGATTACAGTGGGTCTGGAGGAAGCTACTAAGAATGATGGCATGTGTCACAAAGTTACCCATAGCTGAGCAGAGTCACCCTAGCCAGTAACCCTTCAGATCAAAGCATCGGGGGGTGAGAATTTAGCACTCAACTGAGGACCCATGGTTGGCTCTTTTGGATGCTGAAGATTACATGTTGAAAACAGATGTATACTTCACAGAAGTGTGTGAATGTATCAATTGGCTTTAATCTTAGACATATAAATGTTTGTCATGTTTTTATTAGGCAGACACTGGGAAATAGGAACACACCTGAGTCATCATTCTTTCAAGGGCTTGTGTTATTGTGTAATATATTTGGCAATCAGCCTTGGAGCTCTGAAGGAGGTGTTAATTTGGCCTGCTTGGGCAAAGCAGAAACACCCAGGAGGCGCATTGGACATCATTGTCGCTTAGATGTCCCAGGAGTCCCATAGTCTTTAAGTTGTATATGAGTCCCAGGACATTGTTCAGCTATACTTGGTTAACATTGCATGTCCGTTGCTTCACAATGGTCTTATGTTATCATGCAATGGCAGCAATCAGGGGCTTTATTCTCCTTGTCAGAAACAATATGTTGAGGTGGTTCATCCCCTCAATGTCTCAGAGTCCACAATCAATCACCCCCTCCACTGGGGAGTCAACAGTGACGTCAGCATCTCGCAATCGATTATGCAGCTTAGGTGTGCAAGTGTGTGTGGTTACCATGCCAGATCTTTCTCACCGCCTAACAATTTGCTCAGTCCAAACCTTGAGCAGGGCATGTGATGGGTACAGACCCAGGCCTGCTGCCTTCCTGATTAGCTCCTCTGAATGGGATGTCAGGAAGAGCGGGGGACACTGTTAAACTTTGTCCCCTCTCGGTGATGATCCCCTTCCCAACTCTTTCCTCTGGCCATGCATCAGAGGCACCTTATGAGGCTTCAGTGCTTGAGTTGTCAGTGGGCCCCCTACCATTTTTTTTTTTGGGAGGGGGGGACAGCAATATCAGTTGTTGTTGGGGGGTCCCAACATTAAGAAGGTTTGGCTACATGGTCCAGATTAAATTGTATTTTGGTTCAGACATGACACTACGGGACAAATTGCATTTTATTTTTCAGTACGAGACAATCCCATAAATACAGCATGAATGTTCTACAGTAGGTTTAAGACTTTATTAAACAAGGTTGGTGGAGGCCCCTCCTTTAGTGCCCAGGTAAGTCTGTGCATTAAAGCACCACTTATATGCCATCATAACTTGATTACATTAGCACTCAACTGTTTATGGCTGTTTTTTCAAAAGGCTCTGGACCAAAACACAGCTTCTTCCTCGTGTCTTTGTTTGCAAAGCAGTAGTTTATTAAGCGTTTCTATATGGGATCCTTCAGGTGGTCAATGTTTTGCTTCTTGAGTCTTCAGCCTACTCAGCTTTTGGTTAAACCGGTGTTTCTAAACCAGTCCTCGGACTGTCTGGCAGGGGAGCTGGGAGGGAGCAAAATCATGGAATGTCTGGGGGGTCCCAAGGACCAGTTTGAGAAACACAGGGAGTTTATCAGTGGGAGCTCACTCCAGGCTATTTTCTATAGCCTATTGCACTGTTTTTTTCTTTTTGTAAAAGCACAACACTCTGATGTGCCTTGCATGCATGAGAGGCAAATTCAGAGATGGCCACACCATCTTTGCAAGTACAGCAGTACACTCCCAAAATGAGTGTAGGTATTTTGGCCACTCCTGGTATTGACTAACTTCACTGGTGACACAAGCAAAACGTGTTTCCTGTTCCCTTATAGGAACTCTGGTCAGTACTACATGGAATTGTGATCTGTTTTGCCCATACGCTCTTTAAGAATGCGACAGGCCCATGCAGAACCCTGGGAATTTAATCTGTAAAGGCAGCTCACATGTACCAGACAGGTGAGTCTAACATGACTGTGACTGCTCTGCTGACTCTTAGATATGGTTCTCCTGGTGGATTAACCCTTAAGCTAAAAGAAAAGTTCAAGTACACTTCAAAAGAAACTGGTTTTTGAATGTGTTTTGTTTTAGCAAGATCAAATAGAAACACTTTGATGTTTGGTGTCATTAGCATCCTGAAGGTAATGATGCTAGCAACACTACTTGTAATGGGCAGTCATGGTAGTGCTAGGCTCATAGTGGTAATTCCAAGGAAGTGGCATCCTAGCTTAGCACTGAGGAATATCACTGACTTGTTAGCCAACTCATACTGTTTCCATGCGTGGTACAACCTTTGCTTCCTATTGGTGGAAGATTGTCTGTAGTACTGCTAATGTTGCTGCTGCTGTCCATGTTTGACCCCCACAAAGCAACGTGCTGAACAACGAGAATTGTCCTGTTCCCCCTAGCTCTGGGAGGACAACCTTTCTTCAGTTTTGAGGATATGAGTAGATCTCTGCCCTGATATTGGCCCCACAGCACAATGGGATCATCCCTGCTGGGGAAGGCTGCCTATCTGGGCCAGCTCTTGGAGGCCTGCATTCACACCTTTGGTGAGTTGTTTCAGTTTGTATAAGATCCATTCACCGTCCCACTTAGTTACTATTCACTTTATTACAGAGAGACACTGCTAACAGTCAGTCGGGCCATGATGAGATCAGGAGTTCTGTCCAAACACGAGTTCAGAGTAAAGAGTACTGTACTGAATTCCTCTTAAAGAGTGTGTCCTGTTTGCTGTTGACCGTGAATCAGTGTCCATTTCTGATTTAATGAGCCATTCACAGATTCGCTGTCCCAGCTGTGTGAGTTCTGTCATGCATGGCTGAAGGTCAAGCGACCTGCTGTACACCCATTAATGCATGCAGGAGTCACGCAGTGGTTGTTCTCCCCAATTCCTGCAGATGACAGCGGTGACCTGCATGACTGTCAGCTACCCCGGGTCATGCTGCTGATGCACCGTTGGTACGTCACGTCCACTGAGCTGGCCGGGAAACTGCTCGCAATATATCCTTTGGCAGGGCAAGTGGCCATTTGGGAAAAGGTTTGTACGGCTGCTTCCATGCCCATTATGATAGGGAAGCACTGTTACGGGACAAGGCACTTGGGACAGTTCGTAAGCAGGGTGCAAGTCTCTGCTGGGGTGGATCCAGAGAAACCCTCACATACTGTGTGCTAACATACTTTCTGACATACTAAACTGTTTGTTTCCTAGAAAGTTCCATGAGCTTCCATTTGATATCTCCCTCTCATAAAAAACAATTTTTATCTTGCTGTTCTCAACCACGTCCAACATTCCCCTACATTATAGAGGAAATGTCAGTTGTCTGTCTTGTCAGTATTCCTCAGTCTGTGGTTTCCAGCTTTGATACATGGCTAAACCACCACCTCTGTACCAGACCAGTTCTGGGGAGCGCTTTTGCTGTCTTTCAGTGAGAACTGAGAGGCTCAGAAGGAGCTTATACCCTAAAGCTCAAAGCTGCAGGGATTTTAGGATCTGTAGCAGCTTGGATCAAAAACTGGTTAACTGACAGGAAGCAGCGAGT
>JAODLD010000069.1:17043733-17054096 GCA_026781065.1 Mormyrops boulengeri
TTCTCCCCAAACGAGCTTG
Source organism: Mormyrops boulengeri (assembly GCA_026781065.1). Taxonomy (NCBI): domain Eukaryota; kingdom Metazoa; phylum Chordata; class Actinopteri; order Osteoglossiformes; family Mormyridae; genus Mormyrops; species Mormyrops boulengeri. Next base: position 17,043,753 of record JAODLD010000069.1, read on the forward strand.
ATGGGCCGAATGGCCTCCTCTCGTTTGTAAATTTCTTATGTTCTTATGTTCTTAATTTGAGTTTTGAGGGGGCAGTGTGTGTTTTTCTTTTTCAATCCCCACTGAAATGCTTATTTTACAACCAAAGCATTACTTCAACCATGTTTCTGAAATCGGCCAGTGAGAATGTCAACCATGTTCTCCCTTTGTAATAAAAAAATAATGTTCCACTCCACCCACTGTGCAGTTGAGAGATTAGCCAATGGGCAGAGCCAAACAAAAGCTGGTGCATTAACGACTGTCATGAATTTAGCACCTCTGCTCTTTTCAGCTCTCTCTAGATCTGTATTACACAGAAGATGAGATTTATGAGCTCTCGTTACTGAGGGAACCCCGGAACCCAAAGTCACTGGTAAGACAGCATGAAAAACATAGACAGCTGCAACCTTGAATGTACTGACTGCAGTGTGTTTTTTCCATTGAACATTGTTTGTGGTGAAGAGAATTCAGAATTCAGTGTACTGAAAAAACAGTGTTTAACCCCAATGAGAGCTCTGTTTATGAAAAGACATCCATCTATTCATACATTTTAAGTTTTTTTTTTTTTCTCGATGTGAGGCAGCTCTTGGAAACTGACTGTTCTGAGCTCGGTAAGATAAACATGCTATAAAAGTGCTTCTCCTGTTTCTCACAGCCCACCTCTCCCACCACGCCCAACAAGCCGATGGCCCCGCTGGACTGGGCCTCAGGGGTGCACACAAAACCCAACCCTTCTGTCGTGAACAAGCACATCAGGAAAGTGGTGGATGTACGTGCTCATATCTCTTCATCACACCTTCAGTCTGTCCTGTCTATTCACCATTCACTTCCATTCACTTACCCTACTCTGTCCTGCCTGCGTTCATCCATTCATTCATGATCCTCATGTTTTTTCCAGGTAATTTTTACAGCCCTAACAATGTAAACTGTTAGTTTATGGTGTCAGTAACTATGCAATAGTGTCAATCTGATTGCATCTGTCAATCCATGGTATCTTGTCTATACTTATATGCATCAGGAATACATTGTCAGTTTTATTACTGTATTTCACATCTGTTTATGTCGATACTTTCTTGGGCAGTCTGTCTTTAGGAATTATGACCATGACCATGACGGCTACATCTCTCAGGAGGACTTTGAAAGCATCACTGCAAACTTCCCGTTCCTGGACTCTTTCTGTGTCCTGGACAAGGACCAGTGAGTGGTTACACACACACACACACACACACACACACACACATAGGTTTGTAATTATATCTTTGTGGGGACTCTCCATTCATTTCTATGGGTAAAACTCTCAACATGACGACCTTAACCCATACCCAGCCCTAACCTTAACCATAAGTAACCAAACAAAATATGAGACTTTTGGCATTTTTACTTTTTTGACTGCATTCACAGATCTCTGTGGAGACCTGGAAAATGATCCCCACAATGTCGAAATAAAAGGTTTTTATTATATTGTAGGGAACATTTGGGACCATATAAACAGAATCCACACATACATGCATGCACACACACACACACACACACACACACAAAGCAGATTTTCTTCAAGCCAGTGAGTGGGGTGTCCACCATAATTGTAGCTGATCAATAGACTTCATAATGAAATAAGGCATTTCACCCAGATGACATCGGTGCGGTCTGTCTACAGTTCTACAGGCTTATTGGTTGTATGTTTGCATTTGTCCAGAATGGACTGTATAAAAAAGCAATAGGACCACTACCTTTACAGGAAGTGGTCTGAATGTTGGAGCTCTTGCTTTGGTCCTGACTAGAGTTATAGAGTGCCAGGCCAGGCTGGGCTAGGATGGCAGGGGAGGGGGCGGCAAAGTCATCTCCTAGTGATGGTGAGCTATGGACTTATCAGAACCAATGTGTCTGCTTGAGCAGGTTTGATCTTTGTGCCAAAGAGAGCCAGTGCCATGAACAGAAGTACAGGTGCACTGAAAGCTGCTCTGGACTCTTTTGACACAAGCCTAAAAGAAAACATTGTTTTTTTTCAAGTATGGATTGTGTGTATATATGTATATTTAAATTCATTTCTTTAGCAGAAGCTTTTGTCCAAAGTAACGCACAAACGAGGAGAGCTTGGCATCAGGGATTGAGGTCAGCTAGCATCACCTCTAGTGCAGTTAGGCCATTTTTCAAGTGCCCAGCGGTGATAACTGTGCTGGCTGTAGGATCTGAACCCACAACCTTCTGGATATGAGCAGAGATTTCTAAACTGTGGGCTGCTGGGCTACCGTGTATGTGCCCTATGATGGACGTATGCCATATGTTGCATAGGATAGGCTCCGGGATAAATGACTGGAAGATTCATGGAAGAACTCCTTTTTGCTTTGTAATGCCCCAATATTTATTACAACAAAATAATTCCGTGCTGTCCTAGTATATTATACAAAATACTTTATTTCCTGTCATGCCATCGTGATCTTGTTTTATGTTGTTCCAACCAGATCGCAATTTAAAGGGGCAGTTAACCCCAAAATTGAAAAAGATGTTTTATAGGGGATTTAGTGCCATCTATCCATCCAGGTTGTTCTGCTGGGAGATGCCTAGTTTTGGAGATATTGGCCATAAAAATGATGGTCTTCTCTCGAATATAATAGGAGTGAATGGCATTCTCTATGTGGTGGTTAAAGCGCCGAAAAAATCATTTGAAAAATTCAACAGCAATGTCTTTTACCAGAAATCATGACCCAGTTCCATCCATATCATCCACAGACTTTGTAGTGTGCAGTTTAATGTAGGAACTATTTCCTTCTACAGAACTCGAAACACCAATCGTATCACTGCACAGAAGATGAGCATGAGCAACCCAGTGACTGGTAGTGGGATTCCACAGGGAAAATAAAAAATGGGAAGGTACCAAAAGTACCTGGTGCAGTGGAAAAGCACCTTATAGACAGTGAAGGTAGCTACAAGGAAGTTCTTTTGAATTATAGAACTTTATTTTCCAGCCACAGCTGGAAAATGAACAAGCAATGTTACATGGCTATGATCAATTATGTTCTGTCACTGCATCAATGCAGAATGGTCCACATCCGCATAGCAATACATCTTAGAAACGATAAATTTCAGCACCCTCAACCATTACCCTACAATCTGGCATTCAGTGCTGGGTATATCAGTAATGATGATAATAATAATAAATTAGTATTAAACTAGTAAATGAAGTTCCAGATCCTCCCCTCATTCCTTTCTTGGCCTCTCCATGTCACCAGGGACGGACTTATCAGCAAGGACGAAATGATGGCCTACTTCCTGAGGGCCAACTCCCAACTGCAGTCAAAAATGGGCCCTTTGTTCATCCACAACTTTCAGGAGATGACATACCTGAAGCCTACCTTCTGCGAGCACTGTGCCGGCTTTGTGAGTTTCTGCAAGTCTCCCTTCCAAGCACACCGTGGCCACCCCTGCCTTTCATGTATCTACCTCCCTTTTTCCCACGTCCTGCTTGTTCTGTCATCCACTGACATTCTCTTGCCCCCCCCCCCCGTCACTTCTCTCCCACAGTTATGGGGCATCATCAAGCAGGGATATAAGTGTAAAGGTGAGTGCCATTCACCTGGTGCAGGGATCTCAGCTTCCCCTGCTGGGCCCTGCTTCTCTGTCTGCTGTGGTCTGTGCGGTCCATGTGGTTTTTACCTAACTACATTAACACCCCTTTGCTGGGCCCTCACTCACCATTGATGTCTGCGGCCCATGTGATGCTTGCCTATGAGTCCCAGGTCTATCATTAGCCTTATGGTAGCTGACTCCATATAGCCTAACAGACAGCCTGTACCCCTATTCTGTTTGTGATTACAGATGGCTGCCCTACATTTCATGCTGCTGTGAGGAAATGCAGGGTGCTGTGCTACACTGCGCTGCATTACACTGCTTTTGTGCTCTTTTTCAGATTGTGGAGTGAACTGCCACAAGCAGTGCCGAGAGCTGCTGGTCCTGGCCTGCAGGAAGCTTCCTCGTGCCTCCTCCCTGGTTAGCGTGGCACCCAGCACCGCCGTTCACAGCTCACTGCCCAGCAGCCCCACCCTGCCCGCATGTGCAGGTCGGTACTGCCGCACGTAGATTCGGGCTCACGCATGCAGGTCTGTACTGCCATACATAGCTTCCGGCCCGCAGGCGCAGGTCAGTACTGCTGCAGGTAGCTTCGGGCCCACACATGCAGGTCAGTCCTGGCGCACATGGTTTCCAGCGTACGCAAGTCAGTACTGCCACACAGAGCTTTGGGCCCACATGTAGTTTGGTACTGCTACATTTAGCTTCTGGCCTGCACGCACAAGTAACTACGATTACACATAGCTTCAGGACCACGCAAGCCGGTCAGTACTGCTGCATGTAGCTTCCTGAACATGTAAGCAGGTCAATACTGCCACACGTAGCTTCCAGCCCACGCATGCAGGTTTTATTGCTGCACATAGCTTCAGAACCATGTCAGCAGGTCAGTACTGCATCAGTTTTTGGACCGCGCAAGCAAGTCGACACTGCGGCACTTAATTTCCAGGTCGTTCACGCAAGTCAGTACTGCTGCACATCCAACTGGCAGGCTTAAATTGGTAGCTTCTAGGCCTCGTGCATAGCTTAGTACTGACGCACATAACTTCCGACTTACAGACACAGGTCAGTACAGCCTAACATAGCTCACCACTGTCTTCTTGCAGATGAGGATGAAGTGTTTGAGTTCCCCAAAGTGGCACCAGGAAGCCCTACCCTGGAGGCCCAGTCCATCACTTTGATGACTGGCTCTGCCCAAAAGATCTCTGTACGGCTACAACGGGCTACCACCAGCCAGGCCACACAGACGGAGCCCCTGTGGTCTGAGCACGGCTGGGCTCCTGTCGATGGGGGTTCACATACCTTTCCCAAGATGAGGTACCGACTGCACCGCAAGAATTCCAAGGAAAAGGGCTTTGCCCGCTGGGAAAACGAGGCCCCGAGACGACCCCGAGACTGCCAGGACTCCCAGGAACAGATGGAGAAGCCTGGGGAGCCATTGAAGGACATGATCTCTCTGAAGGACCAGGGGGTGTGCCCTGAGGTATACCTACTGCCTGTCTGCTTCCTATCAGTGTGCCCCTGTGGAGTTTGATTACTGTCAATATATGAATGGAAGAAGGTTTCCATTCTAAAGTGCCTTTGGCTTATTAGTTTGTCTTTTCATTACTTGTTTGTTGGAAATACAGAGATTGTATGTGCACATTACCTTTTATAGTGGAAGGCCACACTGTTTCGTAATATGACCTACTAAAAAATAAAAACAGAAGCTTGTGGGAAAAACAGGCAGAAACCTGTAATGGAGAATAGGACAAAATGTGCAATGGGTACTTTGTGACAAAAAACTTGTTTAGAATGAAAACCATGGAGATGACATCAATAAATATCCCATATCCCCAACCCACTGACCCAGTCAGCCTCACTCTGACATGTCTCATCTCACACTCAAGGCCCATCGCAGGGATGCTTTTCCATTTTATCAGTATGACTTCACTTTCTGCCATGGGTCCAGGAGCAGGACATCAATGACAAGAGGTCATTGTACTTTGGGGCACCTGTCTTTCTTTCCCAGAAAGATGATCTTGGTCTGGGGTAGGCAACCCTGATCCTAGCGTGCCGATATGCAGCAGGTTTTCTATACTACCTGGTCTCTGATGAACAACACCTGATCTCAAGCAGATTGTAATACATCAGGTAGGATAGAAAACTTGCTGGATACTGGCACTCCCGGATCAGGGTTGCCGGCCCAGGATCTAGATCAAGGACATATGGACAAATCAAGGAAGTACAAGAACAATTTAGACATTAATGTTTGCACCAGGTCACAGATGGAAGGAGATTCAAGAAGACCAAGTATTTGGCAGAAAGACTAAATGTCAAGGTGCTTCTTTTCATAAAGACTTGTCATAAAGTTATCAAATAGGTGATAATGATTTAAATGTTGTTCAGTAAAGACCACGAGTATTATTGATAATAAATTTACAATATATTTGCTTTGATTGTGCGTATGAGAAGGTGACAGAGCATGTGCTCTGGAATGGACTGGCCTGCTATCCAGGGTGTCTCCTGCATCATGCTCTGTGCTTCCTGGAATACCATTTCTGAGTAATGTGCACCAGTCCCCTGGACAATCCGGGAAAGTTGGATGTTCAGTACATCAGGGAATATGATTCATGCGTTATTGCCATATTGACTGCAGTAATAGCAATAACCCTGCTGCTGCAGGTAAAGTGTCAACATTTGTTAAACAATTTGAACAGTGTCCATAATCCATTACCACTGAAATTACCACATCATCGTAAAGTGGCAATTCTCGGTAGTTCAGATTTATATAGGTGCACTGGACCTCCACACCATCTTGGTTAAAATGGTGGGTGAACCTGGACCGGAATAGTAATCAGGCCAGTTCTTTGAGTTATGAGCAGTGAACAGTCCCATGTTTGCATCTCTGTTGTCTCCATAGGACAGCTGACTTGGGGCCCCTATGGTCCGCCCCCCAAGCCCCCGGCCAAGGAAGCTGTCTTCATTGGGGGAGGTGCTGGCCTGCCTGTGGCCCCCTGTCCAGTGAGTCGGGATAGGCCAGAGTCACGTGAGTGGCAAGGGGCCTAATGGACTGCATAGACTTTGTTAGAAAAAGATGCAGGCAGTCATTATTTTGGTGTCCAAATGTAGATGGTTTTTCTTCCTCAGAGACAATTTGGTGTGTGTATGGTGCTCCCAAGCATCCACGCCAAGGATCACACAGGCTCAGTGTGTGGACATGGGTCTGTGTGTATGTGCAGGTGTGTGTTTGTGTGTGTGTGACTGTGTGTGATTTGCGTGCGCCCATGCACTACACTACTGCGATTTTCTGTTGCAGCCAGGAATGCAGCAAAGATCCCCATCCCCTGAATGTAACTGGTGAATATAACTGTTGGAAAGTGTGGAACAATAAGATAAAGTGAAAGTCAGAAAGATGGAGAATTGTGGGTAAAAGAATCAAGCAGGTACAATGAGGCTGATACGAAAGTGAGATGGAGGCAGAAAGCAGTAGATCCTAAAAAATCACTGCATGTAAAATGTAATTGTTACAACAAAGTGAGTTCAATATGTATGTTTATATATGTTCAGCTGTGTTCATATATGTTCCGTATATCTATCTGGAACACAACAAAGAGGCACTTCCTCTCCTGTGTAACATGAAATTCCAAGGAATTCCTACTCTGGTGGCAGTTCATAATTGTAAATGTAATTCCATCCATCCATTTCATGTAACTGTTTATCCTATTCAGGGTTGTGGGGGGTCCCAGGTCTATCCCTGAGGCTTATGGGCACAAGGCAGGGAACAACTCAGGATTGGGTGCCAACCCATCGTAGGGCACACTCACACACCATTCAATCACACATGCACACCTAGGGACAATTTGGTAACCTCAGCAAGTTTTGGACTATGGGGGGGAAACGACGTACTCAAAGGAAACCCCACAACGACATGGGGAGAACATCCAAACTCCACACACATGGAGCCATGGTGGAGACTCGAACTCTGGTTGTAAATGTAATTAAATGTAATTACCTTTATTTGTAATATGGTTTTAATAAGATTTCAAATTGAAAATGTGGGGGGCCTGGGTGTAAATTAGTTAGGAGCAAATTGGAAGCTCGATCCTGCTTTTGGCTTTGTTGGGTGTTAACAGCAGAGAGGAAGAAAAGATGAAGATATTTACTAGTTTTTGAGCTGGAAATTATATAGCTAATGTATAAGAATGTGGTGCAGTGTAGGTTTGAATAGATAATTCACGGACTAGGTATACACATGGGGGGTGTCACTCACCCAGAGGTGACCTTCAACCTCTTACATCACTTGTAAGGTCAGTCTCACCACCTAATAGCAAGAGCTAGCCTTCACAGCAGCCTTGACTAAGGGAGCGACTTCCAGCTGGTCAGAATGATGTCAGCTGGGAGGCCGGGAACTGGAACTCTTGCCTGATGGATAGAACAATCCGCCCCTCGCCAAGGAGACCAAGATTAAGCAATGGACTGTGGCAACCAGAGATGGGGTCATGGGAGGCCAACACAGACGATCTGAGGCAGCACCTTGGGAGCCTGGTAACAAACCTGGATCAGGGGCACAAGCCAAGGAACCACCCTCCATCTGAACTCTAGGTGATGCTGGTCATCTCTGTGACACTTATGGTCCTGACCTCTGACAGAGCGGCAAAGGGGGCTGGGGTTGGGCTGGAGGGCACAGGCAATGTCACCTTGTGAGTCTTGGATGTCCAGCCTTCCTGCATTCCCCGAGGGGTGTGGCACAGCTACAGGGTGGGACTTTGTTAGTAAAGCATATGATGGGGAAAACATGTGTTAACTTGTCTTGATAACATTTGAGGAATGTCCATTTGTCTTTGTTTATTGATTTTACCATTAATGCTAATATTATTATTACAGCTGGTTTACTTGAAAAACAGTGGAATCTCGGTATGTAATCATATATTTTGGTCATGTGCATTTGTTATTTCTTATTAAGAGCCCATTCTGTTCTGTGTTCTGCATTTTCTGCTCCCACCTGCTATAAGCAGACGGTGCTTTCGATGGCTGAGTTGCCTTCATGCTCCCAGCCCGTCCAGGGACTCGGGCCTCTCAGGAGCGATTGGCTGTGAAGTATTTCATTCCCCAACAGACTAGACTCAGTCAGCACAGATGGCACACAGAGGCCATCCTCTGGTCAGTCTGCACTGCAGTTATGTAGCCAGTCATGTCCTTGACCTGATTTGATCTTATCATTGATCCAACTGTAAACCTGAAGCTGTGGGTGACAATAATAAGCATCACTGTGGCTCCCCTACTGAGCAAGACTGGACAGCCCTGCTACAAGAGAGAGTGTATCTGACCTAGACATACACACACAGATAGGCAGGCACACAGGATACCTCCCAGCACTACTGCTCTACTCTCACTCTTGCTTTTCTATGGCTGGTCCTTGTATTTAAGAAAGGAATATCTATATTTTTTTAGAAAAATGTTGAAAATACAAATAGATCAGATTTCATTTGACATGAAAAGTAAAAGTGTATTTTTAAGTGTCCTGGTATTTATTAACGACATACTGAAATACAGGCACCTTTACTCTGTCTTACACAGAATGACTTCTGCTTTAGTTGACGCTCACATGTGTCCCCCGCGGGACACCGTACTGTCTGAAGGGTAAATTATTCAGTGCTGGTGCCAGTGTATTTAATGTCTTTATCGTTGTTTTCCATACACACTGCCAAATAAAAAAATCTATTGCAACCCTTGAGTTGGTGCTACTATGTATTTTTTGCCAAGATTGTTAAAAATTATCAAAACCAGATGCGCCCCCCCCCCCCCCGGCATCTGAGGTAAAGTTTGGTACATCCTCATGAGGAATTTCATTGTTTGTGGTGAATGAACTGGGCCCAGTTTCTCGAAAGCTTCCTAATGCTACGTCGTTTGTAAGTTCTATCTTTTAACGTAGAACTTACGAACGACGTAGCGTTAAGAAGGTTTTGAGAAAATCACCCCTGGTCAGTTCAGTCAAATGTTCTGTTAGAGACGCGTCTTTGATTTTCTTTATTTCCGTTGCGCCGTTAACGATCGTAGCTCGTTATAACATATTGCTTCAGTATCCCCTAAATAAGGGATCAACAGCTAGGACCCGTGTGCGTATGGCAGCGTGTTTAATTTTCAAGTTCTCTGTCCAGTGCTGTAGTTCCCGTTTGTTTTAAAAAAATCCACCCTTTTGCCAATTTCAAAAACATCCAGCTAGAGCTCAGCCGATATGAGCTAATTACAGATAAATCAGTATCGGTGGGTCAGTCGACTAGCGGATTCTTACCGCTCCAATGCCCAGGCTGAGATCACGAAAGTGATTTTTTTTCTACTCATTTTCGCCGCCTACTGGGCATGTCGCAGAAGTGGTCTAATTTGTTTGCGTAAAGGTCTGTTCTGTAGGAAAGTAAACAGGTTTGCCAACTTTGGTCAGCTGGCTTGAGTAAGACTTTCAATTCGAGACAAGTATGCACACATATTCGCGTGTATGTGGGAGTTTTATTATCTTGTAAATAGTCTGTAGATTTTGCAAAATACCCCCAACGCTTTTATTGTTGCTAATTTTAGGTTTATAGTAGAATAATATAAATTTGCCGTAAGATTTCTTACGTGAGCGTGAGAGTCTGAAAGCGTGTCGCGCCAGATGCGTGAGTTGGTAACTAGTGGTGGGCGGATCGATCCAAGTATCAATAATATTGATATTAATGTTGGTATTGATATTGATCAATACCAGTCTAATGATATCGATACTTCAGTTTCCATTTCTCTCCTGAA
>JAODLD010000069.1:17082927-17103977 GCA_026781065.1 Mormyrops boulengeri
AGGATCTGTAGCAGCTTGGATCAAAAACTGGTTAACTGACAGGAAGCAGCGAGTAGTTATTAGAGGCACAATGTCACGGTGGGCCTGCGTTCGTAGTGGGGTACCGCAGGTTGTGGTTGTGTGTTGTGGTTTTTTCTTCCCCTGCCAATCAGGAGTCAGGAGCAGATCTTTAGATTCAGTCTTTATTGCAACAGCGAGGTTACAACCAAGGCTGGACACCCTGCAGGAGTGTGTCCAATACTGTTTTACACTAATTTTTATACATTTTTTTATGATTTAACAATATCTCGTTACTTGAGCATCATCATTCCCTCAACCATTCACAATCATTGTTTTCTCCCTTAATCAACACCACTAGGTGATAAGTTTGTCAATCATCTCTTTTACTGTTTGGTCCCTTGGCCGAACATAATGGTGGCGCGACCACCTCCACTTGGTTTTTTAAAATGCTCAGCCGTGAACTTCTGGTGAACTCAGGCGAATCCCTTCCTTCAGTAGTAAATCTTGTCAGCTACAGCCTGTTGCACATTGTCTGGCTAGACGGTTAATAATATATTTGTCCTTCAACATACTGATAAGCTGCAGCACTAATAAAGTACATATTCATACATCGGAGGCTAACAAAATAGCTAACAAATACAGAATCTTCTAAGCTAACACAAGGTGCTAATTCATACTTGTTTTCCATCACATTGTACACAGCAGTAATTGGTCTGCATTCTCTGAAGGTTACAGGGTCACTCTCTACACAGTTAGCATCAGCTTCTTAATAGAGTCCTATTGATTACATTCTCTATGCATTATGTAGTGCTAAATAATATTCCATAGTAGCTGGCCGATACAATCAGTGCATCTTTAATAAAAAATATCTGAAAGTTATATGTCTATATACAAGAAGCACAAAGTGCTGATTATGAAAAATTCTGCTGAAAGGGCACCGCTTCTCCATAACAAAGCTACCATAATCCATACTCACATACTCATGGGCCCTCTCTGGTGTACACACCTCTGAAAGTCTTGCCCATTCTCCAACCTTATAGGTGGCCCTGATTACAAGAGCCGTTATAATGAAAATAAGTAGATTACACTGGTTATCTGCAAAAACAACCAAAATATTGCAGTTGCGGATACAGAATGTGGCTCATGGATGGACCTGGATTAAATCTGGGTCGGCCGGAGTTAAGCTCATTACCGCAAAACAATCTTAAAAAATCTCAGATATTTACAATACCGTGACCGCAACAAAAATACAGTAACGACTGCGATGTCCTACCTAAATAGCACCATTGGGGAGAGCTCACGCATTCAGTCATACTGAACACTGTACAGTGGTTATGCGGAGGATTAACAGAGTGACAAGACGGTATTATTAAAAATTAAAAAATCATCAATCTGAATGGGTGGGCCCAGCTAGTTCCGCCTTTGGTTTCAACTCCTTAAAATTAAATTAAATTAAATTGAAATTGAAATTTAATTAAAATTGTTTTGGTCCAATTATTGTGGTCCATTAAAAAGTTACACGCCAGCTCCGAATGCGGTGGAATATCACACAACCGAGCAGGGGTTTGCTGCCAGCATGCTGCATTAGGGGGCGCTACTACACAGGATTACAGACACAAGGTTTCTTCAAACGCGCATGTCGTCACTTCCGGCTTCAAAACTGGGGACTCCGACTCGGAATCCGAGTTCCGAGGGTAAATGGAGCGCAGCGAACGGCTCGGCCATTGTCAACATTGCAGCTTACAACGGCGCGAGTTGCGATTGCTATTGCAACAGTGTTACATAGGGGCTTCTCTCATCAGTGGGTCCGATCGCTTGGAAATGCAGACCGGCGTCAGTCTGAAAACACAGCTATCCTCCATTCTGGATATAATGACCAAAGCCGCCGTGAGAGAGATAAGTAAACTTATTAGCGAGGCCGCCGAGTGCGCGCCGGGATTGCACCTGGAAATGACTGTGAGTCTGAATGAGGGTGAAGGGCTGGGGAGGAGATCGTCAATTACTCCCATTGACATTACGACGGTGAGTTTGATCGTTGGGGAATCGGTAAGACTTTGGTACGTTTAGGGTGACGGTGGTGGAGGTCCGGTGCAATATGGTGTGGGTCCATCTATCTTACTGGACAGATCAGTGTTCCGGGAGATTATGAGAGTCACGACTCGGCGAAACCGGGCTATTAACTAGTAATGCGACGCTCCTCTGGCTGTGGCTGGTAACATCGCACCTATGATTACGGTGTTTAAGTGACATTTTTTTCATAATAATTTCTATAACGTAAATGTAGTACTCCAGCATCCCTGTACCCTTTATGGAGACAAACATGTAAAACGACCACAGAATATTAATGTTGGTAATTACAAGTTGCGGCGTTTAACACTCTTTATGAGGTATTGATGTTAAACTTAAAACGTCCGTATGTATTCTACATACGGTATGAAATTATTTGGAGAAGTATGAATGGTATGTTGTTTTTTAGACGCAGGTAGCCTCCATCATGGACAGCTTATCCAAAGATGCTGCAGATAAAATCTTCAGACTAGTTGATGAGAACTTTGCCTCGTTGCGCTTGGAGCTGTCCCAGGGTCAGAATGAGAATGAGTCTCTGAGGAAGAGGCTGCAGCTGATGGAGAGTGAACGGGTGACAACGCAGGAACGCCGACAGGAAGTGGGGAGAGGTGGGTGGATACACAGCTACCCTAGGGGACTCTGGTTGAACTCTGGCCTTTTTCAGATAGTCGAAGGTGGGTTGCTTTGGAGTGAAGTGCTTTGTTTTTTGGCCTGCCCGAGTGTGAATAAATATGAATAAACTGCAATCAAGGAACAGCATGTGGAAAATGCTGGAAGAGTAGCACACACATTTCCAGGTCCAGGGTTCCTCTCGGCACCTATTTTCATTTTAGAAAACCCTGTCATCAACTAGGTTTTTGACTGGATTTTGGAGGTGGGTTTGTACTTCTGTTATTAAGGGTCAAAGCATGCATTAATTAGAGAACAGAAGTAATGCAGAAGTTACTTTCTGTAGTAACTACTTTTATATGCAGTAATTGGTAAAGTAATTGAATTGCTCTTGCATGAATGTAACTTGCAATGGCTGTAACTAATTACTACTTTTTACTCATTTGCACAGTACTGCTTATTCTTCTTCTTCTTCGCTAATACAATGTGGGGAGCAGAGACCATTAGGTGTAGAAACAGCAAATTTGGTGGCCTGGGTTACTCAGGCAAGCAAAATAATGTCCATGGCCCTAATGGTGGTGCTATAGAGCAGTATTTTACATAGTTCAGTAACTACTTCTGTTATCTGTCACTGAAAGACTCTTTAGGTGACTCTGGTGTTTGTTGGAAGTTCCTCAGATAAGGTCCACTCCCTGGCTCTGCCTCTTTCAGAACAGGAGCCGTTATTCTCCGTCAGCTCTTCTGGTGAAGGAGGACCTGCAGCCACGTGCTCTGACAACACTCCACTGCGGCGTCCAGCTTGGATAGAGGAGGTCGGTTTGTGCGTCCGGCCCGTGGGTTTCCTGATCCAGGCTCTCTTCCACTGTATGAATGAGCAAACGGCTTCTCTTTGAGTCTCTCTGTGCTTGTCAGCTACTGCTGCCTAATGACCATACAGGCGGTCAGTGCACAGAGGAAACATTTGTGCCAATTTGAAATGTCAGAAACCCCTGACTTTCTCTAAAGCTTTCCCTCCCTGGTCCTGCTGTTAACATGGGATGCCATCTTGGACTTATCATGCTGTCTATCGGTATTTTTCTGTAGCTGTTCTCGAAACCATGTACTGCATATAGTGTACTGCGTAGTTTAACCACTATGTACTGCATACAGTGTACTGCGTAGTTTAACCACTATGTACTGTATACTGCGTACTGGTAGTCAGTGTAGTATCCAGTATGCCAGCTTTTTCATAAGAGTTTTATAACATGCTACATTTTTTCATGACCCCCCACGAGCCTTTAAAGGCCATAATGACCATTCCCCACAGAAAAGGCATTGTTTAAAACCGTGTTATTCGACCAATGTGCTGCAAAGTACTTGTGAGGTGTGCCTTAGAAAATGTTCATACTCTACAGAAAAACCTATTACAAATAAAACTATAAAAAAAAAAATAACAAAGCGGTAAACTTACCTAAAGCGTCACATTGGTTAAGCCCTGTGTGTATTGGAAGGACAGGTACATTGAGATAGTGTGTTTATTTTATTTACATGACTGAATAGAATTACAAAGGCAATCAGGGCAAACAACTATACATACACAAATTGCAAACAAGTGTAATCCTTCAATAAATAAATTACAAATCGTACATAGGGTGCACATTAACAAGCAGTCAGACCTAGATACTTTAATCAGAATGACAGTAACATTCAACTCATCCTCTTGCAGGCTGCGATTAAAGGGCAGTATTTTGGATTAAATCCCAGCACCCATGTGCTGTGTGTATATCTGAAAACTAACTAACCTGTGCCTTACTTATGGGAAATGCAACAAGGAAATGTCAGCTGAATGTCAGCTCGCTGATCCGTGCAGAACTGCTGACTTGTTTGGTCCAAAAAGTATGACACTGGTTCATTGTACTTTGCCCTCCCTTTTAAAAATGAAAATAATAATAAAAAAAACTGAATTAAAGTTTCAACAAATTATTTTGATTCAGAGGCTGAGCTGTCCCCGGTGGCCATCAGGTCGGCCATTTTTTTCTGAGTTAAACAGTCAATTTGAGACTGTGATTATCTGCCGCATTGCATTATGGGATTCAGTAGGCTAGGTAGACCTTGTGCATACTGGTGATATTTTCAAAATCAGTATGACATATCTTTGGCATACTGCAGATTTCATATTTTTTGAGTATTGGATACAACATGCTACATTTTGGTCCTAATCAGTAGATACTAATAGCATAGTATGTGGTTTCGAAAACAGCCTGTTTCTTGTCCCTTTATTTGCCTGGGTAGGTTTGTGGCTTGTCGGTTGTCAGGCCTGTTGGTACTTTAAATGGCAGTTAACAAGTTTTATTTGCACTACTTCTGGACCGATTGTGTTTGTATACTCTTTGGGGTTCAGGCTGTTTGATTCCCTGTGGATCTGACCAGATGGCCAAGTATCAGTTTCAAGTGGCATTTCTCAGCTGATGTGACATCTGTTGCCCTACAGGGGTCTAACGTGTGAGCATGCACAAAGTATATTCATTTTGACTAATCCTCTCAGTCACTGGTTGCAGTGTGATGACAGGGAAGGGGTCTGGCTTGAATCTTCTGCCATGAAAGCCATGAAGGATTTGGCTAAGGGGGACCCACAGGGACGGCTGAGCGCTGGCAGAGAGAGTGAGTGCAAAGGCAGCAGGGGTGGCTCCCAGAAGCCTTTTCCTGAAAGCAGTGACATTCATTTGCTGGATGTGAAAGTGACATTTCCAGTCGCCGTATAAAAGCTGCATGTTTCTTCCCACCATCCCTACAGATGCTGTGGAGGCTGAAGCTGAAGCTTCAGAAAGAGCGGAGGGTCCTCCGCAACACAAGAAGCCAGACACAGCCTCTCAAAGCCAAGAGGGGCGGGACTTGGATTCTGGAATGGCAGGTTTAAACATGGATGAAAATGGAAAAATCTTGAATGGTAGGGTGAAAGCAAAGAATGTTGGACAAGTCTACAGAGAAGAGAGACGGTTCGTGTGCCCCCAGTGCGGGAAGACCTTCGGCAGGCAAAGTAATATGAAGGCACATCAGGTGGTGCACACGGGCGAGAAACCGTTCAGCTGCACTCAGTGTGGGAAAAGGTTCACGGCCAAGTGCAGTTTAAATGTGCACCACTTAATAGTGCACAAAGGAGAGAAAAGATTCAGTTGTACCTACTGTGGGAAGATTTTTGGGACTCAGAGTCATCTTAAAGAGCACCAGGTCACGTACAAAGGTGGCAAGCCATTATCCTGCACTCACTGTGGGAAGAGCTTTCCGGTGAAATGCAGCCTTAAAGTGCACTGGCTCAGTGTTCACAAGGGAGAGAAATGTTTCAGTTGCTCACACTGCGGGAAAATCTTTTCCAGGCAGAGAGACCTTAACGCTCATGAGCTAGTCCACACCGGGGAGAAACCTTTTAAATGCGTTCAGTGTGGCAAGTGTTTTACAGCAAAGCGTAGCCTCAATGTGCACCGGCTGACAGTGCACAAGGGAGAGAGACCGTACAGCTGTGATTTATGTGGCAAGAGGTTCAGTCAGAAAAGTGGACTTAAGATGCATCAGAGGGTTCATACCGGCGAGAAACCTTACAGCTGTGTCAAATGTGGGAAAAACTTCTGCAACAAAAGTGCACTTAACATTCACCAGAGAGTTCACACTGGTGAGAAAGCCTTTGCCTGCGATGTATGTGGGAAGTGTTTCAGCCTCGCGCACAACCTGGCCAGACACCAGCGCATTCACACCGGCGAGAAAGCCTTCACCTGTGCTCTGTGTCAGAAAAGCTTCACACAAGCCAGTCACCTGAAAGTACATCAGCGGATTCACACTGGAGAAAAGGCATTCGTCTGTGACACTTGCGGGAAGAGTTTCAATCAGAGGAGCGCGCTCAAGACTCACCAGGCCGTTCATGTTGGAGACAAACCGCACAGCTGTGTCGAATGTGGCAAAAGCTTCCGCTCTGCAAATTATTTAAAGAAGCACCAACAAATTCACACGGGAGAGAAACCATTCAGTTGCGACATATGTGGAAAGCTTTTCCGCACAGCAAACAACCTGAAAACACACCAGCAGATTCATTCGGGGGGGAAGGCCTACAACTGCAGTATCTGTGGACAAAGTTACAGTTCTGCTAGTTACTTTAACACTCACTTGCTAATCCACATGGGAGGGAGGCCATACAGCTGCAGCGAATGTGGACGCAGCTTTACCAAACAAAGCAGTCTGAACCTGCACCAGCGGACGCACACTGGGGAGAGGCCGTTCAGTTGCAATGTGTGTGGGAAGAGTTTTAGCGTAGCCCAGAATCTGAATCGACATCAGCGTGTCCACACGGGAGAGAAACCTTTCAGCTGCGCCATATGTGAAAAGAGCTTCAGCCAAGCAAATAATCTTAAAGCACACCAGCAGATCCACACTGGAGAGAAGCCTTTCATTTGTGACAAATGCGGAAAGAGCTTCTCGTATTTAAGAAATCTCAAAGAACACAAGTGTGTTTATGGTTAAAATAAACGTTTCCCCAATTTCTAATGTATGTCACCTCAAGCTACTGAATTTGCTAGAAACGCTAGGATGTCTGATCTGCTTTGGTTCTACCATGTAAAAGTCCTCCTTTCTTGCCTTTTGGCTGTTATACTTTTATTATGAATGTTGGCAGTCTGAAAGGTATGAATAGTGTTGTATTTGGATTTCAGCAAAAGGAGTGATTTATTTTTTTCTTTACTCTAGAAAAAAAATGTCCTTTGATTGATATTAGTCTAATTTATTGTAATATAATTTCACTTTTTCTTACGAGCAAGCGGATGCTTGTAAGCAGTGTTTCATGTGGGCAATTACTGTTACATCTTTGAATGTACCAACTGAGAGAACTGTTTATTTTTGCTAGAGATTATTTAGTTTTGTAAGCAGATATAATCAGGAACAAAAGGTGTAATTTTTCAGACTTATGTTGTTTATTAAACATTTGCCAAAAGATTTTGGAGTTTTTATGTTGCCTGTGGGGAATAATGTTACACATTTTCCCAGGACTGCACTGGCAATAAAAATCAGCCCTGGTTTTTGGGGTCCCCTACCATAAATTTTGTGGACTCACAAATGCCCGGTATGCCTGACGGCTATTCTAGCCCTGCATTTTCCCATGCTCGTGGCAGACCTCTGGTACTCCTTTACTGCCAGTGCTCTATTTAGATTTTTGACTGCTATGTGGTGCTCAGGAGATGTAAAATTTAAACTCAAAGTAATGGGCTGTTATGCCAAAATGATGATGATGATAAAAAAAAGCCTTGTTCAACTATAAAGTGTAAATTTCAATTTATTATTGAATATTTCTTCGTAAAAAAAAAAGTGTGTCTCTCACTTTCCAGCGTATGAAAGGAAAAGCAGTAATCGGTCACTGGAATGGGAAGGGAGGGTATGTCTTCATGATAGCCAGGAGTACGACAGATGGTAATAGTATCCAGGCAGAAGTTAGATTATTGCAAGTGGTGATGGTGACGAGATATACAGCAGGACTGTGCATTGATGTAAGGATCCTTATAACAGTGTCTGTAGCGGGCTGATTTTGTATATTCTTAATTGGTTATTCGATTAAATTCTGTTCACATAATCCAGGCAGTGGCTTGGAAGCCTCGTTTCCCCCGTAATCCCGCTAAAGCACAGGTGTCAGACTCCAGTCCTGGGGGGCCAGAGCCCTGCACATTTTTGGGTTTCCCCTCGTTTAACACGCCTGATTCAACTTCTTGTGCTAATTACCACATAGCTGTTGAGCTGAATCATTTGTGGTGGAACAGGGAAAGAACTAAGCTACACAGGGCTTCGGCCCGCCAGGACTGCAGTTTCACACCCCTGCTCTAAAACATTTACGGATGTTTCTATACAATGCTGTCCTGACCCTGTTAACCCGCCAGGTGGCAGTGGTTAGCTCGGCAGCTCTCAACACTGTACCTCGAGACCACAACGAAGAAGAAGCAGCTGCAGTAACGACAGTCTCGTTATGGTTTAGCGCAGACTGCGACCCGTATCGTACGGTGGCGCAGGTTCGTTTAGAGGGTTGTTTAGGCATATTTCGCAATCGCATGTAGTGTGTACTAGCAGAGAAAGCAGGACACAAGCAGATCCCGCTCCAGCATGAATGAATCGGACGGACTGCGCTTCAGGAGGCTCAACAGACCTCAGATTATAACCGATGAGTCTCAGGAGCACCATCACAAGAGCTCAAGGTGGTGTTCTCTAGGTGTATTGTTAATAATCTTAGTTGCATGTGAATTTAAGGTTTTTATGGCTTCCCAGCTGGGCTTTGTATTAGATGTCAGTGCTGTTAAGTACGGTGTGATTAAACCAGTGGTGCATAAAGGGAGAGCTTGAGACTTCCCCGAAATCCCAGGTGTAAATGAATGCTACCGCGGTTCTGGGAAATTCTGCCAGACCTTAATTGCATGTATTTGTATCACTTAATTCGGGGTTTACCGCTCTGAGAACAAGCAGCTCGCTCGTTGTTGCGGATGCGTGTGTATCTGGTCAGGGATAATCACGAAAGCCCGGGTAAACAGACTGCGTGCTGTTTATGGCGCCTTTGGGGTGTCACTTTTGCCAGTTTATAGACACTGATGAAGCTCTCCGGCAGGGGTGAAACTCCTCCATTAATATAACGTGAATCCTGTCCTAATCAACCTTCCTTTCCTCCAGCACCTACAGCGGGAAGGTCTTCCGGGTGACCTTCCTGGCACTGGGGGCTATACTGCTACTCCCCCTGCTTGCCATTGTCCTGTTGCTGGAGTCTCCCATCCAGCCCGAGGTCCTCAGGTTAGCTCCAGTGCTCTCCCCTCACCATTTCAAAGTTCGCAAAGTCTGGCCTGTTTTTGTCTAGCCACACAGAGAGACCACACCTCCCTGCTCAGATTCTCAGGGTTCACAGATTAATAGTAATATAAGTAACAACAGGGTTCCACAGTTGATGTCCTGGAGGGCCAGATTGCAACACATTCTGCAGATTTCCCTGCTCAGACACACCTACTAAACCAGGCAATTAGCTTGCGAGCTAAATAAGGTGTGTTTGAGCAGGGAAATCTGCAAACTGTCGCAGACTGGCCCTCCACGACCCAAATTGGGCAACCCAGGTTTACACACTTCTGGTTTGGTTGCTTAAGGTTGTAACAAATTTCTACAGCTTCTTGTGAGCAATCTGGATTGTGCAAGTGCTCTTGGTTATCAGGTCAATAGTTTTTATAAAGGACTTGGAAGAGAAGCCAAAGACCAGGTGTCATATGCATACACTTAAAAGTGAATCATTCTTGGGAAAGGACTTCGCCTTACCTTTACTCTCTAACACAGAAATACTCTCTTAATACCTATTGACAAAATGCCTTCATGTTATGAGACACACTGCATTGTGTTTTTTATATGTAGATTAGTTGTGTTTTGATTTTGAATCCATATAGGTCTGACATGAGACCAGGGTCACAGACGATGTCTGAAGCTTGCATGTGCTCTGTAAACACCGGTGACCCATGGCCTATTTCGGAGGCGTCCTTCAGTGGGTTCACGTGCTCCACATGGCACTGATTGTGCTTTGGCAGGTCAGAGGACTGAGCAGGAACCTGTGAGCTGTGCACACTAGGAGATGTAGCTCCTCATTTGTATTTGTAGTTTGGCCTTACGTCCATAGGAAGCCGAGGATCATGCTACCCTGTGTTGTTTAACATGGGAATGTGAGCTGGACTAATGAGCCAAATGATCCAAGCCTGGACCTGAAGGTGATTTCCCTTGTTCCTGGTCCTTTCAGCCTCAATGAGCCGCCTCTTTTGGCGGGCTGCTTTGAGCCCAACCTGAAGCTGAGGCAGGCTGAGAGGCTGTTTGAAGACCAGCTGGTCGGGCCAGAGTCTATCGCCAACGTTGGAGGTCAGTGGGGATCCAAAAGTGTATGTGTGATGGTGCTCCCAGGAGGGGGTGTGATGGAATTCAGTGGACACGTGGGAATGGTGGCCCCTGGGGGTGGGGCTGGTGACGGGCCGCATCCACCGTCTGGTCTAGTTTTTGGGCGTGAGCCTGTGGCTTCTCCCTGCTCCTCTGTGGTGCTGACATTTCAAAGCCAATTTCAACGCCAGCAAGTTGACTTTGCCTATGTGCTCCCCGCCCCTTGTAGATGTGCTCTACACCGGTACAGCTGATGGGAAGATTGTGAAGATTCAGGACGGGAAGATACATGTCTTAGCTAGATTGGGAAAGCTGCCCTGCGGTAAGAGTGGGACCTG
Source organism: Mormyrops boulengeri (assembly GCA_026781065.1). Lineage (NCBI taxonomy): Eukaryota > Metazoa > Chordata > Actinopteri > Osteoglossiformes > Mormyridae > Mormyrops > Mormyrops boulengeri. The sequence goes on from JAODLD010000069.1 coordinate 17,093,835, forward strand.
GCATCACAGGTTAAACATGTCTATTGTTTCCCATTCCTGCAACCCTGTGTTTCACAATGAGCTGAAACCACAGTACAGCAGTGCTACTTCCAATATAACCCTTAGAGCCACAGTGTTAGGTTATACGTTTCTGATATGATGCTACCACTTTGGAGTCACAGCAATTTTCTGTACCCTCTAGCATTTTACTCTCTTACTCATTATTGTGGAAAATCAGCAACAGTTTGTCTGGTATTTGTCAGAGAAATCTCATTTCACTCCATTAACCACTGATGTTTTGTGTTCTAAGGTTCCCGTGATGACGAGCCAACGTGCGGGCGGCCCCTTGGCATCCGCGTGGGGCCCAATGGCACCCTTTTCGTAGCGGACGCCTATCTTGGCCTGTTCGAGATCAACCTGGTTACCGGTTAGTTGGTGGGCGGTTAAAAAGGAATAAGCACCCCGTCCTTGTAGTCCAGTTCATTACATTATTATACCATTTACTTTATGGTATTACATACTTACAGGATGAGATAGAGCTACATGATGTCAGGTTGGGTTTATGGCAGCTAATTTGAAAGAAAATTTGAGGAATCAATCAGAGTCAGAAATCCAAGATTCTGAAGATATGTATTCTGAAGAATAAATCACTGCTAACATATTGTACTGTCCTTGACAAGGTGTTGGTTCTTTTAATGGAGATATGCTGTTGTATGCTTTATTAGCTTCTATTGTAGCATCTTATTTTTTTAGATTTAAAACAATGTGCCCTGGACTCTGCGGGTAGAGGAGGGGTGTCACCCGCCGGTTCTGTCTCCTTGATGCTCAGGCGAGGTGGATACCCTGGTGTCAACCAGGCAGGTGGTGGAGGGGCGGAGACTGTCTTTCGTGAATGACTTGGATGTGACGCAGGATGGCACAAAAGTGTACTTCACGGACTCCAGCAGCAGATGGCAGCGCAGGGACTTCCTCCACCTTGTCATGGAGGCGACAGCAGATGGACGGTAGGCCCACAGACCCTTGGTGCCAGACCCTTGGACATTGTCTGTCTAGCTGGCTATTAATGCCACTGGTCAACATTCACATATAGGAAATGGAGCTGAATAGAATAGAATATTACAAATAAACAGATTTGATAATTCACAAAAGGAATGTCCTGCACTTCTGCTAGATGAGAGATGGAGAACATGCATATTTGCACAAATGAGACTTGCATGTGGGCTCCCTCTTGGACTCTGGCTGACGTCCCTGTACCCGCAGAGTCCTGGAGTATAACACCGTCACCAAGGAGGTTTCCGTGCTGATGGAAGGGCTCCGTTTCCCTAACGGGATCCAGCTCTGCCCTGACGAGGAGTCTGTTCTGGTGACGGAGACGACCATGGCCAGGATACGCAGGTAAGCTTTGTGCCTTGTTAGCCATTAGCAGCCCATCATTCACTGCCCACACCAATCAAGTCAAAACTCCCACAGGTCAGCTGTACTATGGAGTGGAGGCTTGTCAAAAGGCACTTGTTCTCCAGAGTGTCCTGGGGAGCCTGCTCACAACCCACTCCGAGAAAACCCACAGTTAGGGTCAGATCAGTTCCACACTAAGCCATAGATTAGGTCCAAACCTATTGTCCGTCTGGTCTGTGGAAAGAGGCAGAATGGCAGATGTCATAAATACTCTGATTTTTATGAGGACCCCTTTTCAGAAACGAAAGTAGCAGTCATTCTTGGACATGAACCACAGCTGCATCGGTTGTTTTGCCGTTACATGTATCTGTACGGTTATACTGTCATTGCTTACTGACTTCATCCCTGGAACAGATTACTGCCCATATCCAGGTTTCCACGGTGGGCCCTCACTCATGGACACGCCCAGGACACGCTGTTATGCATTTTGCAGCATTAGGCAAGCCATCTGAAGCCAGTGTTTCATAATTTTCTGCTGTTAGCATACCGGTTGCACCACTGCATGGGTTGTGGCCAGACCGTTACACAAGCGCACATTTCCCTCATTTTGCTGAATGTACTGAGCCAGAGTCACCCGCAGCCTTCAGAACTACTGCCTTCGCTAATGATGCAGGCTTGCAGTCACCTAGGCAACCGAGTCTTTATTTAGCAGTCGGTGTCCTGTCTAATACCAGCGAAGGCGGAGCCTCCCACTGCGGAGAGAGGGGGAGAGACTCTGTGTCCCTTTCCAGCTGGACTCGGTGCCTATTTGTTTTTACCCCAATGGGTCCCGAAACTGGATCTCCGTGCTCTCACTCACTGATAATTCCCTGCTGAGGTTTAAGGTTCCCACCTGAAATGCACAGCTGTGAGAACGCGCTGGCGTCCCGCTGGGGCTGTCGCACACTGGAACATTCCCGGAGACGCTCTCGCTTTCACAAAGCCCCTAATTACAGCCATAATTATATCCGCAAGGCTGTTCACGGGGGACCTGCCAGATAGCGGAGAGGATGCGTATGTATAACCACTGCATTCAGAAGCAGCCTTCTGCTTTGCCAGAAACCCGAAAAGCCCCACTGTCACGTTACGAGACCCTTAACATTTATGGCCCCATTTTGCCCGTTTCTTTTCTTTCTGTGCTATTTTTACGAGTCGGCAGGGACTGTGTGGCTTCACCTTGCCATCCAGCATGTTTGCTCAGATAAATGTACCTGATGTTACCTGTTATATCAACACGCTCTTTTTTTCTCTCAGTTATTATAAGATTAGCCCTGTAGCGCCTTCATCTTCATAAGTCCAAGGTCACAGTGACCCTGGATCCTGTCTCTGGAGACACTGGGCATGAAGCAGAAGGCACCTTGGATGGGATGCCCTTTTATGAACCATAACCATATGCATCTGCAAACCTAATGTGTCTTTTGGCTTGTGGCTTCTGTTTAGAGTCCATGTGTCAGGCCTTAACAAAGGAGGAATGGACACCTTTGTGGACAACCTGCCCGGTTTCCCTGACAACATCCGACGCAGCAGCTCGGGCGGCTACTGGGTGGCCATGTCGGCTGTGCGGCCCAACCCCGGCTTCTCTATGCTGGACTTTCTCTCCCAGAGGCCCTGGATCAAAAAACTCATCTTCAAGGTGTGGATCGGGGAGGGCCAACGTGATACTTGGTGCCCCACAGCACAATATAAACCGCAGGGGACAGGCTGGCAGTATGTGGCGCTATCGCTGTCATGGGCGTGCGCTCACAGCTGAGGAACTGCCCGCTTAGTTTAACTGTGGATGTTTCCACAGAAAAGTGAGCAGGACTCCGTGCAGTGAAACCGATACAACAACCGCAGGGAGCTACAGGAGCCATAACTGGAATTTTTATGATGGGAAAAAATGCACATAAAAATGCATTTGCAGGCCCAGTCACTGAAGGCTAAGTTAAAGCGCAGGTCCAGTAAGATTGCCTGTACTGTGTTTTAGAGTCAGCCAGACAAACACATTTTACAGAAAGATTACAATGGAAAGATCATAGTTTAAATTGTGGCCTCTTTGTTTAAGCCCTTTAAATTGTAGAGGCTGATAAACACAGGAAGTGGTTGTTCTGTGACAGTTCCTGAATATGGCCAATAGAGGGCGACAACGAAGAATTATTAAACACATAATGAGCAGCATCAGTTAAGTATGTGAGGTGATAGAGGAGGATCCATCCATCCCCCATCTATACTGCTTATTCAGTACAGGGTCACGGTAACCTTGGAGCCCATCCCAGGAAGCACAATAACAAGGAGACAGAAGAACAGATTCAAACAAATACACCCTTGAACAAATTAATTGAAACAAGTTGTCGCGTCTATATGCAGATAGACTGACCATAATTAAGATGGTCAACACAGTCACATTAATTCATACTTATTGCCTTGGGTCCAGATGGAAGTCCTGGTGGATCGATAAAAATTGTATGGGAATAACCCAGGATCGGTTGCTAATCCATCGCAGGGCACACACACCATTCATGCCTGGGGAATTTGGCAACTCCAATTAACCTTAGCATGTTTTTGGACTGTGGGGGGGAAACCAGAGAACCAGGAGGAAACCCCACGACAACACGGGGAGGCATCTGAACCGCAGAGCATTTACTTGAAACGTACATGGATAGCTGAAGCACAGTAATGCCAGCTAGCTCTAACCCCACCTGAGCAGGCCTGCCAGTCCGTGGGCTCAGTGCCTCCTCTCTCCATCCACTCAGTCATACCACCTAGCTCTAACCCCACCTGAGCAGGCCTGCCAGTCTGTGGGCTCAGTGCCTCCTCTCTCCATCCACTCTGCATACTCTCTGCCCTGTTGGCTGTGCAAACCAGCAGGTCCCAGGCCACTGCATGCATGTCTGTGTGACAACTTGTTTCAATTAATTTGCAGAAGGGTGTACTATGAAGGGGCAAATGGGAATTCCAGTTTGCAAGATTGCAAAATATACTAATAACAGTACATAGAGTTGTTAACACTTCTCTATAAGTCTGTTTCCTTGCACATCTATATGAATTGGCTGTAGAAAGCGGGCCATTTTCCCAGCAGACTCAGCTCTTCACAGTGTGGTCTCTTTCTGCCTGCATGGGGTGTCGTTCTTGTCCAATAAAGTTGTTTCTCTGGCTTCCCCAGCTCTTTAGCCAGGATATGGTGCTGAAGCTGGTGCCCCGGTACAGCCTGGTACTGGAGCTAGCCGAAGGGGGGGCCTGCCGGCGGAGCCTCCACGACCCCCACGGGGTGGTGGCCGCCTATGTCAGTGAGGCCCACGAGCACGACGGACATCTCTACCTGGGATCTTTCCGGTCGCCATACTTGTGCAAGCTGGATCTCAGCCAGGTGTGACCCCCTCCCCCCCCCGTGTCATACTTCAGCTCAGACAAGGACTGAAGAATAACACTGGCTAACTGTGATGTGGCTCCCAGCCTCCTGCTGTTCTCCTTCCTTCGCGTTGTAACGTGATGCCCAGACTGGCTGTGTGTGTTACCCTGATGACCCACCGCTCTTCAGTGTTACGCTTACACTAGTTTGTATTTGCAGTGTGACTCCTCATCATTTTCAGGGACTGGGAGGGACCGTTTCTGACACCATTATAAAGTATAATTGCTTTTTCTTTAATGACAGCAGCTGGCAGATTTTGTTTGCTCTAAATGACTCTAGTGATCCGCAAACATTTCTCTGAACAGGACGTCTGCTTGTCCAATAGAAGCCTCAAACTAAGAAATAAAAGTCACAAATTGTCAGGTTAAGTGTGCATTTATTTCAACAGTTTTTGTTTGCTTATGGAAAAAGTTGTTCTGCTTCTTTTTATCAGAAAATGGGAAATAAGTATGCGGAAGCAGCACTCAGTTTGAAAGGTGTTTGGTGGGGGGGGAGGATTTGGTTTCTATTCCACAGGCAGCTGAAGGCAGCTTTTTAACCATTACAGAAGGGAAACCTGGAAATCAACTGGCTGCACCATAACATAGTGGTTAAGAAGCTCAAATGGGAAGCTGTAAAGGTAAATTCACACTCCAACTTAGGTTGATCTGTAGCCAGAAGTGCTTGCTTACAGCATTGTGTAGTGAATAAGTCAGGAGAACATTTCTGTGTTAAGCCATTGCTCTTGAGTTCACAGCTTGAGGCTAGCGGCGTGACAGCTAGTTAGTGCTGCTTGCAGACGGTGCTGGTGCCTGTGGTTTGAGCTGCCTGCTCAGTCAGGGGGTGTGAAAAGGCTTCTTGCTGCATTTCCTGCAGCTCATAACTGTCTGTCATCCATACACCAACTCCATTACATAAGAGCTTCCCGAAAGTACATCAAGTTATGAAACAAATATGCCTGGTAGTCAGGTCAGGATAAAATAAGAAGTGGTGTGGAATTTAAGTATTTAATTTAGGGGGGGTGTAAGGGACGAGCCACCTCAACAGGGGAAAAAGTGGACTTAGAGTATTAGTCACTGCATCAGTTTCAGAACACGGCGAGGGCGTCTGGGTGGGGGCCTCGCTGCTCATGGTCGAGCCCCCTCACTTCCTGTAGGCAGCAAGCGGCCGGGCGGGTGGCACACAAAGAAGGTCACTTTGCTCCAGTGCTTCCATGGAATCGCCCACACTTCAAAATGACAGTTGAACATCTGGAAGGTAGAGCACCAATCAACACCTGCCTGTCACATCTGAGCAGCAGACCTTCAAGTGGTGACACCGAAGGCAGCACAGTAGATGGGCCATTTGCTCTTATGGGGGACAGGCAGCATTTCCCCTCGACGGGGTTCTAGGAGGCAGACTTGGACTCTACCTGCTGGAGCGGTCCCTCAGGTTGGAAGAGACATTTGTCAAGGCTGGGTGGAGACATGTTCTTCCTGCAGATGGTGCGTGAGATGGTCAACTCCAGGACGTACTTGACACCTTTCACAATCTGCAGTTAAGAGTCAAGGTTTTCATTAGATATGAGCCTGCTGTATGACACTTTAATTTGTTTTAACAATATTACTAAGTTCTATTGAATAAGAAATCCAAAGACATGCAAACCAACCAAACAGTGACACCTAACGTCAAAGCCACCTCTGCTGGCCAGCACCTTACAAAGTTAACATGTTTGCATATGTTAATTTCATAGCTCTATGGCTGAACAACCTTCTCCTACCTGTATCTGAGCAACTTTGATGGCAGATACCCTGAAGAAGAAGATGTCATTTGACTCATTGTTGAATGTGTATGTCGCGACCAGCGTGGCATTTTGAACCCCTGGGTCGTTTTTGCTGATGTTGTGGCTGGAGCCAGGAACAGGTCTGAGTTTATGCCCATCAAGAGGGAGGGTTTCTAGAAGAGGAAGGACACATGGGTATTCCCCCGCTTTCACTGGAAAACTGCTGCTGGTAAGTCACTGAATACAATGGTTGATTTGAGCCACACTTTTATGTCTAGAAATAGCAGGACGACCGCAATACTGTGCAGATTGCCCCCAAGTAAAGTTATTCTTAAAGTTATGAAATTCAATTTTATCTGAATTCAAAATGTTGATTGTTCTGAGAGTATCTTTCTTCTAGTTTTGACCAAGCAGGATGATGGACTATAGGAAGCGTGTCCGTCCCGCACGGGGGCTTAATGAAGCTATAATTAGCGCCACAGTTCATTACCAGTTCAGTAACAAGAAGTTTTGAAGTGCAATTAATAACCGCCGCCCCCCTCACCCAAACTTCCCTCATGTGCAGAGAGAAGGGCTCGACATCCCCCTTACCCTGGTCTGAGGATCCGGCCAGCGCGCCGAGCAGCAGGAGCCAGTAAACTGCGCTCATGGTGCGGAGGAACGATCACAGAGATCAGATAGCGACAGGAGAAAGAGCGAGATCTGAGAAGCCCCCCCCCCCCGGACCTGCACCACCCCAAAGGCAGCGTCTTGCCTTCGGGGCGTTTCATTAAAGGAGACGCCTGACCAATAGGCTGTTCTATCATGCAGGTGCAGCGTATCCACGAGAGAGTCCGGAATAGTAATATACCATTTAAGCAGTTTAGCTCTTACACGCTCTGTTAAATTTCTTATCTTTATGTCCACTCAGTCTTGTGTAACCAGCGTGCAGTGTTTTGTACGGCAACGCAAGTGTGCGCTAAAAACTAGGCAACCTACAGGTATATCAAAGTTGTAAACACATTCGTTCACAGATTTTTCTGGCATGCAGCATTTGTAATATTCCTGTTTGGTGAACCTCGTTACTGGCAGAACTGAGATATAAAGAACGATCAAATAAAAGATACGGTACAAGATATACAATAGTACAGAGTTTTGATATTTTCAAGCGGTTTTCTAGTATTGTTTTGGCATTAGGCATATTAAAGCAATGGGGCCGTGCCACTTTGACGTACATAAATTTGGTGAACAGAATGAACTCGAAAAGGTCAACTCGGAAACGAAGAGATCGACTCCCATTCTGACGCTTCAGAAGAAACCAAGTTTTTTATACATGTTTCTAACCACATCCTGAGTCCAGGCGGCTTATCGAACCACGACGAAAACCGCAGGTATATTCAACGCCATTTAATTCCACGTTTATTACAATACTTCAGCAGTTAGACCCATATATGTAGTAACCGTTCAGAAGCTTGATGTGTTTTCATTTGTTGATTAACGCATCTATTTTGATATATTAAATTATTTAGCCTCGTTTAACCTATAATAACCGTCAATTGATTACGCTGAATCCATCATTTTGCTTAATTAACCATTTCACTGGCATCATCTGTTATACTGGTGAAGATATAGGCCTAAAGATCAAAAACAGTTCCTGAAATAAATAAGCGTCTTTGTGACGCTAGAGCACCATCTATTGCTGTTTTAAAAAAATGATATACAGTGAGATTCATCCATCCCATACACGGCTGAAAACCAGGAAAGGTATCAAATATAACAAATATATTCATGCAAATCATGCCAGGGGTAGAAACAAATTATGCGGAAAAAGGAGGCTAAATATTTGTAGTTGATGTCTCTACAACATTCAATATGATTATAATCTAGTCTCACAACCATGCAAATAGCCTCTGTGTTTGATAGAGAAACATAAAGATAAAAATACCGAACGAGGTAAATATATAAATAAAGCTGTCGGATTGGGCTACAAAAAAGACCAGCAGGTGGCGTAAGATGATCGCTTACGGACCGCTATTCCTGTTCCTATTCCTATGTAAATCTGACGGAACCGACAACTAAATACCAGAGTCTGAACTTCGGGAAGCGTTACATTTGTTGCTAATCCCTATATATGAACCATTTTAACGAACATAAATACATCGTTATGCACTGGATAATAATTTGCAGCGCTGGCGGGCATACTAGGTCCCACCCACCGGCAGACCTTGTTACTGGTGTGTTAATCATCCTATAGCCTGTAGAAGTAATCATCTGTTGGTTTTACTGAGTCTCTTCCAGAAACTGTTGTTTTAAGATATTAGGATTGAGAGTCTAAAAATATTTATCTTATTAAATGCATGGAAGGCATTCTGTCTTTCAACTGTCCTCCCAGGAAGCATGCTGGCTAATTTGTAAGGAAATCATGGATGTAAAAGCAAAAAAAATGTTTCATTTGATTTTAAAAACCATTCTTCAGGTCTTAAACCTCCACAAGGGGTAGGTAAATGGTGTGGTCTAGACTGTATCCGGGTACCATGCAGCAGGTTTGCACACTCAGTTGTGAATAGAATTAGTCTAGCATGTGGTCATCACCCTCCAGGCCCAATGCAGTTAAATGTGCCCCTCTGAACTGCAATCTGCATTCTAAATTTAGCTGCCATGTACAGGTCTGTTGTATGGCCTTCCTGTCCTAATGCACAGTTCTGTTATAATTAAGGCTCTGTGTCTGTTGCTCTGTGAGCAGTTGGGTTGCTGCAGACCACATAATGCTGTCACCACCAGCCTGTCCATTTGGGAAGAACACCTTTACCGCTCGTCATTCCTGTGATGTTCCTTCATGACATGGGCACCCAGAATGTCATGTCTCACTCTGAAAACCCCGCCTGGCATTCCCTGTGGGTTTCAGGCAGGATTTTGTAGCCCTCTGTGTGGTTTTGGTCTGATCTTCTAGGGTTAGGACTCTAACCTGAGCGGCATTTAATCCTCATGATTTATCATTCGATGACAGGAGACGTGTGGTCACTGATGTTCACATGGCCTGAGAGGTTTGAATGTCTTTGTGTAGTCCCTTCCAAGGAGGTGGGGATTCCCATGCCGTCACTGGCAGAAGACTTCTCAGTAACCCGCCCCTCGACAGCAGCTAGATGTGCTTCCGATCATGGCATTGCAGCAGACCGCCCTATGTACAGTTTGCAAGCCATGCCAGCGATGCTAACAGCTAGCAGGCTCTCCGTAAGCATCTTGAGTCAAATCTACAGTGGCTGAATTGAGCTGAAGCCAGTGATTTATTTCCCAAAGCAACTGTTTACTCACGGCCGGCACAGCCCAATTGACAGGGGGTGGTGCCCATTGGGGAGGCAGGGACACCATCCCTTGATGGCGTCTCATCAGCTGACCATTAAATCGATAATGCTGAGACTCTTTCTTCAGTTCATCGGCCCAATGCTTTAGTGTGCGTGGATTATTTAGGTGAGAGGGTCATATTTAGTTTATAAAAAGTTGATATAGACCGGGGGTCTCCAACTTTGGTCCTGGAGAGCTACTGTCCAGAAGGTTTTCTATTCTACCTGGCTTCTGATGAGCCGCACCTGTTCCTGGTATTTACCTGAGAAACGGTGCGGCT
>JAODLD010000069.1:17117978-17134446 GCA_026781065.1 Mormyrops boulengeri
GGGGGGGCATTTAAACTTTAATGAAGCAGTCTTATTATCCCTCTGTGTATCAAGATGAAAGTTATGCCACAGGCCATGAAAGTGAACAGTCCACTGCATATTTTCATCTTTACAACACTAATATTTAATGACCTAATACTGAAATCATCAGGCGATGTCATTGCACAGTGTTTCTCGCTCTAGTGATGCAGACCTGGTGCAGCCAGTCTGCAATCATGGTGATTTAATGCAAATCAATGAGATTATTCACAACTATTTTTTTTTTTTTTTACAGAAGGGATGTGAGCTTGACCTCATTTTCAGGTGAGTGTGGCCAAAAGCAGCCCTGTGTTTTATCACTCTGCAGCCAAACTGCTCTTCTGCAGCGAAGGCATTTCTCTGAAGTGCCATGTGGGAGAATCTAATTGAAAAAGGCGCTTGAAGGCTGGCTGACAGGAAGGTTTACGGTGCGTCCGGAAAGCCGGTCCCGTCCTGCCGGTTCCGTCCCGCCGCGTTGCCCGGCATACGCAAACACGGCCACTGTGATCCCATCTGAAATGCTGCAGGTGCTGGTGCGTGCTGTTGGGGGTGATGTCCCCTCTCCCCCCAGCCGTCACGCAGGCACCCTCCCCGTTCTGCAGTGTGAGCAGGAGGACGCATTGCAGAGAGAGACAAAGAATGGGGGGGGGGGGGTATAGTTTCAGTGCCAGACCCCCCTGATTGATGATAACTATAAATGGGGTGGAATTTCAGAGATCACCTGATTACTGTCCCACCCCCCAATCTCCTGTTGGTATGGATGCTGTTTTAACATCAGAACTCAACTGGTGATGGGGGTTGCAATATTCATGTGTAAGGTTACTAGGCCCCCCCCCACGGAGGGCTGTGGGGTCTGTAACAGAAAAACCCAACCACAGCAAGTGCCTGCCGCTTCCAGCAGAACAGCCCTTCCGTGATAACAGCTCAAGCAGAGAGCGACAGTGGAGGGAGCGTGTGGTCTTCCAACACAGCCAATAGCAGCTCAGGCTGGGAGTGTCTGCCAGCAAATGGAGGGCGTGGCCTCATCTAGCACAGCCAATAGCACCTTGGTCACTCTGACAATGTGTACCTCTATTGCCTGTATTCCGCACAGCCTCTTGGGCTCTGCTTACCGCCTCGTAGAGAGAGTGAATCTTGATTTGGGTAAGATGAAAGCACGACTGTCCATTTTCCTGCTTTCATGTCCTTGGGAACACATGCTGGTGTGACGTCCAGCTGCCATATTGGTGGTAAATTAGTTTGAGTCGTGGGACAGCGCCACCATAAAATAGGCCAAAATGAAGCAGCACTGCCAGCCAGGCAAGGCTACGGAATCGAGCTGAAGTGAATACAGAAAGGCTTGCTGGGAAACAGGGCTGCCGTTCCATGATGGAGGTTTAACATGATAATTACATACAAAGCATGCATAGGATGGGAGCGTGGTGATTTCCTCGTGGAGTCCTTGCAGGAAAGGAGTATTAAATAAGTAATCTTGTTTCTGTGCTGCCCCTTCTGGGTACAGATCCGTGGTTCTGTCGTCTTCAGCACCTGTTCAGCTGTTTTACAATCTTAATCTGCAAGAATTAGGCTTTTTTTCCGGTTTAATAGACGTTAATATTGTACGCCATTTCCATGGTAACGGATTATGATTCATGAAATGTACTGCGCAGGGAGGCACACGGAATGTGATTTCCTGAAATCAAAGAAGCACAGAGACACAGAAATTGCTTCCCCAATGTCCTGGTCCTAATGAATAGCAAAACTATAGCTGTGTGAATGTACTTCATAAAACTGATCCAATGACACCACGTAAAACGGGCCTCCTGAAAGGGCATCCCCAGCCCTGCTATGACAGGTTTCAGGCCTCCAGCCACCATGTATTGAATTAGTGGTTGGAAGACAGATGGCGGGATGTGTCAGCCTCACTTTGGTTAAAGAATCTGAATACAATATGGACGGTCCTTCTGAGGGACAGACCTGTAACCCAGTTAGCTTTGAGTGTCTGGTGTGCAGAAGTGACTGCAGCGCCCCTGGAGGCACTTGGCGGAGATGTGCGAACGGCCGACGCAATGCTGTGTGTGAAGGACCCCCTCCCCACTGGCATGTTGCTCCTCTGCTGCCCCTGGTGAGCTGCTCTGCACATACATGGCATGTGCATTAGCTCAGGATAGCACCTTCTGCCCTGCGGCCCCGTCAGAGTACTGCTGAACTCCGGGCCGCTCCAGGCCACTCCGGGCTGTCCCTGACCCTAGCCGGTTCTGCCATCTTTTGGCAGCATTGAGGTAAAGCCAGGAGAGCTTTAAGGGCCGGACTGCAGTGTCGCCCTCTGCAGATTGCACATGGCTGGCAATGATGACAGACACACAAGCAGGTCCATAAGCAGTAGACAGACACTTTGTAATCCCTCCAAAAAGCAATCTACTTTATCAAATCGAAAATTGAAATTGCATCTTTAGATGAGTTTTAAGCTAATATTTCGAAATTTAAAAGGCCATAATCTTCTTAAAAGGGGAATAAAGAAGATTTCGATAATATGCGGAAAACATAATTCCTTGTCTGGATGCCATAGATCAAAAATAAATGAACTAATTCTGACCGTTGTTTTGTGTGTTTAGTGTGAAATTCCATTAGGGTGCAGTGACATTTATCTGCTGTAAATCGGACCAGCAGCAGCAGGTGTCCTTGGCGAGCACGATATTTCGATGTGATTAATCTGGCTTTCTTGCTAAAAGACAAACCAAAACAGAAATATCTGTGAAGCCACACTGCAGCTACATGACAGCTGGAAAGACAAAGAAGGGCTGGCAGGACCTGACAGAATCAGACATGACACAAAACCTGGCCCCGTGATTCTGGACATTACACACACAATCCCAAACAGTTACATTCCAGGTGTTCTGTAACAATTGAGAAAATTAATTCATAATTTTAAAAAATCATGGCAGGATCTAAATATAAAATTAATGCACTTTCTCCATTTCAATAATGAATCCTTTACCAACAGTTTGCATGTTGTGGGTAAAACTGTCAGTCCAGCCATCCGTCTTCTAACTGCTTCTAATAGTCAGAGGAACAAGGGCTAGAACTGTAAAAATACATCTGATGATGAACAGTCAAAGGTTGCCTGATTTAAATGTAATGTAAATAGCTGGAGAACTTGCTCTCTCCTTTGTTGCTCCTCCTGCAGCAAGGACAAGGAATTTTCTGCTCTCCAAGTGCTGTCGTTTCCCACTTCTGAAACGCCTTTGACAGCATCCCCAGGACTCCCATCATGTTACACACCCAGTGTTCTTGTCGTGAGTTTTCTGCACAAGCGTGGAACGCACCGTTGTCACCAAGGATACCGTAGGAACATGTCACGGGCACTTACCATAGCACAGACACAACAGAAGTGCTCTGGAAATTGGTGCGGATCAAAGCACTGGTGATCCACAGAGCATGCGGATAAACCACAGTGGTCTACATATTGCTCTCCTGTTTCACCATGATATTTTTCTTGCAGATTGATCACAACTTTCTTGAGGCTGAAGAACAAGCAGTACGATGCACAAATTTCCAAAGGATCACAGAAAAACTTGGTGATGGATGCTGACTGAAGGAATAGCAGGAACTTTTACAGGGTCACAGGACCATATTTTTCACACGCTGGATCAACGCCAAGTGGCGAGAGATGGAGGGAGGTGTGCACTGCGGGGGCAGTCCAGGGTGCGCGTGCGACATACTGGCACCCTGCCTATCTACACCGGCGCAGCGCTGAGTGCTGCTGGCCTTCCTTCTGACACCCTCCGCGTGGGCAGTCACAGCATGTGGCACCGGCCCACCCTGGGTCGAGAAGCTTCCCGTTGCAGAGGCCTGTTACTGAGCCCGGTGCTTCAGCAATGACAGAATAACAGCATTCTGGTTACTACTCAGCCTCAGCTCTGCTTTGGCCTACAAATGAAAGCCTGAGATTCTCTTTCTGCCACGTTCTCAGTCATTTCCAGCCCTAACCTTCTCTGTTATCACCATTCCTGTGAGCTTCTCTTTCTTGGGGAGGGAGACTTAGATTCTCTAGCGTGTGCACAGTCGGGGGGGTTTCTGCCCTATCTCGCTGCATCCCCCCCAACTGTCCAATTGATGGTACCTGTGGCAACAAAGTGACGAGAGCGAAAAGATGCCATTCTTTCAGCACACCTGAGGCACCATGGATACCTAATGTGGAGACTAAGCCTAGATCCCAGTGCTGGGAAGCACCTCTTCCAGTCAGAAATGCTGCCTTTGCTGCTTGTATGAGGATGATTTTGGTCATTCAGTATTTGCCCAGGTTGATGGGGTTGGGGGGGGCCTGGCATGGCCCAAGGATGGCTTATACACCCTGACATTTGCTCTGGCCCCCTGTGTGTCATACTGTATCTTCTGAATTTATGTTTCTGACCTTTGGAGGTCAATTTGCAAGAAGGGAAACAAAATCCATTTTTGAAAGGCATAAGTCTGTTTTCGCTTCTCGAGTTGTGGGGGAGGAACCAGGCTTAGGAGATCAGAGAAAAATGGTTAGAGCGCATGAGCTGTCCCCCCCACCATAAGTGGGCGGGCATGGGGGAGGCAGCAAAAGCATGGGGGGGGGGGGGCGCTGGGGAATGAGCGTAGACACACAGAGGGGTGTGGAGTGTCTACTCACAGCTAGCGGCTCGGCTGTGAGTGGCCTTCGCCTTGGAAGATCTTGAGATCCTTGCATTAGGGAACATCTGGATGTCACAAATTAGCTAGCTTCCTCTACTCAGGCCCAATAAAATTAAAATGTTAACTATTTTTTCCCCATTTTGCTTACCCAGTTCAGGGTCATAAATACCTATTATTAGTAGTAGTAGCAGTAGTACTAGTATTGTCATGATTCAGTTCTCTAACCCATTTTCCTGGGCAGCTCTTTCATTGGCCAGTAAAATGAGGTCATCCTGGATAACGGTGCACTTCCCACACCCCTGGGAGAAACCACAGAGTAGGCCGACTGGTCATCGCTGAGTACGCACAAGTTTTTTCTTACCCTCATTTATGCTGATAAAAGTGTTTTGTTTTTTAGAGATATTAAATGCTCCAGGGGACATTCAGCACATCTGGGTTAGCCATAGTTTTCTTGAAAAGGGTTCTGATTCTGAGTTATATATTTCAAATGAATACATTAATGCTTGAATATATTTATGTTTTATGCTTCCCTGCTAAGAGTTATTGAATGTTCCTATGTCTTCAAAAGCACAGTTAATTTAGTGCCCTGTACAGGTGATGAAGGGGCTCAGCATGCAAAATGATCACCGGCAAGTTGTTCTTTACTGAGAGGAAACATGTTTCAGTATAATTACTTCAGTAATTTACGTCTACCTAATTAATTACTATCAGACTAAAGTAATTAGCTATAGTCGAGGTCAGAACCTCAGAAAGAGGGAAATATCCTTTCATCCATTTTCTGAAATCGCTTTACATATTCAGGGTCTTGGGGGATCCAGAGCCTGTCCTGGAGGCTACGGGTGCAAAGCAGGGAACAACCCAGGATGGGGCGTCAACAGAGGAAAATATATATACTGCACTTTTAATCTGAGAAAAGTAAAGACTTGTGATTGAAAGTAGAAGATTGACAGGAAGACCCCCCCCCCCTCCCCACCCACCTTTCCAGCATAACTGACGTGGATCAGGACACAGGGTTTAGCTCATCCTTAAACCAGGGGGCCCTGGCATACCCCCCAAACTGAAGCTGGGAGAGGCCCGTCCATGTAATCAGCCTCCTGAGACTGTTGGGAAATGACACGGCTGTGTGACAGGACACTCTGTTTACTGTCTCTGAGACACTAAGACAGCCAGATTCTGCAACGCAGCTGGTTAAGACTGGACATCACAGTGCTACCAGACCACAGGCTCCAGACAGGCTCTGTGTTTTCAGTGATCTGTTTAGTTGATGGAGAGGATTTGCTCATGAGATTGCAGCATGAGAAACCAGTGCTGCTTTCTGGTAGAATCCATACATAAGTGCAAATGCGATTATCTGCTCAGTATTGAAGTTTCAAATTCAGCCATAATGATATAATTGTGAAAGTTAGCTCTGTGTTTCCCTTAAACCTATTCATCAGCAGTTTGAATATGGACTGTAACAGTTTTCACCACTATAGCTGCCAAATAATACACTTAGTAAGCATATATAATTAGTAATGAGTCTAAATTAACTGGGCAGAAAATGCTGCTTTCATGAAGGATTTGCCAAATGAATTGCCATCACAGCATTCAACTAATTATACGCAAACAAAAAAGTAATTTATGAAAGAAACCATAGCGGGAAACATTGGTTTAATGTTCAACTCGCACAGATTTCGAGGTCACCTCCATCACGCATGCGGTGTGATTTCAGCTGACCTCCGCCACACGGAAGATGCGCGGAAAGCTTGCTAAATGCTAGCGGGCTGAATAAATATGAAGTGTGCCCAGTAGAGCTTGCCTGCCGCCCAGGGAGGCTGTTAGCTAACAGCGCATGCAGTGGCCCACGCTCCCTCACCCCCCCCAGCTGAGATACTGTGTAAAGAGCTTAATCTCCACGTGGGAGTGGGTTCCAGAAGCAACGGATCAGATTATGCACACAGGCTTCGTGCAAACAGATTGTGTCACTCAATTTTGGGACACTCATTGTTGGGGGTAGTTTTCCCCATATTTCCTCTGCTGATAAGGACAGTATGTGACACATTCAAGTACCTACCCCAGGGCCTCAGCCACCCCACTTGGTGGGAGACCGGGAGCAAAGGTGTATGGTGTCCAGAAAGTTCCTCAAGCTGTTTTATCAGTCTCACCCTTTATTGAGTGGAAAAAAACACAAAATATGATTTCAAAGGGATTGTATAGTAGCTGTGGAGCTGGAAAGCCTGTTCGTCGCTACACAGGAGAGATGCAAATGTGACGGGACAGCCTAAACCCTGGAGTGAAGTGGGTGACCTGAATCACCCCATTGAAGTATAGCTGTAACCCTACCACATTCGCAAACTGTAAGGTGCTGTGGGTACAGGTGAGTTCCAGTTATGGAAATAACGAATGAGAACAAAAGGAGAAGCTCCAGTGCTGTGCAGCCGTTTGCATGCAGAGCAGCGTCGCAGCTGCACAGACGCCGCTTGAAGAACGTTTCCATCCTGACAGTGCTCCCAATAAACATGACAAATTGGTCTGGCTGTAACGGCTGGCTTAAAAAGCCCCAGTGTTTTTCTATGGCAGCATTTCACAGCAGGACAACGGCAAGCTGGCTCATTCCCGAGGAGCCACAGTGCTCCAGATGCTTCTAACTACTGCTGCCCTGACTACTGACACGCCACTGTGCATCCAGTTAAAGCTCTTAAGGGTTTAACTGGAACAAAAACCAGCAGACACCTATCTGGCATATCTGTAAAAACCTACAAATCAGATTTGCTGGGGGTCTGTCTATTCCCCTGACATTTCACCATAATTGAAATATTTTATTTAAAATTTTTTCTAAATTTGCATTATTTATTGTGACCGTCTCACATTCTGAAATCGCAGGTGATTCCCTGCTGTAAACTGCAGCCCTAATTTAGTATTTTTTGCATCCTGCTTGGCAGCACTCATCCCCAAAGTCGCTTCCCTGGCTGCTGGCTGTATTGTTGTGCCCAGGTTTGCAGCTGGATATTCACTGAAGCTGAGGCGTGACTCATAGCCAACATGTGGCCGTCACCTCCCATGGTCACATGACGCGCTCGCCGAAAATGAGAACAGCAACACAGGGATACCGGCCAATAAAGATCATATTTGCCTTTGCACTTTCTCCTGGCGGATCGGCTAGAATGGCTTGTCACTGCATACGGCACCATTTGTTGTACTGAACCGTTAACGACTGAGCTCAGAAGGTTCCCATAACTTACTATTCAGCCAGAGCAAAGCTGAGCACTGGCATGATGGACCTTCATACATAATCATCAGCATCTCATCCCACTGCGAAAAGCCTTTAAACATTTACGCACAGCACCAAGACACCAAGAGTACATCCATCTCCATTGCTCTTTTCCTTTGGAAGATGCAGTGGGGAGTGGCAGTGGGGAGTGGCAGTGGGGAGTTGCCTCCCAGGGTGATGGACAGTGGGGCCAGACAAATGTGTGTGCTGGCGGAATAGGCTTTAGCGGGTTGTCAGCTGCACCGCTTATCACAGGGGTCAAGGAGATGATCGGTGAAGAGCAGGCACCTTGCAAGTAAAGGGACTTCCGCTGCCTGTCTAGCATGCTGATTGGATGTCGCACTTTAAAGGACAAATTTAATAAGAGTCCTGCACTGGAGCAAAAAAAGGCACAAGAGCCAATTAAAATTCACGTGACCTTTTGTGCCATGTGTGATTGGAAGCTGGAAATGGCGTTCGGCTTGGAAACAGCTCTTTGACTTTATTATTCACAAGGAAACCATTGCGATGCAGAATCAGATCTGCAAATCGGTGGTGGGGAGGCTTGTCTTATGGGAAACATGGAATGATATTTGCAATGTTTAGTGTCCCAAAGCGCCTCCACAATAAAAAATATTTCTGTCAGGATGCAGTTTAAGGATTCTAGAAAATTAGAGACTTCATTTTAAAAAATTCAATGGCATTTGCCTGACATAAACCAAAAATACAAAAGCTTAGTAGAAGTGTCTATCCAAATCAATTATAAATACAAATAAATATGGTTAAGAAGTGTTACAGAATCAAACCCTAAAAGAGGGCATTTTCTCAATGTTTTAAGAAACCAATGACAAACTTTTCAATCTGTTCTAAGATCTGTGTTTGCTGATAAACATGTGGTAAGACCAAATGCGGTATGTAAAGCATAGGGCTAAGATGCATAGTTTGAACATGCTGAATAAATAAATAGTTTTGCTGCTGCTATGCCATTGTAGCATCTGTTAGCATAACGTGCTTCATTTGTGATGCGACTCCTTTATAAGCGAATCACTTATAAGCGAGAAACTTGCGTAAATATGCACGCTGCATGTAAGGATCAGATTACTTTTGAGGCACTGAAAGTGGTCGCACTTGGAGTAAATCCTCATAGTGAAGTGTGAAGTCTAGCGACCGGACAGAGGAGAGAGAGGCAGCTTCCTACCTGCTTTCTTTGTCAAGTTGGTACTTCGTTCTTGCCGTTCAATGGCGCAAAAACCCATTTTCAAAATGAGATTCTGGCGACACAGTCATTTGAACGGGAACAAATGTGGGATAAGATGCATTACCTGTTACCCAAATTAATTGTTCTGGCTCCCGCCACCTCTCGGGGGTGCCGTCTCCATTTCTGGGATCAGATCTCCAAGACTCAATGCATTTTGTGAATGCTAGGTGTGATAACATAAATAATATAATAGCCCTAAAGCGTGGATGGTAGGATTTTTTTTCCCTCTAATGGGTCCTGCTTGCCTGATGTCTCTTGCCCTGCACTGGTTTTATAGGGGGATTGAGTTATTGATTCCCGTGGGTTGAGCGGGTCTGCCAGTAGGCTACATGTCAGAAAGGGGGAATGAGTGATTTGTAGGCTGATTGTGGAGCAGAGCGGCCCAGCATGAGGGGGTGGCACGGGAATAGCTGGGTGTAGATCAGCCACAAACCCCTATCGTCAGCAGACAGATACAGAATGCTATTTCCTGAAACGACTCCGCTCATGCAACACAGTTTCCCTGGCCTGCTCTTGGAATGCAGACGGCAAAGACCCTGACCAGGACAATCGATTGGAGGATGGATGGTTGGATCTTTGCTTCTTCTGCCTCCAGGTAATTTCAGCTCAGATTTCATGCTGCTTAGCGCCAGGCTTATTGAGTCGCCTCTGCTCTGCGCAGACTGGTTCGGGTCCTGGAGGGCTTCAGTTCAGTTTGCTTTTTTCCAGGCCTTGGACTGTGTCATTCCACTGAGGAGCTGCTCAGGTGCCTGGCCACCATCGTGGAATGGCAAGGTGTCTGCGCCTGTCCGGGAAGGTTGTGCGGAAAGGCTGCTTCCTGGACACATGCTAGGCCACGACTATGTGACTCCATGCCTTGACTAACTGTATGAGCCTGGCTGCCCTCCGCCCTCCCCCCGACCCCAATGTTACTGCAGCTTAATGTTGCCATCAACCTTGGCCGAACACTGCAGCATCAATGTGGACAAGATGGAGAGGAATGTGTGTTTGGTTAGTGTTTGACACACTCAGTTTCCTGTCACAAGCCTGTTGACTGTTGGAGCACAGGCTGGGGCTGGTGGCATGATGAATGACACTTTTCTGTGAGGGCGGTGGGGTGTTTCACTGACAGGCTGATGACTTTCTTTGGATTCAGACAAAATCAGCTTTTACCATGGATTTGCCAGTGTGGGTTCTTCTGCTATTATTAAACTACAGTAATGTTGTCTTTGTTTGTCAAGCAGTTCATAAATAGACCAAAATAGAGGTTTGTGTTTTTATTTCAAGGGCTCTGCGCCCAATGGGGTTTATATCAAGTGACAGGAATGCTTATAACGAAGGTACCATCTATGGTGAGACTGATGCTGTTCAGTGTTCTAACGGGGGCTGTGACAATCCGGAGCCACAGAGATGTCACCCATCTTTGACATATCGCTCCGTTGGTGGTTTGCTAGGAGGGCCGCCAAAACCCTCCCGCTGCGTCATGGTGTTTCTACGTTGCCACATCTGGGAACAGCTGTCCATAGTTTACCATATGGACATACAAGTCCCATGAAGAAACATAATGCCGCTGTGTTTGGGGGACACATTTCTCCTTTTCATAACCTGGGTATTGTCACAAAACCAGTCAGAGGTACGAGAAAATAAACGCCCCTGTTCCCCCGGCCGCGGAGGCCCAAAGCCACGTGGCTCTTACCTCATGAGACAAGTAGAAGGCAGCAATGCCCAGGGGCCAGAAGCAGCAGAGCATGGAGAAGACGCTCAGGCCCAGATGGTCCCTGGGGGGCATCATGAGAAAGTTGTCCTCGCTCTCAGTGTCACTTGAGTACTCACTCTGCGAATCCACAAAGAGAAGCACAGTGGTCATCTTAAAAGTGACATTGATTAAAGGCCAACTTCACTGTCGCTTACCATTAAGCAGGACCATACGAGTAGGTCACTGTCCTGACACAACAGACCTCGATAAAAGCAGCTAAACACTCGGCCAACATGCAGCAGGATTTACACAGATGGTATTTTTTTGAGTTCGACACATTTATCAATATTTATTGATGAAATTCAAAGCAATGCTTGTTTTGTTCTTGCCCCCTCCCCACCTAGCTAAACCTTGCAAATAATGTCTAACGTTCCCTTTGTGCAAGGAGTAATCAGCTATTGAAGTAATGCAGACGCATATTAATCATAATCTAATTTCTGCATTTGGCTCGCAAATAGACAACATGAGCTTCAGTTAGAGCAGAGTGGTTCCTCATCTCACTATAGGATGATGTGTCAAGCGCCATTTATCTATTGGGCATGAATTTATTTGTGATGCACATCAAAGGGCACAGCGACAGGCTGTGGTTTCTGTCTGCCTCGATGACCCCTACCCCCCCTGGGCGGATGGCTTCCAGTCTCATCATTGCATGCTTTGGAAAGAATCTGCTCTTGGAGGGAGGTCTAGGGGCGCCTCCTGCCTGATTGGGCACCTCCTCCAGCTCCCGCCTGCCAGCTGGCAGTGTCCTGTGATCTGCTCATCGAGCTCCTCACTGCGGAGGACCGGGGGGGGCGAATTCGTTGTTTGTGCTCACGTTTGGCCCATCTGTGTCATGTGGGTTTCTGGAGTAACAGTTGCAGACGTGAAGCAGCAGCCCTTCGAGTGCCTCCACCCAGACACCATTAAGAGGGCTGTCTTTGAATGGAAAAACCTCTTACAGATAACTAGAACCCTTACAAAAAAACAACATGGATTTCAGGAGAATCACACCTACAGTGAGAAACGTGAACCCATGATTGGACAGACCCTGTGGGGAGTTATTTTATTGTGCATCTCTTCTGCCTGTTTTGACACATGATTGCATCAAGCTATGTCTGCCAGCACTGTCCACACACGTCACACACTGCTGGTGGTGAAAGGCAGGGATGAAAAAGCCCCTCCTCCCATGACATTATGAGATCTACAGGGTTCGCCTACGAATCGCAGCTTGTCCTGGTGTCGCCATGTCCCATTGCGCTGGAGTTGACAGCTTGCGCTCTCTGGCAGTGACTCTGCCATGGTGTGGCCCTCCATCGGGGGGACCTGGTGCATATGGTCATGCCCAGAAGGGCATAGCCCTTGGTGCCAGGCAACCCACTGGAGTCACTCCTGCTTTCAGCAGACATTACTCCCCGTGTTGTGCCCAGAAAGAGGCTGTTTGGTGGGAAAGCAAGTGGGATACGATGATGGGTCATTTTGGGGCTGGAATTGTCGGCGCAAAGCCAACATCTCATGGCACCCTGAGGGAGCGGGAAGAGGATGTGATGGCAGACGGGCTGAAGGATGGAGGAGCAGGACGGAGAGGGGGAGCAGGTCCCCGGCGAGTACCAGAAAGGAGTGAGGGGCATCTGCAGAGAGGCCTCAGTGTTTGTGCCACACACTCCTTGTCCAGCATGTCAGAGATTGCTTAATCCCACACTGTCCTCTTACAAGAAACCCAGGAGGGTGTGGGGGGGTGTCAAGCGCTTTATTAACTGTGCTTGATAAAGGTCAGAAAACACACCTAATAGTCAGATAATGACAGTGGTGTGGCGCCCTTTCAACACACTGGTTATTCATCTTTATCTCTGGTGGACATCCCCCATAAAATGGGATTTATGTAACCCCACGATGCGGAGAGAAGTTAAGCACATTTACCGGTTTAAAAGGAAAACTTAGCATCAAGGGTGTAGATGAGGATGGCTTCGCCCACCAATAAATGTAAGGGTAGCCATCCCAAAAGTCACAGGGACAAGACTCTGGTGCACTGGCGTGTCGGGATGAGCCGAAGGATTAATCAGAGCCATGGTTCTGTGTGGGAGACGGAGCGCGGCCCTGCGATCGGGGGGGGGGTCTGTTTGAAGTCCCTCCCTGCCATTTTAATGTATGAAACGCTCTGGCTTGAAAAGACCCCTGTTCATTTATAATGCATGAAAAGGGCGAGCCTGGAGTCCGCAGGAGAGCAGCGACAATATCGACTTTCCGGCTGGGAACGCCAATTATGTGGCGCAGAAGCAGACCTGGGGGGTGGCGGTGCCAATTAGGTGAGGCACCCGCATACCCTCAGCCCTCAAGATTCATGGCACCCAAAGGGGGCACCAGCGACGCACTGTTTGAAGTGTGCCGTCACACAACTGGCTGCAGATCAGACTTCCTGGGATCTCTGGCGTTTCCCTGCCGCCAGACCCCCTGCTTTCCTGACAGCGCCGATCCTGCCCGAGCTGTACGCTACCTGCTGCTAGACGCTTCCCACTGCTCAGCCTGCTGGGAAATCCGTCCAAAAACAAACACGCGGAGAGTAGCTCTCTCTGAATGTGAGCTCAGAACTTTTCACTCCCAAACCAGCAACCCACCTCCAGCTCCTGAAAGTCATCCTCATCATCCACGTCATAGGAGAGGGTCTGGATCTTGGCGTCCTCGCCCGACAGGTCCAGGAACTTGCCGTCAGCAAATACGAGCCCCTCCTTGGCGGCAGGCGAGAGCTCCTCGATGAAGGTGGTCTCGCAGCAGTCCCCGTCACCCCAGGCCTTCAGCATGTTTTCCGAGCAGAGGATGAGGTTGGGCCGAAAGTGGGGGTCCACGGCCTGGGGCAGGGACCCGGGGTTCAGCAGCTGGGGGGCTGGGTTCTTCTCCTGCTGGGGCGACAGGTTGACCACGACGTGGCCCTGGTACTGCGGGGCCGAGTACACCGACACCAACCCATCTTTGGCCTCCACCATCAGGTTGCGGGTGTTGATGAGTCCATTACGCTGGGGGCCCACTGCCGGCTCCCCCCCTACTCCACTCCTCTGCACCGGAAGGTCCTTCTCCTCCGGTGGCCGTTCCATGGTGCCTCCCTGTGGGCACGAGTCTCTACCTGTGTCCCTTTCTGTCCTGTTTCTTCAAAGCAGCCTCTGGATAGGCAGGAGAGAGTGGAACGCACCATCCATCAGCTAATCAGGGAGAACCAAACACCATTTATGTGACACTCATACACCCCCCCCCCCCCCCCCCATATAACATTTCATAAATAACAAGCCTATTACATTCACATTCATATAGGCTTCAGGGAGGTTTTCACTGCAAACTACCCACAGATTGGTCAGGCTTATCACTGCACTGTTTAATGGCTGTCACACTTGTTAGCCCTGTAGACAGTGTCAAAGGTTCGGTATTGATGTTTTGCCATTTCATTTACTGTCCCAGTCTCCATGGAGACTTGTTGTGGTGTGAAACGACAGGAGAGTATTTGCAAACGTTTCATAGCTTTCCCAGTCCCAAGCGATGCTTCAGTCAATGGCAGGTCATGTTTCTGGAAAACACACTGGGGTGTGAATTATTGGCCAATTTAATATTGTGTCTTACAGAAACATGTCAGAAACATGTTGTTTATGCATTACACCAGAATTAATGCAGAAAATTAACTATAAATTATTTTAAGGCATTCGTGAGAGGCTGTTTATAGAAAATGTGATGAGCTGGCTTTTCAGCTGAAGCAGTGGGTGCAGCCTCGGAGGATTCCTTCTGAGGGCTACCCCACTCATCCACAGGTGTGCCTGCAGTCGACCCCGTTTACAGACACACAATAACCAGGGCAGGTGGACAGGACTCGGTACTTTATTGTCTGTAGTTGCACACTGCGCACAGAACACGAAGGTACGTCTTCTCCTCTACCCTTGCCCTCGCTGGTATCCCGCGCTCATTCTCGTTGCATCACCTCCGTCTCCGTCCGGCTGCGCGCGCACACATGCATAATCCTCCCACATCACGTGATTAACCCTGACATTTAGCTCAGTACAAAAAGCTGTAGTACAGAATGTCAGTGGAAGGCAACACAATGAGAACTGATGAATATCAGATGCATTTGCACAAAGCGTAGAGTGAAAATCACATGCATGTACTGTATATAGAATACAGAGTAAATATCATGCAAGTCTACACAAACGTAAGCGTGAATATCACATATATTACACGGTGCACAGGCTGAATATCACACGCGTATACATGGAGTGCAGGGTGATTATCATACATGTCTACATAGAGCAGGTGGAGTGGTGGCTTTGAGGCTAGGGATCTGTGTCGGCAATAGGAAGGTCGCTGCTTTGAATCCTGTGAATGCCCAGAGTGATTCTACTCCATTGGGTCCTTGAGCAAGGCCCTTAACCTGTGATTTTATCCTGGGTATGACGTTAATCTCCATCCAGCTCTATAAGGATGTCCTCCAACTTACAGGGAAAAACTTGGGGGTTGGTGGCAGAATTGGCACTCCAGCCACTGGAAAAAAAACTCACACTGGTCCATTCGGACTAGTGTGGTGCTGAGGTATTGCCTGCCACATGGCTGCACTCAGGTTCTCATCCCTGAGGTGGTTTGTTGCGTGGTGGGTGCTGTAATCAGCACATGCTCCTTCTCTCTCCATATCATGAATATTATACATGAAGTGCTGGGTGAATGCCATGGCTGTACTGAGGTCAATGCCATGCATGGTGTCTGTACATACTATAGAGACTAAAGCCTCACTTTGCTTTTCTAGTTGTGAAGTCCTGCTGAATAAGCCAGTGGTGGACCGCAGCCACCCCTGAGCCCTTTGACATCATCAAGGTCAGCCTCTCCTCTGTTTACTGGCCTCTGCTTTCTCCTACGCGCCCCCCCCCCCCACCTGCCCTGATGCTGTTCAAAAGATTTGTACCCCTGCCTCGCTGCACAGTCTTATCCGCCCAACTCTCCCGCTGATGCTAAATTCCAGGAAGTTTGTTCTCTCTGCCAAGTTCAGCGGCGCATCACTGAGCTTTACAGCGCGGCATCCTGCCACAGGGAGGCCTAACGGGACACCCTGGCCGTGTGGACCCACTCCAGGTCTCACAGGAAGGGCCAGGAGAAGCTCAGCCTTAAGCGTGTGTGTTTGTTTGCACATTTGGGCCTTGCTGTGAAGGCTCACTTCAGTACTCTTTTGCTCGAGTCATTTTAATTCACGCGGTTCAAAGCGACTATGTAAAAGGTATTACAAATGATTCTTGAGCAAATATGCCGAGCTAACTTGTGTCAAATGCCCAAACATGCATGGAAATTGTATTAGAATGAGCTTGTCTTGGTACCATATACTTAGGAAACATTCCAACTGAGTTTGATTCTCGAGACAAATACCTCCTCAGATTGTTACTGGTAGCTAGTAAGAAAGCTATAACTAGGAAATGGTTGAGCGAGAATCCACCAACAAAAGAAGAGTGGATAACAATTGTAAAGGATATGTTTGATATGGAGAAAATGACCTTTTCATTAAGGCTAAATATGGGTGAATTTTATAAGAACTGGTCAAAATGGTTGATACACATGAAAATAGATAGTACATAGAGATGCTTTGTGGTGAATATCC
>JAODLD010000069.1:17134546-17162524 GCA_026781065.1 Mormyrops boulengeri
TGTGGGAAGGATACAAGATTGTGATGTCTCTGGTGACCTGTCTGTTCACTTATTTATTTATTTATTTTAATCTATTTAGTTGTTTGTTTTTCTCCCCCCTTTTTTCCATTTTCTGTATCTCAAAGTTACATTAAAAGAAATAAAAATAAAAGTGGCAAAAAAAGAATGAGCTTGTCTTTCCAGATCAGCTTATTGGGGTAATTAGCATTAATAAAACACTAAGTTGAATGACCCGAAACTGCAGGAAACAGTTAAACTAGGTTGTCAGTTAAAAATGGTAAGGAAATACTTTTAACACGGACCAGGTGTCTGGTCCCTGTCCTGCCCCTTTGGTTTGCCTGTTCCCTGTTTGTCCGGGAGGTATTGCTGGTCATCCCATACCCTAAAATCCTACACTTTCCTTATTTTCCTGTCTGCTGCATAGCTTAATATGTTAAGGGGTTGGCTTTTGTCCCGTTCCGAATTTCGTTGTGGGTTTAAGGCTGACCAGAGTGTTTTCTTGGTTTATCATTTATTTGTGTATTTTGCTCCCTGTTCTGTTTGTAGTACGTTCGGTTTTCCTTGTTTTAGATTTCCTTGGTGTTTAAACTTTTCTCTATCGGTTAATTAACCTCACCAGCTCCTCGTTGCCCCTAGTCTCTTGTTTATTATACACCTGCCCCTTGTTAGCCCTTGTTATCCAAGTAAATATGTGTGTGTCCTTGCCTGGTTTCTTCAGTCAGTCATTGTAGCTGTTTCTGTGTTGTAGTGGCATTTGCTCTGCATTTGCTGCCGGTCTACTACGTTTTTTCTGGTATTCCCCCCTGCCTTAGTTTCATCATTTACCTGTTTTGTTTTGACCCCTTGTGGTCCTTTGCCTTAGTGTGTTCTTTGAGTTTAAATCTTTTTATTTGTTGGAGCTGCTATGTGGATCATCTCATCCCTCCCTGCTTCATTTCCCCTCCATATCACCCGCATGTTTAACATCATCCACTGAGCAGCTGAAACAAAGAAGGCAAACTGGTCTGGAGGTCCAAGCTCTTAGCTGATTGTTTAAAATCTGGCACAAAGAGCAAACCTGTGCAAAGGGCAACTGTGAATTATGGTGGAGGATCAGTCACTGCTGTTTATTCAGTTGACATTTGTTCCACTAAACAGCCTAGATATGAAACTGACCCACATTCTGTTACACAAACTGATGCTTTTAAGATGCCTCTGGAAATGTTTAAATCCAAAGAATTAAGTGCAGAAAGAGCTGATCATATGAGTTAGTAAAGTACATCCCTTTTGCTCTCAATAATTGTTTTTTTTATTACACTGCCAGGGTTTCCCAATTTGGCCGATCAGAGTCTACAGGCTGATCATGAATGTTTGTGCAGGGCAGCAAAATATATCTACAGGTACTTGAATGTAAAAATTGACTAGGGTGATGGATTGTGTGTGATGGATTTCTTTCTTTCCCATTGTCGTTCAATGTCCCATCACCTAAAGACCATATGACAGGTAGAGTCGCCCCTCCAGATTTGCAAATTTGATATTCGTGGTTATGCACATATTTCAGTTATTCACATTCGTGGTTTTGGTTATTAAAACGGGAATATTTTTGCTGCTTGCCGAAAGATCACAGAAACGCTCAGGTGACAAGTAAGTCAAAAACAATACTGAAAATGATGTGAATCACATAAAATCACTTAATATTGGTGTTACAATAATACATAATGTTTGTTAGTGTAAGTGCGTACTATATCTTTAATACTATAAGTCCTGGCTTGGGTACGACACGCACCCTTTGTGTCGGAACAACCAGCCACACTCATGTGTCAGCTGTCTTTCTGATCATAGAATCTTGCATTTCTTGTAGTAAAACTTTCCAGCATTTTTCATAATGGGTCCAAAATGTATGTGTGTATATGTGAGTGTGTGTGTGTGTGTGTGTGTGTGTGTATATATATATACACACACACACATACACACACACACACATTTTGGACCCATTATGAAAAATGCTGGAAAGTTTTACTTGGGGACCCTCCATACCTATATATATATTTAGGGAATTGAGGGTCCCCAAGTATTATTTGCGAATTTTCACATTCTCTGGGATCTTCCGCCCCAAACCCTGGTGAATGTGAAGGGTGACTGTATACAGGTACAAAAGCAGGCTATACAACCTGGATAGAGCACAGTTTACATCATAATGGTGGAAGAGATTAGTCGTCATTGATTACACACCACAGCACATAACAACAAAATGTATCTTCTGCATTTAACCCATGTGTGACATAATAGGGGGCAGCTAAATGAGCACCCAGCACCCATGTGTGGTACATGTTGTGGTGGAGATAAATGGCATACATGCCGATAGTTTAAATAGGTATTCTGTGGTATTTTATACATCTTGATTACAGAAGAACATGTCTTAAATGGAACCAGGATTTTGGCCTAAATAATCATAGGTTACAACCTAAGTATCACTTCCAGACCTATTATATTGTCCTGGTTAATAGAATCGAACATTTATCTCAGTTTTGGAGACCTAAGACAGATTTATATTTGTTACATAGGTTGTTAGTTGTTAGATTTTATGGAAATCTTCTCATTTAGTCACAGTTTTCTGTATTATGTGGTTTATGTGTAGACTACTGAGTGACACAAAGTGGATGTGCAGTAGAAATCGGTAGCCTACAAGTCGGCCTGAGATGGGGTTTTTAATGGAGACTTTTAAGACGATTACTACTTGCTACACGAAAGCCGTAACTAAGAAAACAAATAAAATCGAAAACGGCAGCTGAAATTGCAGGCTGAGTTGGTACCCGTGTGTAACGTGTATACTGCTGATTTGAGTTATAGTTGATATAACCCAAGACATTAAAATAGCTTTGCAAAGCCCCGGTGTCACTGTAATTAGTGGTTAGTTTGAGAAAGTCGCACCTGTGGGCGAGTCCTCGGCACAACACAGGCAACGGTAATAAAAAAACAGTTTTTACATACGGGCAAGCAAACTGGTGTAAACAGGGACTCCTTAATTGTACCTAAATGATAAAAGCTTCATGCTTATCATTTGCAGTATTCACTCGCAGATATATTTAGACCGGCTAAATCACATCACTTTTTAATGTTTCATGTATTTGATGGTTAATGGTTACGTTACTATTCTCCTTGTGGGTCGACTTATAGGCAAGACGGTGGCACAAGTTCTGTATAATTCTAATATAATTATTGAGTGACCAAGATATCCCTGCTTTAATTCATAATAGACGGCGATTTATTAAGCATATTTATCTTGAAATATGTGCCATTGGCCCGATATGTCATACCGTATGTAGCAATATATTAAAAGAATAGTATTGGCGTTATTATATACCATTTACCATTAACATATTGATTATTCTGTGGATTTTATTGCGCGTAATCGAATTAGATTTCTCTCAGGATGACACTGATTAAATGCACGATCCAATGTCAGAATCCCATATAGGGAAGCAGGATTAGTATTTTTGTTCTGTTTGATACCGTAAATATTTCACCTGTCTGCAGCCTGTATAACTCATGCAGTCACTGTGGAGCACTGATGTCATCTTGGCGCATTCATTCAATTGCTTTTCAAGTTCGTGATCTGACTAAATATTACATTTACGCTTACCTTCCAAGGTGAAAGAGCGCTCTGCGATGAGTATCCCCTGCAAACACATAAACCCTCGGCGGCAGGACAATCTGGGTTTCCCCCGGTTACGATCTTCTCTCGATGTCCAGTATACACCGAGATTGCATCGCAGGCTTTAAAATAGTTTAAGACTCCCAAGCGTCCGAGTTCTGACCCGTTTATGGACTAGATTTCGATAGGATTATACCTTAATACAAAAAATATTAAAGCACATCACTAAGATAGTCTTTGCCCTTCAGCAGCAGCCTTTTAGTCCCACGCTATGCAGAGGGAATTGCACGTCCATCTCCCCTCGGTGTCGATGTATGCATGCGTCTTTTGGAAGGACAGACGTAGGGGAGACGCGCAGAGGGAACGGGATAGCGCCGTGTGAGCCTATTGAAGGCTCATTCTCCCGATCGAGATTCAGTGAGTCGGGCAGCCCTCCCCTCGGTCCTAAAGAACCCACGATGTTAGGCAGGACGGCCATTCCCAGCCACTTTCTTCCTATACAACTCCGTCCTTGTGCGCCAGGGACTCCACATCCTGATACAGCATACGTTGCTCGCCTTTTTTTTGCAGACCCGTAACCGGAGCACTCAGCGGAAATCATGCAACGCCTAAAAATAATCGATGATATAATTATAGCGTATGTTGATGCGGATACCTTTTGGAATGCCCCCTTCAAGTAAAATTAATTTGTTTACTACCCGCAATATCGAAACATACAGCAGGGCGACCTTGACTACATGCACGGTAAGCATGCTTTGGCGACAAAACGGTCCTGATGTTGCGGGCAGCGCTCCCGCTTGGCGGCTACAGCGCTGAGATACCGCCCCCTCGTGTCCATGTTTGGTAAAGGTTTGTGAGCTGGGAACCAGGGCTCGGTTGTTTAGAAGTAATCTGATCGGATTCTAGCTACCGGATTGAATCAAAACTGGATCAAACTTTAAATATGTGTTGTTCAAAACTTTTTAGAAGGATTGGAATACCCGATCCTGGCAAAAGGTAGGATTCCTGGTGGATTTCAAAAATAAAATGTAATAAAACTTTAAAACTTTATTTGTCAAGTAATACAACATTTGTATCATGTAGTATATATACATTTTTTAATTTTTGCACTTGATTTGTTCAACCATTACAGTTATGAAGTGGATAAAGTAGACATTAGGCTACCCATTAATCCCTTTATTTTACACTGTCATTCATCATGGCATTTTAATTACAATGACACAATCATCAGAGATGAACGAGTCAAATGTAATTTCTAATGATTACATCCCTTATTATTGTTAACTTTTGGACTTTGTTATTTGAAACATGTATTCAAAATATCCCACAATGTATTTGTAAATAATGTATATTTGTTTTTATTTATTTGTTGTTGGTCCAATAAGGGGTCTGACTGTTTAAAAGAAATTGAAAATAGAGGAGGATGTTTGTGATATTTTATTGTGCTATTTTTAATATTATAATAATTCGATTTAATACATAATGTTTGTTAGTGTAAGCGCATACTATATCTTTAATATTATAAGTCCAGGCTTGGGTACGCTGCACATCTTTGTGTAGGAGCAACTAGCCACTCTCTCAAATAACTCTTCAAATAACAAGATATAGTGACCCCACACTGGCTATTCTATCTGTTGTACTTTGCATAGCTAGTAGTCTATGTCGTCCCATTTAGAACATTGCTAATCCAGATTTGGTCATCTTGAAACTTTGTATCTGGATGAGGGTGATCCAATCCAATGTTTCATTGAAAAACTGGCAGAAAAGTAGGATGGATAACCTGATCCTGGATAGCAAAACATGGGATTTCCAAGTCAGGATCATTCTAATCCAGATTAACTTTTTGGGCCCAGGCACCAGGAAATACTGAGCATGCATTCCAAGTTTACACATTTTACACTATATGGACAAAAGTACTCGGACACAACTCTGAGTCATTAAATTCAGGTGTTTCATTCAGACCCATTGCTATAGTATAAAATCAAGCGCCTAACTGTGCAGTCAGGTTTACAAACATTTGTGAAAGAATGAGTCGTGAAGAGCTCAGTGAATTCAAGTGTGGTACTGTCATAGGATGCCACCTTTGCAATAAGTCACCAATGCTTTGTTGACTCAATAACTGCTGAGTCCCAAACTTCCTCTGGCACTAACCCCATCACAAAAACTGTGTGCCAGGTGCTTCGTGGAATGGGCTTCCTTGGCTGAGCAGATGTATGCAAGCCTCACATCACCAAGCACAATGCCAAGCGTCAGGTGGAGTGATGTAAAGCACACAGCTACTAGACTCTGGAGCAGTGGAAACATGTTCTTTGGAGTGATGAATCATGCTTCTCTGTCTACCAGTCTGATGGACGAGTCTGGGTTTGGCGGTTGCCAGGAGAACATTACCTACCTGACTGCATTGTGCCAGCTGTAAAGTTTGGTGGAAGGGGGATAATGGTCTGGGGGGTTCAGGGGTTTGGCTAGGCCTCTTAGTTCCAGTGAAGGGAACTCTCAATGCTTTGGCATATCAAGACGTTTTGGAGAATTCTATGCTTCCAACTTTTTGGTAACAGTTTGGGTAGGGTCCTTTTCTGTTCCAGCATGACTGTGCCCCACTGCACAAAGCAAGGTCCATAAAGACATGGTCGGGTGAGTTTGGAGTAGAATAATTCGACTGGGCCACACAGAGCCCTGACCTCACCCCCATGGAATACCTTTGGGATGAACTAGCAAGAAGATTGTAAGCTAGCCCTTCACGTCCAACATCAGTGCCTGACCTCACAAATGTTCTTTTGGATGAATAGGCAAAAATTCCCACAGACACTCCAAAAGCCTTCCTCGAATAGTGGCAGCTGTTATGGGGGGGGACTCCATATTGATGTCTATGGATTAATAATGGGATGTCATAAAGGTTCCTGTAGGTGTAATGGCCGGGTGTCCGAATACTTTGGTCTATACAGTGTGCATAAAGCTTTGTTCATGCTTAACTAACTGTACCTGTCATTCATCAGTGCATCATAGAAAATGGTACAAGTAATCTATTTCAGCTACAAAGGCTAAAGTAGGGATGACCCACATTTCATTACAACCTATAAGGTATTCCAAGTAACAGGAATTAAGGTAGCGAGTATGTATGGAAGTATCACAAAAATGACATACATAGCCTATTACATGATCTGGCACGAAAGGTATACATACAAGCATGTTTGCTAATAATAATAATTGATACTTTATTGATCCCTTTGGGGAAAGTCTCTTTATGCCTCCCCCCAACTTGCAACTGGTGACCTTCTGATCACGGACTCACAGGCATAGCCCACTGAGCCACATGCTGCCCCCATGCAGCAAATTGCCATTCTATCTCTGTGACTAACCTGAATTGATCTGGGAATAAGAGATCCATTGGATCATAACACACGCAGTCCATCATTCAGGTGATTCTGACCCTCTTCCTCCCGGTGTTTTATCTTCAGATAGATAGATAGACCACTAGCTCACTCAATTAATTAATTTAACTCATTTAAAAAGTCAATAAAGAATTGATTAGTCATAAGACGTGTGCTAGTGGTTAAGTCAAAAATACACAGGTGAATTAGATGGTTGCTGCAAATACTGGGGTGATATTAGGAGAGGCTTTAAACTGGTTAAGCTTGCGCACTTTGACAGACATCATAGTATTACACCGATATGAAGATCACTTAAGCAGTTTTTCGCTGCGTAAGACTGTTGCACAGTACTGTTCATACATAGAAGTTTGTTTGAAGATGTTTTTGCAACAGATTAGCAAAGGAACAATTGCACAAACACATACTGTAAATGTAACAAAGACTAAACACAACGTAACCAGGTTGTGTAAATGCATAAGAAAATATAAAATAAGAGGTTTGTGTATCCGATGTACAGTATGTTATATGCACCGATAAGCCATTATGAGGACCCCCACTAGATAGTCGCATGATGCACTTCACGTGGGAGTTGTCGTGTTTTATCTCACTGGTGTAAAGCTACCCTGGCATGTGTTATGGCTGGAGATGGTGAACAGCACGTGGAGATGAGGTGTTGCAATACCTGACGGCAGCAAGCATGGAGGAGTCGCAGTAGCACTTCTTAGTGGTAGAGTTCTCCCTGGAGTGGATGGACAAAAAAGCTCATCGTAACCCCCAACTTTGCCAGTTTCGGAAATGGCCTTAATCCAGGATTCACTGTGAGTTTGTATCATGGATCTGATTTGTTTGTTTGTGCATATTCATCCATCTTTTCCTCGTCAGGGTAATGGGGGGGGGTGGAGCTTGTCCCAGGCAGCATAGGGAATGTGTGAAATGAGAAGGACCACACTGGGTGGAATACCAGTGCATCGCAGGGCAAACACACTATGAGCGGTTAAGAAATGCCAGTTCAGCTAACTGCAAGTCTTTGGATTGTGGAAGGAATCTGCAGTAACTGAAAGAAACACACAGCCTGAGGAGAACCTACAAAGTCCAGGCACACAGAGCGTAGGTGGGTTTCAGGCTCCCAGCCCTGGAGGTGTACGGTAATAGTGCTGCCCACGGTCCTGCCTACTCACCATATCCACGTGTTTTCCCAAATATCAGGTGTTTCTCAATACTGAGAATGCAAAGCTCAGCTTTGGCAGTTATCTCCTTTCTTATAGGTCTTTGTTTCCTGGAAAAATCAGGCCAGAAAATCCCTCACTTAATCACACCTAGTCTGCATTGTATTGATTGGCTCATTTGGGATAAGTAAGGTCAGTTGGGTGAGCAGTAGAGATATGCTCTTGGGGAATAATGGTGGTGTGTTTGAGTGTTGGGTTACAGAAGCTTTATTTTGAAACTATTTCTGTGTTAATCTGTCCTTTTAGTTTAGGCTGCTGTGCTTTGCCTCCATCATACCACTGTGACAGATCTGAACCCAACAACCTGCCATACCCCTATTGTCCATGAATATGCCAATGCATTGGCACCCCTTTAGCTTGTACTCTACCAGCTTGCACACTCTAAAAGGTGGTGCCTAAATAAATATGTTCCAATGACACATGCATTTTATTGTGTTATGTTTTCATTCACTTTACAGTATTCTTTAACTTTCAAATAAGTAAGGGAGACACAGAGAATAAAGCTGAAGGAGAAGTCGAAGTCACATTGTTACTGTGTGGGCTGAGCCGGTAGAGCACATGCTAAAGTGGCACCAATGAATAGCTGTTTAATTTGAAAAAATAATACAGTTCAATAAACGGGTAGAGCCTGGCAAGGGAAATCAACAATCTTGGGAGTGCTGGGTAGCTCAGTAGGGTTTGGGATCTGTGCTTGCATCTCGAAGGCCATGGAGCGGAGTCATCACATCACTGTTCGGCTCTTGAGCAAATCCCTTAAACCAAACTGCTTCAGGAAAGTGGTGGATGCTGACTCACCCTCCTTTCTGTCCCTATGTTTCCCTCACTTGAATGTCACATTAGATAAAGGTGTCTGATAAATAAATTAATGTTAATGCAGGAAGGGTCTCTTTCACTGCCATTCTTTCCACCCCATACGCATGAGTTTAACAGACAAAGCTCTGGAAATCTTTGAGGTACTTCTTCAGAAATTTGATTATTGGTAAAGTAAGGTAGATGTATACTAGTGCATTCGAGTTGTGATTCTGGGTACAGTAGACTACCAGGGTATGTGTGGGGCTCTTGTACTTGCACCACATGGCAGGGGGAATAACAGTCTGTTAGTTGGATTTTATGCATCACGTACAATACTACTAATAATAACAAGGATCTGTTAGCCACCGATTGGTTCACAAAGGCCTCTGCTTTTGTGACCTGAGCTACACTGCAGTCAACCCCCATGGAACCTCCTACAAGTGGTGGGCCCACAGGAGGGCAGACCCATGTTCTTCTTTCAGGCTTCACCTGGGGCCTGGCCACCAGGTGAACACTCATGAGCTCTTCCAAGTCCTGGCTCCAGGGCAGGGCCCCAGTCACCCCAATATGAGCAGCTTTGTCCTTGATCTTGTCCTTCATGGGGGGTTTCCACTCTAGCTCCAGGAGACCATGGGGCAGACCCAGGACATGCTGGAGAGATTATATCTCTCGGCTGGTCAGGGAACGCCTTGGTATCCCACTGGTGGAGCTAGAAGGTGACTGGTGAGAGGGAGGTGTGCGCATCCCTGCTTAGACTGCTCCCCCCGTGACCGACCCCAGAAAAATGGCAGATAATGGATGGACAGATGTATGGATGGCACCTTATCAAGATTAAAAACAGCAATACAATAACACCAATAGAATCCAATAAAATCAAAATAAATACAACATAACCAATAAAATCAGGCAACAAAACAAAAACTCATGAACATTCAAGTAAATGGTTGCAGAGTGAATATGCAAGCCTAAGAGCTAAGTAGAGCTGGATGTTGTCATCGTAATAGTGGAATTGGATGCCATGATGACAGAAGATGCTGCCAAAAGTGAGAAAGTAGATGATGAAAAGGAGTGACTCCCAGAAATGAACCCTGCCAAATTCCCTGGGAAACTACAGAATTCTCACACTGTAAATCCTTCCACTGAACAAACTGCCTCCTTACAGTACAGGAACCATTGGTCCACAAAACCATGGACTTCAACACTAGGCAGACATTTCAGGAGTAGTTTGTAGGATATACTGTCAAAGGCTGATCGAGGTTGATAAGTATGAGAATTACATACTTATCATTTCTATTTATATTCAACTTCATTCCCACACAAAAATTCCATAAATTCTATATTTCTATATAGTGCAGCTGTTTTTCTTATTTTTCTATATTTTTCATATATTTTTCTTATATTGTAAATTTTGTACTGTACAGTTATTTTATTCTTTCTTAGTTAAATTTACCTTCTATTTTCTTTTTCATATTTGTTTCCTATTAACAGTCTTTTATTTTAAGGTCACGGGCAGTCGTCTAAGCATTTCACTGCATATCGTACTGTGTGTGACTGTGTATGTGACAAATAAAATTTGAATTTGAATTAACATTAGTCCGTAGTCATTGGTGATCTTAACCAGGGCAATTTCTGTGCTGTGGTTTGGATGACAACTAAATTGGAGTGGTTCGAAAGGGATATTGCTCGTAAGGTAAGATTGAACTTGGACGCTAACTACCTTTTCAAGGATTTTATAAATGAATGGAAAGTTGTATATAAGCCAAAAATGATTGAGGTCTTCAGGGTTTGAGTCAGATATTTTCAGAAAAGGTGGGACTGAGGCAGTTTTTACTGAAAGGAGGGGGCTGCACCAGCAGTAGGATTGCAGCAGTTGTCTGCTGTCTTTTCTCTTCTTTTATTACATCTGCAAATTATTTGCACTACACGACATACACAAAAAAAATAAAACATAGATTTGTATGTTTTTTGTATTTATTTTGCATTGTGTTGCTGATGTTTTATTTATTTCTTGCATTTAAATTTATGTGTAACACCATAGGGTACCCAAGGGAATCAGTATTTCAACGTATTATGTACTTGTACATGGATGTGTTGACAATAAAGAACTCTTGAGCACTTATCATGGGGATGATACATGGCAGGCAGGCCTTGATGAGGCTTGTGGATGTAGGACCTAGTGGGCAGGTGGAGGAGTTAGATTTACTTATGAGCTTAGAGATGCAACATGATGCTGTGAGTCTTGTATTCGCACAATTTGTTCTGTATGTCGTGTATGGGTGGGAATGAGCACCCAGTGATATAGTGGGCTGTTTTCACCACCAAAGCTGAGCAGTTGTGCAGTTAGCATTATATAAGACCTATGCAAAGTACCTGTGCCAATTTCCATATATACAACTGTATGTGAAGTCAGTAAAAAAATAAAATAAAAACAGTCCACTGTAGTAAGCTGCACTGAGAGCTGAGAACCATGAAATATAATGAAATATAACTCAAGCATTACTTACCTACAGAAATATACATTTACTGTTTCTGTTGATGTTTATTTAGTAAAGCTTAAAGTGTTCCTGTAACACTTATCCTGTTATTTCAAAGTAGTTTTTCATTTTAAGCCTTGTTTTTTGGCAGGTGATCTATAGCTGTATTCTACCTATGAGTCGAATCAGATCTATGTTGTAGCGTGCTGACGTAAATTGTGTAGTTGATTAGTTTACCTTCCAACCTCTTATCCAGTACAGGGTTGTGGTGGCGCTAGTATAACCTAAATTACAAAATAAATGGTATCTATATGTCAGTTTCTCACAATCTTGTCCAATAGATAATGAATGGATTTACATGACCCTGTTGGAGTCTCTGGGTGAAGGTTCAAGAGGTTTCGTATGGAATGGTGAAATTCAGTGGAATATAGATATGGGCTAGTAACTACATTCTACCTCAACCAGCAGATCTATTAGCGACTAATACAGAACATTTTATTTGACACACATAATACGACGTATTGGCCCACCTACCGGTGAAGTGGAAGGATATCGGTCACTCGTTGATCTCTGTTTGTACAGCGCGGCCTCCGGACGCCAGAGGGCAGTAATATTGTGAGTAATAAAACTTCTAGCGAAGAGGACGGAGTCGGTCTGCCTGTCATCGAAAAGCCCCCAGTTAGTATCGGACAGGGTTGGCAAAAAATACGTCCAGGCTGGGAAACGACAGTTTGTGGCGGAGAAGGAAACTCCATAGACTGAGGGTGAAAGTAGAGACGAGGGGGCGAGGCTCTGCCGCTGGAGGTAGGCGAGACTCGGCTTCTGAGATCCGGCGTGCTCGTAGGCCGCAGAAATTCTCAGGTGCTTCACTGTTTGCAAGGATAACCGCCCACTGCCCGGGCTGGACTCGGTCGCGGGCCGTTGTAGGAGAGGGGTCCCCGAAACGAGGCGATACGGGGGCAAGGGGCGTTCGCGCAGGCCTTCGGGGGTTTGGCCGACTCGCTCATCTGATGCAGTCGGACATATCACAAGCCTGGACTCGGCGGGCTGTCAGATGGGCTAGCCGCTAGCGTGACTGCCTGCCCCCCCCCAATGGGAGTTTAGCTAGCCGCCTCTGTCAGGCCGCTTCATCGGGACTAACCGCTGGCTAGTTAGCTAATGGGTCGGTTTGCTTGTAATCTGGCTGTGCGGGTCCCGGGTTAAGGGGCCCGTTGTGGAGGCCTCTGCGGCAAGGTGGCTGTTCGGCTGGGCGTAAGTTCAGCCTCTGTGGGTTTGCGTCTGGTTGTTCCAGGCCCCGTCGCACTGTCAGCATGATTAGAGAAACATTTGGGGCATTTATTTAAAGTTATGTGATTCATGCTTTTTCCCCTTTTCATGTTATAGTTAGTGGTTTTTATTTTCAAAAAACGCGGCTGTATTGTCCGGTTATAAGTTTGTGGCGATTTGATTTAGAAAACTTCAAAGAACATTTCGGTATCCGGTGTTGTATTCTGACTATGGACTCGATGGTACAATTAGAAAGTTAGATTGTGACTTTTTTCAGAAGTCGAATCAGTTTGAGTGGGTTTCTTGTGTTTTGTGCAGCTAAACTTCATTTCGGGGGGTGAAGCCTGTCACCCCTGAATTGGCACGTTGGCTGTCATTAACGCCCCGCATGAATCGCCGGCGCTGATCCGGGGGCTTCGCTGCTTGCGCGCTGTTGGCTGCGGCGAGCTGAATGAATCCTCCGTCGCACGTCCGTGTTCTTATTTGCTGTTTAAGTGTAAAATGATCGCGTGTGGGGATGGAGTTTACATTTCACACCAACTGTACGATTGCGGTTAAAACTACACAGGGAACTGTTTTTACTGAAACTGTACTCGAGAATATACCCGTCTCACCGGCTGCTGGGCTATAACAGTTGGACTTATAAATGTTTTTATCTCTCTGAGTACCTTCCCGGCTGTACATACAGTATTATGAACACGGCGCAGTACGGGATGGGCGGTGATGAAAGCTCATACGGATCTGTCAAATGGGTAAAGGTTCGGTATCATCACGCTGATTTTCTGAGGATGCTATAGGGAAGCTAGGGAGGCCCAGTGGCAGGAACGACTGGTCCCGGAGTTTCGTTTTCGTCTCCGTCCCCCGCACCAATCAATGGCTGTTGGAAAAGGGGAAGTTCTATCTTCGAATATATTCTAGATTGTTCGGCACAGTTTGGGTCATTTCACCGGACTTTGCACTTTCCGGAAAAGTCATCGGGTTTTTTTTTTTTTTTTTGCCGTCGTTTAGGTCAGAATGAAAGCTGCGATCTCTGGGCCGGGTTAGTAACGAAGACTACGCAGAGGATTTTTTTTTTATATAAAATAAGCTTATTTTGAAACCGTCTAAAAGCCGCTTCTCCTGTGGCCACGCGGTACACTTACTGTGTGCGATTTTTAAGAAGTAATTTCAAGTTACAATTATTTAATGTTACGTCCCTGTATCTCCTCGAGTTGCGCCGCGATGCATTTGATGGACTAGTAATGAGCCAGGCTTCGGCTGCCGCACGCAGAGAGCCGAGGGCGCTTGTGTGCTGTGTCCGCGTCTTTCGCTTCAAGTCGTATCACTAAATCTTGGATCATAATTTCAATTGTTTCGAAACTGATCCATACCGTATGACTGCTGACGGTGAGATCATGCATTTTTCTTAATGCCATATCATGCAACAGTTTGCCTGTAACCCAGTTAAATTTGCTTGGCAAAACATTTGAGAGAAGAGCTCTTTGACATGGTAACTTTGCCATCAAGTCGCATCACTAGCCTAATTCAAATATAGTCATTTTTTTTTCGCGTTTCTCTGTGTGTAGTTTTAACGTTTACATAGTTTGAGATTTCAACTTCCTAGACCGTCTTAGCCTAAACATTTTTGCATAACTTGAAAAAGTGATGCCGCTTTAGCGTGTACTCTGGGCAGCCCTGCTGAATCTTGATTGTTGTGGTGAGAGTTACTTAGTTTTGGGGAGATGCTGTAGAAATGTCAATCGTCTTCTGAATATAATGGGACTGAATGACATTCTTTCTGCGGCGATTAAAGCAACAGAAACTACATTTGAAAAATTCAACAGCAGTGTGTCTTACCAGAAATCACGACTTGGTTACTGAAGATAATCCACAGACCTTGTTGTGAGTTGTTTCAAGCAGAAACTATTTTCTTTCTACCAAACTCCACACACCAACCATGCCACTGTGTCTAAGATGAAACTTGGTAGGGTCGGGTCGATATCTGAATTTGCATTTTTGACTATTGCAGCAAAAGTATCTAGATTATTGATCCACTTAAATCAAAAGGCAATGCAAAACCTGCGTATTTTTCCATCTTAACTGTATTAACTGTATTTCTAAGAAATGCTTTGGTAATAAATCTACAATCTACAGAATTAACCATGTGATGTTTTATTTTAAAGAAAAAAGTCACAAAGTAGTGCTTAAGAGACAAAAAATCATTGAGTTAAATGGTGCTTTTTTAAACATAAACACCAAATGATACATTTACAAAATTAAACATAAGGTATGTGTTCAGCTGCTGGTACATCAGGTCATCTATCCCTGCGTAGATTATGCTGCTGTTGTGCTTTACAAGTGTTTCTTGAGGCACATTCCCACCGAAATTATGTTATTCCACTAGCAAGTTTCATGACCAACACTGGCAATATTAGACAAAAGTATATCCATTATTGAATAAATTTTCCAATGCAAAAATAATGAAACGCAAGCAAAAAGGTATGGATTAATGTATTAAATGTAATTGAGGTCCAAAAATAATTGCATCTGCCCAGTTTTTGCTCCGCTACTTTTATTTCCTTTTCCGGAGCTTCTGCATAACTTCCACGTTAGTGCCTGTGCCTGTGGTCACCCAGTTGGCAACCAATCGCTGTAAGTCCCTCCCCAGTGGTGCCTCTGAGGAACTACAATTGGA
The DNA here is from genome assembly GCA_026781065.1 of Mormyrops boulengeri. Classification (NCBI taxonomy): domain Eukaryota; kingdom Metazoa; phylum Chordata; class Actinopteri; order Osteoglossiformes; family Mormyridae; genus Mormyrops; species Mormyrops boulengeri. Next base: position 17,149,981 of record JAODLD010000069.1, read on the forward strand.
CTGAGTTCCTGCAGTAAGAACACAACAGAAGTTCTTGGTTCTGGGGGGAAAAAAGTTCCTGTGGTGGAATAGTGCCTTATCTCCTACACCAGTTTTTGCTTTCTTCGTGCGTCTCACGTGATACATGATGATGGATAAAAAAACAAAACAAAACAGATGGAGGGTGTATTTGCAAGTTGCACCGGTACACCTTGTTATAAAATTTAGTTGCACCATCAAAATGGTCATAAAATGTAACCAAATGGTTGCGGTCTGGAGCCCTGTGCTTATATAGCTCATGTTACATTTTTGTGTGCAAGCAATCCATAGATAATGTTTCTTAAATTCCATTTAAAAACTGCCTATAATTTCCAATATTTGGTTCACAAGTACTTGTAAAATTTCTATGTGGTTGGGCAGAAATGGCAGAAGGCTTTACACCCTAATGCCCAGTCTAGCACAGGAATGCCTTTTCTTATTGTGAGTTTACAACTCATGACAAAAATCCAAAAACTACTGAAGATGCAAAGTATTCTTTTCACCTTTAATTTTCCCCAGTTGAAACAGGAGCAAGGAAATATTGCTCAAATAAATAGCCCACCAGCAGTGGTCATTATCATATAATGAAGGTAAACGATGCCCAAATTTTGGAGTTGAATAATTATGAAAAAAACATTAAGATAGGAAGCTATGCTTTAGTATGGATTTTTAGCGAGAAACACAAGCATCTTTACTCTGCTAGGGTTTCGCTGTGTTCGCAGTGGACATGCAATTTGCGGCATCTTTTTAGCAGGGTGTGCTTATCACAGAACTGCAGTAAAAAAAAAAGGTCTTCACAATATCACATTGCAATATAATTGCACTTATATGCCGCATGCACAATAAACACCGGGGCTTTAGATGAGCTGTATAAATCTGAATTAATTTATTATATTTATTAAATTCTGCTAGCAGACCACACCACATGCTACTGTTTTGGTATATATCTTGGAAGAAATAAGGACTGAAGTGGCGGTGAAGAAAGAGCTTAACGGCCACCACATCATTTGAAAGGGGAGATTTTGTGGATGAACAAGGTTTAAAAAACAAAAAAATGATGTCAGTGGGGTGGTGGTAGTTTTTGCAGTTTAAGGTCTGATACATTTATTAAACACAATGGTACACCAAATGTATGCAGATTGCTAACTTTACACAAAACAGCTCTCATTAATATTTTAGGTGTTCTACTAATCCGCTTACCAAATTGTGGGCGTAAGTAAACGTCCGTTTAGTACAGAAAAGCTGGTGTTCGGACAATGTTTACGTCCATCCTCTGAAGCCTTGGTGATTATTGCAAATACACCATATAATCGCGATATGATATTGTGCAGCCCTAGAAAAAAATGGATTTTTCGTGTATTTTTTTCATTCTGAAAATGCAATTTAGCCCAGTGAAAATAGAATTAGTTATAACTGACAATGAAAACTTTCCACAGATTTTTTGATTGTATTGATATAGGTGGGGAAAAAATATATGTATCGATAATATTGATTATCTGCCCAACCCTAGCGCCAGGGCGCTCATGCTACTGACAACATGATTAGATATAGACATCAGTGCTATAACTTTGATGCTTGGTGAGCTATAAATTATTATTAGTAGTAGTAGTAGTAGTAGTGGTGGTAGGAGTAGGTATTATTACTTTTAACTAAGACAATATTGTTGCTTTTGGTTATTGTTGGTAGCTGATCCTAACCAATACTGCTAGCTCACCTACACCACTCAGTTTGCTAAAATTACAGCTCAGCCGTGGTGGATGCCATTGTTGTTTACATCCTGTCACATCCCCAGGCTGGCACAAGCACCCCAGCACTATCTTCTGCGTAGTAATACAGTTGGTGTGTGATGTTTGGTAGAAAGAAAATAGTTCCTACATGAAACTGCTCACTACAAGGTCTGTGGATTATCTCGAGTAACCAGGTCATGATTTCTGGCAAGAGATATTACTGTAGAAATTTATTTCTTTGGTGCTTTTATCATGCCATGCAGTCCTGTTGTATTTGGGAGAGGACTGAGATTTTTCCGACCAATATCTCCAGAACTAGGCAACTCTCACCACAGCAATCTAGATTGATAAATAACACTACAGCATATCTGAATTTTTATTTTTTTATTTTTTTTTAATTTTGCAGTGGACTGCCCCATTAACGTCAAACAGGATTGTCACTGTTAAACTAGCTGTTAAGAGTCAAGATGTGTATAGGACTTGATTAGTAGTGGTGTGTGGGGTTTAGCCGGCTGGGTGCTGGGCTTGGAGATCACCTCTGTCAGGGCTGTGGTTGTATGCTCTTGGGGGTGATCTTGTGCTGGCTGGTCATCTGACCTGGTGTATTGATGGCACTCTTGGTGTTTTGCAGCAATCATGGTGGGTGAACGCCGTAATGGGAACCTGCTGGTGCAGCTGGGTCCTAAGCAGCAGGCCTACCCCGAGGAGCTAATTCGGCAGCGGCGCACACACGACGGCCAGACAGAGTACCTGATTCGCTGGACCCTGTTGCCCATAGAAGATGGAGGTGGCTCTGGGGGCGGGTCTGGTGAAACTGGTGGGGGTGGTGTGGGCAGCGGCTCAGGCTCTGGTGGCTGCCCGTCTGGGGAGAACAAGGCTGAGAACATCCTTATGTGGATGTCTGCAGAGGATGTGTATGCCAACTGTCCCGCCTTGCTCGGTAAGCGCAAGGCGGACGTCCAGCGCCCCCTGGAGGAGCAGCGGCCCAGCGGCGAATTTCCGGCTGATGTCACTTTCGATGAAGTAGAGCTCTCCGACATGAAGGATGATGTTAAGAACCTGGTTCGCCGTGCCCGCAAGCAGATGGCCAAGAAGAGCGACCTGGCCATCAGCATCACGCACACTATACACGTTCTGAGCGCCTACGCTAGCATTGGCTCGCTGGTGGGTGTGTTCAAGGAGACGGGAGCACTGGACCTGCTGATGGAACTGCTGTGCAACAAGGAGAGGCAGACGCGTCGCAGTGCTGGCAAGATGCTCCGCGCTCTGGCTTCACATGATGCAGGTATGCCTCTCCCCAATCTCTTACTGTCACATCCAGCTGATACGGATTTGGCTGTTGTTAACCGCATTATCCCAAGAAGTCAAAAGGACTCCTTCAGAAGGTTTCTGAAGTCAGTGAGGGGTGATTTAGCCTCAAAATCACTGCATTTTCGTTATTCAATCAATATTTATTTATAAAAGTTCATAATATCTTGGAGTAAGTAAAATAACTTGCTTCATATGATTTGGAATAATGTAACCAACTATTACAAAATCTCATTGATTAATACACTAACATTAGGTAAATATTTGTTAGTCCTGTTTGTCATTTAGCCTAGCCTACTTTTCATCCCTGGGGAAAGCGATTATGACCTGGCATGTAGGCTAAATGTGACTTTTAACAGAAACGTGAAACATAACAATCGCTGAATTTCATCACTATCATTTGTAACATATCTGTTATCATTCCCACCTGATGATCTTTAGACTCCCTATCCAGGTGCCTGACTTATTATGGGGTTATGTTCTGGTGAACCCACCATAAGTGGAAAATATTGTTGAATTTAAGTCGAATATGAATATAAGTAAACAAGTACTGTCACTGAATAAGTAAATAATTAGTTTAACTGACTAAATACCAGTAATTGAAAAGTAAACAATACAAGTTTATTTGGTTAAATACAGAAAAAAACAGTACAGTTGTTAAACACTGTATTAGATGTTTATACTCTTGATCGCTACAGAGACTGGATGCGTGGATGCTGCCATTGCCCAGGAATCAGTAGAAAGTATCGTACAGCCCAGGGACAAATTGGAATTCAAAGTTGACAACTGAATGCACCTCACTATTGCACAGTCGTAAAGTTGAGCCATCGTAAAGCAAGGTGCATCTGTATGGTCAGGGTCAGCAAGAGACTGAGGCTTTGCCAGGTTAGATGTGTTGCCCCCGTGTAGCAGCGTTTGCATGCTAGGGCTGTCCCTCTGCGGGGTTCACCCTTTTCGTTGAGTTTAAAACCAAAATAACGCAATATTTCAATTCTGCCTCCCTGCTTATCAACTACAGGCGGACGGCTTCTCCCCACGTGAAATAAGTCCGAGTGTGTCACCCCAGAGCATAGATTCCACTATGTGACGTAATTTCTTAAACTGTTTTTTGATTTGTGTAATAGAGGTGTGGTTGGGGTAGGCCTCGGTCGCCCCAGTGATCAGAACAAGAGTTTAGGAGTTGGTTGGTTTGATCTACATTTTTGCATTTAAATCTTTATTGTAATAGTTTCATTTTGTGATCTCACCAAGCAAAACTCTATAAGTGATTGTCTGCTTTTGCTCCTGGTGCCTTTGGGGTTTTCCTGCTCAGTGTTTAGTTTGCATGCACTCTGTGTCTTTTTGAACCTTGAATTGGCCCTGGTGTGTCGATAGGCTGCCATGTTGGGTGTCTCTCGCATTCCTATCAGATACCTGCGTGTTTGTGGTGAGTCGGAGATGCCTCTGTGGGTAACTGGAGAGTACGGCTGATGAGGAGCCATCGCGGCTCTGGCAGCTGCACCAAGCCCTTCTGGCTAAGGTGCTAGTCATGTACCTTAAGGGGCTAAATGATTAGCCCTGTCATGGAGGCCTCAAGTCATCCATGGTGAAGTGTGTCTTACTGGTAAGCTCTCCAGCTAGGGCTTACTCACTGGTAGAGAAGGGGCCACATAGTTTGTGTTGGTCTTCATAGGGAGGTGCCCATTCTAGAGGTGACACTTGCTCCTTTGTAGTCATATGAAGTGTGGAAACAGACCCTTGATTGGCAGTTTTCATTTTGTCAGTTTTGCGGCTCTCCATAGTGGCTGTGACTTTGGCTGGTGACAGTGTCCTGATGCAGTGTCACCTCCATGCCGATAGGTCTTTTCTTGTCCTTAATGTTCATCTTGCTGCTGTAGCCCACCTAACCAAACTTAGATTGTGTGAAGGTGGTAGATATGTCTTGCCGTGACTCAGAGTGTGGGGGATCTCTAAGAGCCCCTCCCACTGACTGTAATCTGCTTCCCCCACAGTGTTCCACATACCACGTTAGGGCACGTCACAATGCTGAGGTCATGTGCATGCTTTAATTTCTGCTGCTACCCTCGTTACTTGATGAAGTCTGTTGCTCAGGCAGCTTCTATTATTTGAGTAAACCACTGTGGCAGTCAAACAGGGTTATTTCTGCCATTTACTTTTCTAACCAAAATCAAAATCCTGAGGAATGTTGCCTAATTTCCCTGTTCTGATTTGTCCACTGGCTGCTCTGGCGTGATGGCATACATTTATGAGCAAGGAAGTCAAGACTCAAAACACTGAATGGCATCTAATCAACACCTCATGGGTCTATTGGGGATTCAGAGCGAAGTTTCTGCTGTGTGTTTTTTTTTTTTATTAAACGGAACATGATCAGTAGTAGATCGCTTTGTGGATATTTCCTCTCTCTGGTGCTCACACTACCCCCATATGAGCTTGGGGTCCCTTTGAGCTGATACTCATGGTGCTGCTGGTCTTCTCCCAGGGAGCCGAGCCTACGTCCTCCTGTCCCTGAGCCAGCAGGATGGCATCGAGCAGCACATGGATTTTGACAACCGTTACACACTCCTGGAGTTGTTTGCAGAGACCACCTCCTCAGAGGAGCACGGCATCTCCTTTGAGGGGATCCATCTACCCCAGGTACTTTTGGGTTGTGCGTGTGTTTGTTTGTGTGCGTGCATGCATGCGTGTGTGTTTTGTCTCCCATGTGTTGCAAGTTATGGTGCTTTTATCGCTCTCTGATGGTGCTCTGCCCTAGATCCCAGGGAAACTCCTCTTCTCACTGGTCAAGCGTTACTTGTGTGTAACGTCCCTGATGGACAAGCTGAACACCGTGGGGACGGAGTCCAGTTCAGAGCGGCAGGAAGGTGGAGTCTCTAGCTCTGCCTCCTCTGGAGCAGGTCTCCAGACAGAGCAGTCGCGTGTGCAGCGTGAGTTTGAGTTCACAATGGCCATGGCCAACTTGATCTCAGAGCTGGTTCGCGTCATGGGCTGGGACCGCAACCGGCAGCCTCCCCCCGAGGGCCCGGCACCCGGTGGCAGTGAGGAGGAGCCGCCCCGTGCAGCCAGGTCCATCTTCCAGCCCCGCTTCTCTGCTCCGCTGCTGCCAGCTGTCTCGCCACCCAAGAAGAAGGTGGCTAACAGTTTCAAAACGCGTGCCGACTTTGCTAGCCGCTCCGCCTATGTGGAGTATGTGCAAGAGAATCTGAAGGGCGGTATGCTGGTCCGCATGCTGGAGGACTATGAGGAGGTCAGCGCCGGTGATGAGGGTGAATTCCGCTACAGCAACGATGGCTCGCCTCCTGTGCAGGTACCTGTCCTTCATGTCTGTGGAAAAATATGAGATTTGTGAGGTTTTCTTTGAACTTGGACTGCATGCTATTCCTCTGTCCAGCCTGGGACCCTGTTTAGTACACATGTCCATGTAGGTGCCCCCATGTTAGCTCAGCGTCAGCAAATGGTGTGGGCCGGTTCACATGGGCGATCCAGTTACAAACCAGACAAGTCCCTGGCCCCAGTCCACATCCATAGCAGTAGGTCATTCGGTCCTCACTGCTTTTCAGCACTCGGGAAGCAGCTTGGAATCTGATGGTATACAAGAGTTGATCAAAAAACAGGGAGTAATCAAACATTAGCCCTGACTTTTCAGAGACCATGTACAGTATCGTAAGTTATGTTGCAGTATATATGACGGCCCACAGCCTTATGAACAGTTCTGAGGTAAATTAGGTTTAATCTTTGTGCCGGTGACCAGGGTTTTATTGTGCTGATTGGTTCTGCTTCTCCGTCATTCCCGCAAGACCGAGAGTAAACCCTGTCCTCTCGGAAGCCACTTTCCCTGCTTATGTGAGTTATTTTGGTCCCCGACTCTCTCATGTGGGATGTACTTTTTTCATTTCCTGAAACAGGTTAGTTTTCTACATTTGATTTTGTGTAGTGTTGAACGAGTGCCAGCCCCATTCCACGTGAAGGTTGTCCGATTCCGAGGCTCATGGTATATCTTGCTGCCATTGTTCCTCCACGCTTCTGAAGGACATGTTCTCTATGTTGTAGGTGTACTGGAACTCCCTGTCTCGCACTTACTGGGTGCACTGGCACATGATCGAGATCCTGGGCAATGGCAGCAGTGGGCAGGCAGAGAAGGAGACCCAAGAGAAGGCCTCCTCTCTTACGGAGACCCTCAAACTCACTGCTTGTAAGTCTCTTCGATCTTCATTGCCGTTGCTCTATTGCAGCTTTGAGAAGTTCTCTGTGGTCCTAATGGATCTCTAGGGCTTTGAGATGCAGTGTTTGTGCAAGTATGCCTTCTCTTTGGCGAAAGAGGAGCTATGTTAATGTCTGAGTGGCGAGTGCTGGTTCTGGTCTGACTGCCTCTTGCCTTTCTGGCAGTGAGCCAGACGTTCTTCTCCAAGCCACCCGGGGGCCTGTACTCTCTGCCCTACCTGGCCGACAGGCTGCGGGAGGACAGCGGCACGCTGAGCCGGGCTGAGTGGTGGGAGATCCTCTTCTTTGTCAAGAAGCTGGAGCCCAAGCAGCAACAGGAGCTCTTCAGCCTGCTGAGGCAGAGTCTGGATGATCAAGTAGGGCTCTGGACTGGCCCCATGCTCACAACAGATTTAAGTATTTAAATCTGTATTTAAACGTGAAAGAAGCTAAATAAAGCTAAAGCAATGAAAATGCCTCTGGCCACAGTCAAATAAGGGAAGGCAGTCTGTTGTACATGTGTGTTTTGTGAACACACCCGTATTTCTGTGATCGCAGATTTCAGAGCTGGATGAGGTGACTTTGATCCAGGTGTCGGTGCCGAGCGAGGTGGCTCACAAGCTGCTGAGATACCTGAAGCAGAGCCTGCCACCGTCCTGCCTGTGTGATCTGTTGTGCTCACACGCTTATGTCAAGCACTGCCTGCGTCACGGGGGGCCCGGCGATGAGCTGCTGTCCAACGCCCTGAGCCCCATGGAGCTAGGGGACCGGTGCCCTGTGGAGGCTGCCTCCTCACATGCCACTCTGGGCTCTGTCTCCAAGAAGGCCAAGAAGGACATCCCCCTGGAGCCTGGCGCTGGCTATGAGACCGAGAGCGAGCTGCCCAAGGAAGATGACCCTAAGGACCCAGAGGAACTGGAGGAGAAGATCAAAGGTCAGAGCGTGGAACCCCCCCCCCGACAATCTTTACATGAGATGGCTACCTGTGCCACTTGAATTGGTCTTCTTCCTGAATTTTGTTATTAAGAATGTTTGATTTTTTTTCCTGTACTTGTTCAGTGGGTCAGTGCCATCTCTGATTACAGGGACTGATTACCGGGCCCATGTGATTACTAAATTGAGCTGTAGATGACTGTCTTAGTGGGTGCTTCTCAGTACCAAGAATGCAAAGATTGTACTTGTGGTCTTGGCAAGAGCGGTCTTGCTAACTTGCCTCCCAAGAACGAACTTAGGGCACAATGAATCATGTTATTGTTCTCGTTTGGTGAGGGTATGCATCCTTGAAATTTGGGGTGGGGCAAGAACAACATCCAGGGATTTTTGCCATCCTCTGTACTTCTGTTATTAGTATTGCAAGTCATCTTTGGGAATGGAAGGTGATGTAAAATGGGTATGAGAAAACACAGGTACAGTCAAGTACTCCGTACTGAGAAACACCTATTGTCAATCTAATTTTCCTACCAAACAGTCTTGGTGTATTCTCTCTGTGCACAGTTTTCAACAACCCCAAGATCCAAGGCAAGAAGAGTTGTTTGGAGAAGATGGGGGAGGTGGTGGACATGATCAAGAAGAGTTCTTGGGACCTCCGGCTGCAGTTGGCCGGCATGAGGGTCATTTTCAAGCTGCTGGATGAGGAGGGGGCCCAAGAGAGGAGCACCCTGAGGTCGGACTCTGCACAGACCATTCGGTGAGGGTTCGGACTGCTCTTAGTGGCATACAAACATGAAAATGAATTCCAAATTCATAATGTTACAGATCATATTTTGTTCTTTTCACCATTCTCCATACAGAGACAAGATCCTGAAGCTGCTGGTGGAGGTGCTGAGTTCAGATTCCTTGTGGAATGTTCTGACCGGCCTGCGGCTAACCCACGCCCTCATGCAGAAGTATGAGTGGAGGGTCTCCTTTGCCACAGAAGGTGGAGTGAAAGCCATTCTGTCCTGCATGCAGGAGTACTTCATGTCTACCCAGGTCCAGCAGATTGCCCTGGCGGTGAGTTTTCAGGCATGCTGATGGGTATGGAGTGTGGTTTTTGTTGTATAGATAGAACTGACAGTACTTCATAGCTGCTGATTCCAGAAAGCCATCATGTTCTGTGGCCAACTGAGTGATTTCCTCCCAGGCATTGAAGGTCATCACGGGGGCCAGTATGCACGACCCACACAGCATAGGCGGTGGGCCACCACTTGCAGAGTCTGGAACACAGGTGATGCTTGAAATCTTTGCCAGCATCGGCTCTGCCACCCCCGAGGGTTCCAAGGGGCTCTTGGGTGCCATCCCTGCTGCCACAGAGCTGATGCTCAATACACCGGGGTAGGTGGAAGTCAGTGTGGAATACTCTGCTAGTGTGACTCCAAGCCCTTGAAGTACCCAGAGTAAATAGAGAACAGTGCATCACCTCTAGGTACACATTACTCAAGCTGTTAGATGATTTCTACACTGTTTGGGGCTGCAGGACTGGTGATGGTGACCTGCTATGAAGCAGTATGATTCTTTACCGCATGATGGTCCATAAGGCTTGTCATAGAAACATTGTAGTTTGAGTTTTCACCATTAATCAAGTGGCTTTGTCAACCGTGCATGTTCCACTTTTTTTTAGCTTGGACTGTAAAGTACAACTCCAGTTGTAAAAAAGTTGGGCCGCTGTGCAAATTGTAAATAAAAACAGTGTGTAATGATATAAAGAGCTCGTAAACCCATATTTTATTCATAACAGAACACAGAAAACATATCAAATGTTTAAACTGAGAAAATTTATCTTTTTAAGGACAAAATAAGATAACTTTCAATGTCATGGCAGTAACAGGTCTCAAAAAAGTTGGGACAGGGCCATGTTTACCTCTGTGCGGCATGTCCTCTTAACAAGAGTCTGTAAACATCTGGCAACTGAGGAGATCAGTTGCTCGAGTTTTGGGAGAGGAATGTTGTCCCATTCTTGTCTGATACAGGATTCTAGTTGCTGTCCTAGGTCTTCTGTGTCGTATTTTTCATTTTATGATGCGCTAAATGTTCTCAATGAGTGTAAGATCTGGACTGCTGGCAGGCCAGTTCAGTACCCAGACCCTTCTTTTACGAAGCCATGATGTTGCAATTGATGCAGTGTGTGGTTCTGCATTGTCATGTTGGAAAATGCAAGGTCTTCCCTGAAAGAGACGTTGTCTGGAGCATATGTTGCTATAGAACGTGGATATACCATTCAGTATTGATGGTGCCTTTGCAGATAAGCAAGCTGCCTATCCCATATGTACTAATGCACCCCCATACGATCAAAGATGCTGGCTTTTGAACTGAGTGCTGATAACATGCTGGGTGGTCCTTCTCCTCTTTAGTCCAGATGACATGGCGTCATTGGTTTCCAAAAAGAATTTCAAATTTAGATTCGTCTGACCACAGAACAGTTTTCCACTTAGCCACAGTCCATTTTAGATGAGCTTCGGCCCAGAGAAGACGTTGGTGCTTCTGGATCATTTTCAAATATGCCTGCTTCTTTGAATGATAGTTTTAACTCTTAATCTGCGGATGGCACGGCGAATTGTGTTCAATGACGGTGTTTTCTGGAAATGTTCCTGAACCCATTTAGTGATTTCCGTTACAGAATCATGTTTGTGATGCAGTGCCGCCTAAGGGCCTGAACATCACAGGCATCCAGTATGGTTTTTAGGCCTTGTCCCTTACACACAGAGATTTCTCCAGATTCTCTGAATCTTTTGATTTTATTATGTACTGTAGATGATATATTCAACCTCTTTGCAATTTTACACTGAGGAACTTTTTTCTGAAATTGCTCCAGTATCTTTTGATACAGTATTAGGGGGATTGGTGATCCTCTGTCCATCTTACTTATGAGAGACACTGCAACTCTAAGATGGTCTTTTTATACCCAGTCATGTTACTAACCTGTTGCCAGTTGACCTAATTAGTTGCAAATTGTTCGTCCAGCTGTTGCTTTTTTTGTACCACTAACTTTTCCAGCCTCTTACTGTCCCCATCCCAACTTTTTTAAGACGTGTTGTTGTCATGAAATTCATTTTATAGCAAAATGTCTCAGTTTAAACATTTGATATATTTTCTATGTTCTGTTGTGAATAAAATATGGGTTTATGAGATTTCCATATCATTGCATTCTGTTTTTATTTACAAATTGCCCAACGTTCCAGCTTTTTTGGAACTGGGATTGTAAGTGTAGACCTCTGTGTGGTGGTAATCACCTCCAACCTATACCAGCACACCTGCAGAGCTTTGAGGGATACCCTGCACTGCATCAGCACTGCTCATTTGCCTGTGTACTCTTTGCTCAGGTGCGCGCTGGCAGTACGAAATGGCCTACTGCTGCTCATCATGCTTATCTCCAGCCACAAGAGCCTGGCTGAGCAGCTGGTGGCCTGTGGTGTAGTCTCCGTTCTGAAGAAATGTCTGTCACTCCTCCGGCCGGAGAGCACGCTGGCCATCGTAGCCCTCAATCACATCTCCATGGTACACAAACTGGAGAAGAAAGGTGAAAACCGCTGATAACTTAACCTTGTCAGAAAAACATGAAAAAGGTGTCCGTTTAGGTCCTGTTTTCACTGGGCTTTGTGGCAGGAGTAGTAGCTGGAAATGGTAATATCAGTAGGGGTGTAAATCATTAGCCCCAAGGCTATTTGATTAAGATTATTGAGGGAATGATTCAAAATCGTTAATATCTGTCACAGTTCAATTATTTGGTTATTTTGACAACCTAAATTCAAAACATTTTGTAACTTTACTGACAAAGTGTACAGATATACACTATTAATGGTGTACAAAGAAAGTAGCATCTCGGAGCATTCATTTTTATTATTAAACAGGGAGAACAAGCCAGTATAAATTGTCATAACTACTGAATTGTACAGCAAAAGACAAACGCATAAAGGAAGCAGTAGCAGATTGAGGGGTTTGCCTGGAGCGGGCAGTGGTTCTCAATCCTGTTCCTGGCGCCCCACCTGCAGAATGTTTTCTTTCTAACCCCAGCTTAATCAGGCTTATATGGTCCTTAATAGGCTAAAGCTGGTTACAGACCGAACGCGGCATTGGTGTCCGCGCCGCGGGGCTTCTGCGCAAAGAGTAGGCGTGGTTTTCAAAACTCTCTCTTGTCATTTTGGCTCGCGGTCAGTAGCGACGATGTATATTTTGCATACAAAAAGATGGTACACTTGTGTAATGTAGCTCTGGGAACTCAGACACGGACAATATAAGTTTTAAGAACATAAGAAATTTACAAACGAGAGGAGGCCATTCGGCCCGTCAAGCTCGTTTGGGGAGAACCTAACTAATAG
>JAODLD010000069.1:17166009-17176514 GCA_026781065.1 Mormyrops boulengeri
GTTAGGTTCTCCCCAAACGAGCTTGATGGGCCGAATGGCCTCCTCTCGTTTGTAAATTTCTTATGTTCTTATGTAACTTATGATGCCAGACATTGCTAACGTTTCTGGTGGTTAAAAATATTGTTTGTGTTGCCACCTGTTGCTTGAAAGGTATCTTTTCAAAATTACCGTAGGTTGGTCCAAGTCAGATTTCAGGAATCAAAACCATTACCACAAAGTCAACTGGCCATTTCCAGTCACTAGCCGATAGATTGATCAGCACATGATTAGTCGTTTCTCTTTAGGTGGTTGGCTATGTTATGCAAATCATTTTCTCATGCCTGTTGTAATAGATGGTGCTGGGTCAGATTGAGGAGCATCGTCGCAGCCACCAGCCAATCAACATTCCCTTCTTCGATGTGTTCCTACGAAATCTATGCCAAGGTCAGTGTATCAGCAGCATCCGGACTATACCATTTGATTGGTTTGTCCCCTGTTGTGATTTTGTGAGTAGTTTATGATTGGTTTCTGATGCTTTTGATGCTTAGAATAAGATTCTTTGTGTGGGTGCCTTTGATCATGTGGATTGGTTTGCTACTGACAGGGTCCAGTGTGGAGCTGAAGGAGGACAAGTGCTGGGAGAAGGTGGAAGTTTCCTCCAATCACCACCGAGCAAACAAACTCACTGACAAGAACCCCAAAACGTACTGGGAGTCAAATGGTTGTACGGGTTCCCATTTCATCAATATCTACATGCACAAGGGGGTGGTGATCAGGTAGGCGTGACTCGTCCGACACTACTTTAGTGGGAGTGTCATTATCTCTGAAGATCAGAAATCCTATTCTGAGACCGTATCTCTGCCCTCATCTCCTCCTCATTGACTTCTGCTGTACAGTTGCCGACTACATAAAACAGGAAGAGGCAGGTGAGGCTGACCTAGCACATCTTGTCTCTCTCTCTCCCAGGCAGTTGGCAGTGTTGGTAGCCAGTGAGGATTCCAGCTACATGCCAGCCCGCATTGTTGTGCTAGGTGGAGAGGACCCGACAAATATCAACACTGAGCTGAACACAGTGAGTGATTCATCCACAGGCAGTGATTTCCACCTTGTATAACACTGTTTTGTGTCTTTTTTTTCTAATGTGGCCACGGTGGCTCTGTGTGTGCTTGTCAGGTGAATGTACCTCCCTCGGCCAGTCGTGTCGTTCTGCTGGAGAACATGACTCGCTTCTGGTCCATAGTGCAGATCAGGATTAAAAGGTGTCAACAGGTGAGATGAGTATGAATAGTAAATATCCCTTGTGCTTTCCTAAAGTTGATTGGATAACTGCCACATTTGCCTGTTCATAACCTGTATCCTCTCATGCAGGGTGGCATTGATACCCGGGTGCATGGCTTTGAGGTCCTGGGGCCCAAACCCACCTTCTGGCCTGTGTTCAAGGAGCAGCTATGCTGTCGTACCTATCTCTTCTACACTACCAAGGCCCATACTTGGTGCCAGGAGATCTTGGAGGACAAGGGTCAGCTGCTCCAACTCTTCAACAAGTAAGCCTATATACTGGCCCTGGGCCCTTTCCTCTCAGGAAAACGCCCTCTACAGCATTGATGAGGAATTGCTGTCTTTAGGCTCAACAGCGCTCTTCGGCACGAGCAGATGTTTGCAGAGCGCTTCTTGCCCGACGCGGAGGCCGCAGAGGCCCTGGGTCGCACATGCTGGGAGGCCCTGATTACCCCCATTGTGCAGAGCATCACCCTTACGGGTATGTGGGGGGGCTCCCTTGGCTGGAAGGCTTCTTGATGCTGTGCGGTCAGGGGCTGAACTCTCTTTGCTCTCGTGTGCCAGACACCCCCGTGCTCAGCCCGCTGTCCTGGCTGCTTGGCGAGTACCTGGACAACTCTGAAACAGCCAGACGTGGCAAGAGTCGGGCAGCCATCTTCAACTCCCGAGTCCGCCGGCTCACTCACTTGCTGGTCCACGTGGACACCAGTTGTGCCGACGGAGAAGAGCTCAAGCCTCCTGTGAAGTCCAGTGAGTGGCCCTTTCTCTCCGGCGCCTGCACTACGCACCCGTCTGATGGTCTGCATCCAGCTGGATCTCTTGGGTCTTCCAAGTAGTATTTAGCCTAGGTTACTGCCGGGCTGTAGACTGTTGATCATTCAGATTAGGGATGGGCCGATCCACATTTTCTCATTTCCGATCTGATTCCGATACACAGCTGCCAATTCCGATACAGATTCCGATACAAGAGCTCTTTTAACTCTGTTATACTTTATATATAATTTTTTTTTAAGCTAGTAAATACAGATGGAAAATATGTATGCCAAAATATTTAGGCTACTTTATATTAGGCTACTACAAACATACATAACATACTATTCCACCTCGTTTGTACATCTAGTTTTAAGTGTTTTTGAGACATTTGCAGTTCAATATGAATATCATTAGAGCAAGTAAACACAAGTGGCGAATGCTTAAAATACAACACAGTTTTTCTCCCATTGGCGCCAGCTCAGTTACACTTTGTTGCGAATGCAGCCCCTCTTGTATCACAAGCCTCAGGGAGTTCGCAAAACAGTCCAAGTTAGCGACTCCTAAATCATCCATTGCTTTTTTTGTCTCGCACAGTTGCGTGCTCTTTAAGTGGGATTGTCCATTAAATGCTATTCCCACCGCTCAAAACTTTATTTTACAAAGATTGCAAATCACTGTGCTACTGGTTTCTGTTAAAAGCGTAAAATACTCCCAGATCGTCACGTCTCCTCGTACTGCGAAGGGTATGCGCATGACGTCACAGCAGGCGGAAGTCACTGCACTCACACCCACTGAGTAGTAAAAAAGACTGAGGGGCAGCATTAGTGTTCGACTTGAATGCCGCAAAAAAACACATGTAAAATGGGAAACAGCTGTCGTGCGATTGATTGTGCAAATAGCTCCTACTTCGTGTTAAATCTTTTTAGAGATTGCCAAAAACTAAATAAGTAGGTATAGGACGTGGATCGGTCACACATAGCCGATACCCGATCCATCAAATAGATCTGGATCGACGCCGATACCGATCCAAATATCGGATCGGTGCATCTCTAATTCAGATCTTGATTTGGGGAAATCTGGCAGCCATTTTGGAGAACATGGCAGTATACAAGTCCAACTGAAGCTGCCCTAAGCTCTTCATATTGAATCTTTGCAGATATATTCAGATGTTTTTTTTAAACTATATATATTAGTCACATTGACACCCGCTGTATTGAAGATATCTGTTTTATTTTCAGAAGGTATCAACAGAAGCAAAGATTCGAAGAGTAAGTAAAGGTTTAGAGGCCTGTTGTAGCTAACTGATATCCCTCTCACCTTCATTATCATAACACTAACCATTGTGAAATGCATTTTTAATTTTTTTGGGGGGGGGGGGGGAGTGTGAACAAACTGTAAGCAGTTTGCCAGCTGTGAGGATGTAGCCTGGTGCTGGTGTGAGTTGCTATCACTGAGCACTGTGTATCTTTCAGATGGCAAAGAGGGAAAGAGCAAAGAAGTGGCGACTGTTGCAAAGCCCAAAGCGAAGGGCACCAGCAGCATCGCGGGCATAGCCCAGTGCTGGCAGGGGGTGGTCCAGCGACAGGTAAAGCCTGTTCCAGCCCATACTCCTCAGGCAGCTGTGCTAGCCAGTGCAAATCCCAATGCTCCCCTTCATAAGCGGCTAGAAAACCGAATGCTGTGTAAATCACAGTGGCCACCCTAAGCTATCACTTACTACCACTTCTCTGCTCCAGCAGGCATCTTTGGGTGTGACCTGTCATGTAGCTCTTACTATAGTAGAAATTTAATGTTAATGTTTGGACACAAGCATACCATAACCAGGGAGTCATTGCCTGGTTTCACTTAGAAGCAAGGTTGGCACAAATGTCGAGGACCCATAGAGACTTTTCTTCTAAACTATTTCCATACAAGCCGCTGCTTCTGCATCTGGCATAATAGGCGAAGAGTGTAAGTATTTTCTGTTGCAACACCCACCACGCTTTTAGGTGAAGTTGTTCCTGGACTCTGCGTGCAGCATGGATGACTTTGTGGAGCGGTACCGGAACATGTACCTGCGGCTGAAGAACACCATGGAGGAGCTGTTCGGCCAGCAGACGGCCTTCGTGCTGGCACTTCGCCAGGGCTTCTCCGCTGCCCTGCTGCAGCTGTCCATCCTAACGGCTATGCATGTGAGTGTAGGACAGACCCACGTCTGACGCCGCGCCCTCTCTGGATCTTTGAGGTAGTGTGAAGCTCCTTACTGCTCAAGTAACCAAAGGAAAGGTCACGGAACATGCGTTTACAGAATTCACATGGGAAACGTTCTCTTATTTTCATGCAGATCTGGAGATTACCAACACAGTTTCCACTAACCTTGCTCATTTTTAGAAACCCTATATTAGTTTAGTTCCAAATTGTCAAAGGAGAATCTGGGGTTTGGCAAAGGCTGAATTCTTGGGTTTAGTGAATGGACAGTAGCTGTGATTTAATGTTCTGCAGGTGAGTGAGCGGTTCGCCCAGTACATCGACCTGTTGATCCAGGAGAGTGGGGTTGACTCCGGCAATGTGGAGACACTCAACCAGCTGCA
Organism: Mormyrops boulengeri; assembly: GCA_026781065.1. NCBI lineage: Eukaryota > Metazoa > Chordata > Actinopteri > Osteoglossiformes > Mormyridae > Mormyrops > Mormyrops boulengeri. The sequence continues at coordinate 17,170,590 of JAODLD010000069.1, forward strand.
GCAGTTTCTGGAGCCCATGCTCTTTCTCTCTGGTCTGGAGCTGGCCAACACCTTCGAGCACTTCTACAGGTGCCAGTGACCTTTCAGTCTCTATTGCCCTTTAATTTAGTTTGGCCCCTGTACCATAAAACTCTCCCCACACATATGGGCCTCCCAGACCCTGCCTACGATGGTGCTCATTGGTTGAGTTTTCTGGTTCCTCCTCCCTGTGCTTTCTGCAGGTACTACCTAGGTGACCGGCTGCTGGGGCAGGGCAAAGTGTGGCTGGAGAGCGCAGTGATCGAGCAGATCGGGACCTGCTTCCCCAACCGCTTCCCTCAGCAGATGCTGAAGAATCTGAGCGAGTCAGAGGAGCTGCAGCAGGAATTCCACCTGTACCGGCTGCAGCAGCTGGACAAGTCACTGATGGACGTGGACGAGGAGGTGAGCCCGTCTTTATGGCAGCTAAGGATCAGAAGCTGACATACCTGTGATCTAAGGGAATATAATGCTATTCTTGGAAATCCCTAACTCACTCTGTGTATTTATCAGAGTATTTACTTCATTGCTGGGTTTGGTTGAACTAATAAAGGACTTAATTAGCTGGATGAGCATTTAATTGGCTAAATTACCTGTGCTGTGTGCTACCAGTGAAGCTGCTTCTTTTGTGCTTTTTTGAGTTTTTTTATTTTTTCTGGCCTGTCTTTTAATATGGAGGGTCTGCGTGTTTCTGTTTGAGATGATGGAAGACCAGACGTCAGGACCAGAGGAGGAGAGCGAGGTGAAGGTGCTGGTCCTTTCCCCACGCTGCTGGGCCGTGTCCTCACCCTGCTACCTGGAGAACCCCGACAGGTTTTTTCCCCCACAGCTCTGCAGCTACCTGACGGAGTTCACCGACTTCTACGCAAACAGTCAGTAAACCTTGTATCTCCCACAGAAAACGCCGCCTTCTAGTATATGTAATTGCTCTCATGCTTTTGAATGCCCATATTTGATTGGTGTTTTTTTATTGGGTGAATTTAAGAATGTATTAAAAACCTATTTGCAGTAAAGGAACCCTGAGTCTGGTACCTGCTTATTCAGTTTTGCTAATTTTCTTCAGAGCGACTCACCTTGTTGCTACTGCATGTGTTGGCAGGCCAGAGCATGTACAGCCTGACTCACAGCAAGCCCCGGCACCTGCAGTGGACGTGGCTGGGCCATGCTGAGGTGACCTATGGTTCCTGCACGCTCTACGTCTCCACGCTGCAGATGTACATCCTGCTGCAGTTTAACCACCGACAGGTAGAAATGGACTTTCACCTCTTTCCGCAGGAATGCCTCAGATTTCTTATTGCATCTGTTATGGTGCCTAGTTAATTGAAAGTAGCTTCGCCTAAGTTCTGCATTCTGAAGTGGTCCATGAAGTGTTCATTCCCCACCCCACCCATCTGTTTGGCAGAATGTATCTGTTGAGACTCTCCAGCAAACCACAGGACTCTCGCCTGAGGTTTTGTCCCAGGCCATCAAGCCACTGACCTCAGAGAAAGGCATCCTGATTGAGACTGGCTCCAGCCAGGACCCCATGAAGAGTGAGCTACTGACCAATTTCCCTGGTCACCCTTAAAAATGTCTTCTTTGTACATGACTATGTACTTCCTACCATTTTCGTTCAAACCTTAAGTAAACCTAGGGATGATCTTCCAGCTATGTCTGTTCCACACAATTATCCCTGTCAGCTAACTTTCAGGTGCAGTGCACAGGTATATTGAGCATCCATGTTGGATATAGCTTATTTGAAAATTCTGATGAGGAAAATGGAACTGAATGCCATATAGAATTTGGAGAGCTTTTTTTTCCTACGTCTTACTTGTACCATAGTAAAAGATGTAAATTTACAAATCATTCTTGTCTTAGCCCTTGCTGGTTCTGATCTGGCTGTAGTTGGGTACTTTGTAAACAGCAAAGGTGTACTGTTTGTCTCATGGTGATGTACTACTCTATGTGGCTGCAGGGTTTCTGAAGCTGAATGAGCAGGCCCTGTTGAAGGCTCTGGCTGGCTGCAGCTACTTATACCTGCTACCCAAGCAGACCTACATCAACGTCAACGAGGATGCGGCCAGCGCCCTGGAGCGCAAGAGGAACTACATCTACTGCCTCATCGTCCAGATCATGAAGGCTGAGAAGGAGATGCACATTGACAACCTGGTCTTCAGGGTAAGGCTGTGTGGTAGCGGAAATTGGGTCCTGGGAAGTGAAGGTAGCTGGGGTGACTGCTTTGTTTTCTGGTTTGTTTTAATTGCTCATTGTATAGCAGATTGGGAAAATCTTTGAGTGTTGGGTCCAGGTCATTATCTTGTCTAGTTGTTGTGGAAATGCCTCTTGCCCTGAGGTTGTTCTGTGCGCCTTCCTTACTCACATGCATAGGTGCTGGACATGTGTCAGAAGCAGGAGGCTCTGCGGTCACCCGGCATGGTCCGCTTCAGCTGCAGCACCACAGATGTGCTCTCCTGCATCATGCACGTCATCAGCAAGGGCTACGTGCGGCGCAACGAGGACACCCCGCACATTGTGGAGTTCCTCCCTGAGGACCCCAGCACTCCGCAGAAGGGCCCGGCGCACATATCCCTCAGCCAGGCGGAGCTGAAGAAGGGCATGGGTGGAAAGGCCGCCATCAGGTGTGGGGATGACCTTTGACCGCTGACCATCGGGGAGGGTGCGGTCACATGGTGCAAGACGGGGTAGATCTGAGGGCAGAGACATGGGAGTAAAGGACCCCTGAGAGAGTGTGTGTGTTTACGTTCCTGAGTGTGTAACCGTGCCCATGTTCTCAGTTTTCCCAAAGCAGGATCACCATCTCCCCCTTTCCGCTTCATGACCACCGTTTAGTCTGTTCTGACTGGCTCTTTGTTCTACCTGTACTTTGAAAGACTCCCATGTATCTCCTGTTTTGCTCCAAACTCCAAGCATGTATGCTGTTTGCCTGTACTGTAACCACCACCTCTAATCAGTAAGCTGTGGGGTGGCCTGGCCCTTGTCTGTTTTGCTGTCAAACCCAACAGTCTGCAGTTCAAGATTTGTCTTTAGTCATCTATAACGTACCCAAACTAAATATGCACTATATATGAATGTCTTGTAGTATACAAGAGACAAAATTGTTTCTCATTTTAAGAAAATAAAGAGAATTTTTACCATTCTTTGTGGTTTTTTCCCCCCCACACACCCTTTTGCTTTCTGTGTTGCTATCAGATGTGACAGCAGTATTTGGTAATTTTTCGTTTTAAGACGTTTCGTTTTCCGTTCCTTTTTGTTTATGTCAGCTTGTAGAGGGAGAGCTGATATCCATCTCGTTTGGATAAATGAGCATGTCCTTACATCTTGGTGAAAATGTTTCCTTATTTCCCCCAAACAAGCTGGAGGTGACGAAAATAGCCTGGTATATCTTTATTTCAAGAGCAGTTAGATTATTTCTTCAGGCTTGAACACTTCTTACAGATTTTCACCATACTCAGTGCTCAGACAGTTGATTCACTGTCTCTAAATTCTTGGTACTGATATAATCAAATATTCCAATTGCTCTTGGTAACAGTCTGCAATCTCACTGGAGTCAGAGCTGAAAATGTTGCTCAGGTTTCTTCGGGATCTGCTTATTTTTTTTGCTGGTTGTCATTCCTGTTATATTCTCTTGCCTTTACTTAAGATCATTATTGGGTGTTTATTCCTTTATACTTCTATATTTTCAGTAGAACTCTGTAGAAGGGTATTCAACATAAACATGCTTTTTTAATATCCCAAAACACCCTGTCACTGAATGACTTAGCTATTTTGAAGCAATGCGGTCAGCAGAGTTTGACCAGTAATCATTTCTGTGTGTCTCCTCCTGCAGTCTGGGAGGCCTCCTTGCAGCACCACAGCGAACAGAGGATGGGGTCCTGGAGACTGTGCTCTTCTCCATGGGCCGCACCATGACTCAGGATGAGGTGCGTCAGCTAATGATGCGCACAGTCCAGCAGGTCTCCAGCACCTTGAGTCTGGACCTGGACCAGGCCGAGCACCTGCTGGTGCACTGCAAGTGGAATGTGGATATTCTGATCCAGCGCTACACCGACGACCCGGACACCCTGATCTTGGCAGCCGGGCTTAAGGGCCGCAACCCCCAGCCGCCCCCCAGCCCCACCTCCCAGTGCCCCGTTTGCCTGACGCCGCAGTCAGGGGAGCCTGACCCCACCCCCACCCTCTGCTGCATGCACTATTGCTGCCGGGTGAGTTTCAATGCCCCCCCCACCTCATTATGCACATGCTGTCACTTCTCGTCTTAATAATGAAAGCCATAGACTTGTACAAAGAGTTTAAAGTACAATCCTTTCTTTGCCTGATCATCTCAAATGTTTTTAATTACTGCACAAATCTGATTTTTGGCCAATCAGAATCTGCAATTATTAAACTAACTACTGGGAGAACTGAAAACATGGCCTGGATTTGGAATCGAGGGTCAGATTTGAATAGGGGGGCTGTAAGGGATGGAAATGCGTAACAGTAATGGAGGAACATCTTGTTGCATCTGTATTGGTCATAATTTTGACTGTGATTTAATAGGCTATGATATTACAGTTTTTTGTGAACATCATCTGATGTATCATGTGACCTCAAGATAGGCTGGAGCTCTTCTTTTCAAACCTGTTCTTCAGTACCTCTGCCTGTGTATATTTGAAGAAAAGGCTAGCCTAGTCTGGTTCTCTGGTGTATTGCCAGAAAAACATGGAATGACTCAGAAGGACTGGGGAAAAGATGGAACCACAGTGCTAGGTGTTTCCTGCCCTGACTGCTCCTGGAGAGAGCAAGAGGGAACATCTCATTACATAATCATTACTTTTGAGTTGTACGGTGTGTTAAAATGTCTCATTGTGAAAACTTGCCTTGCCTTTGTTTGTTTGTAGAATTGCACCTGAAACAGATTTTGTTGTCCTCATGTCTTTGAAGGCCGTATTATTCCTGGAGCTCTAGCGTTGATGCTGCTTATCTGTTAGCGTTGTTGGTCCAAATCCCTTACCTGGCCAAATGATTTCACTGGAGCCTTGAGTGAGGCTCTTAACCCTTGTATGCAACCCAGTTGTTCCAGGGACACTGAAAATGTCTGATACTCACGTGTTTGCCTCTTTGAACAGAATTCTGCTTCAGTCACTTCTTTAGCTTAGATGACACCCCCATGGCCTCTGATTCCCCTATGATTCCCCCAGGCATAATCCACTTGGTGATTCTATTTACACCATCTCAGAACATCGGGGCATCCCAAGACAATTAAACGAAGTTTAAAGATTGTAACCCTGTCAATTGAAAATTCAGTAGACTGCCTTCCATTGCCTTCAATTGCTGCCTGTCTTACAGTCCTGCTGGCAGAAGTACCTGACGGCCAGGATCGAGCAGAACCTGGTGATGCACTGCAACTGCCCCATCACGGACTGCCGTGCCCAGCCCACCTCACAATTTTTCCTCAGTATCCTCACTGACAAAGACATCATTGCCAAGGTCTGTGATGCCGCCACCTCCACCTGCAGCTTTGTGTGACTGTCTGTCGTCTATCTTAACACACACCATGATGGCAAACTACACTATATGGATAAAAGTATTGGGACACACGTCTGAATCACTGAATTCAAGCGTTTCATTCAGACCCATTGCCACAGTCGTTCAAAATCAAGCACCTAGCCATGCAGTCAGGTTTACAAACATTTGTGAAAGAATTGGTTATTTAGAAGAGCTCAGTGAATTCAATCATGGGACTGTCATAGGATGCCACCTTTGCAATAAGTAAGTTCACGAAATTTCTTCCTTGCTAGGTCTGGTTCTGACCTGGTGTACTTTCAGGTTGAGTTAAAAAATAACATTAGAGTGTAGAAAGAAAGATTGCATTGGAGGCTAAGGATGACAATAAAAGTTTCTTCCAATATTTTAACTCCAAAAGAGCTC
>JAODLD010000069.1:17177020-17191804 GCA_026781065.1 Mormyrops boulengeri
TTGAGGAAGCTACAAGAGAAATTGATCACAAAAAGGCCTATGACGTGATCTACTTAGATTTCCAGAAGGCCTTTGATGTTGTCCCACACAAACGGCTCTTGCTTAAGCTCAAAGCTGCAGGGATTTTAGGAACTGTAGGAGCTTGGATCGAAAACTGGTTAACAGACCAACTTGAAATTCTTACTTGCCTACTTTCATAAGCAACATAGCAACATAATTTTTCAATGCAATTCCAGTATTTATAAATCTTCGTGATAAAATTCACAGAGTGTGTGGGGTTTACATTCCGCTAGAACATGTATATTGTTGTAGGAAACTAAATTTAGCAAGCTGTGCAACTTTAATGACCGCTCATTTTCAGGATTATCTAGTATATGTATAACATTAAAGTTTACCGTCGCTACTTTCGCAAACAGCTCTCCATGCGCGCCGAGCCAATCCTAATCATTTTCATCCTTGCTGTTTAAATCAGTCATGAATAGATGTTTGAAAAATTGATTTGTTTTTAACTTTTTTATGAATACTGCAATACTTATTGCAGAAATGTTTTTTTTCCCAATTTTGTGCATCCTGATTATGAAATACTAACTGCTACGAGTATTCAAAAATTTGCAGTGAGTATACGTCATTTCCAGTCACAACCTCATACAAACAAGTGACTGAAAACGAAGGAGCCAACAGATGGGTTTTCTCGCACTGCCCCCTGGTGGACATGACCTTTAATTCTCCAGATTGATGTAAACTACTCCCTTAAATATAGTCTGTACTCTGCTTCCATTGCGTACACCAGCCTAATGCTTCAGCTTTCAACTTTGGAGCAGTTTGGGAATGGCCCTTTTCGGTTCCAGCATGATTGTCCCTCTGTGCACAAAGCAAGGTCTATGAAGACATGGTTGGGTGAGTTTGATGTGGAAGAACTTGACTGGCCTGCACAGAGTCCTGAGCTCAACCCCATCAAACACCTTTGGGATGAACTAGAACCAGGCATTCACATCCAACATCAGTACCTGACCTCACAAATTCCCACAGACACACTCCAAAAGCCTTCCCAGAAGAGTGGCAACTGTTATAACTGCAAATGAGGGACCAATTCCATATTGATGCCTATGGATTTAAAATGGGATGTCATTAAGGTTCTTGAGGGGCAATGGCCAGGTGCAATACTTTTGTCCATATAGTGTATTTTGGCTGCCCCTGATTTTCACCTACACTTAACAGGAAGGTTATATTTATTGTTTTCTCTCTTGATCCCCACGTGATGTCACTAGCTCTAATTTCTGGTCCTAATTCTAATTCTGAGTTTTGTCATTAATTTGAAACCTGGACCTGTTCTCTCTCATCCTTCCAACAGTATAAAAATGCTCTGCTCCGCGGCTATGTGGAGTGTTGCTCCAACCTGACATGGTGCACCAACCCCCAAGGCTGTGATCAGATCCTCTGCAAGGAGAACATTGGCAGCATGGGTACCTGCTCCAAATGCTGCTGGTCCTCCTGTTTCAGCTGCAATTTCCCAGAGGTTTGTGGTGACTCATGGAGCTGGGGTCCATTCGTATCTGAGGGCTTCACTCCCCCACTGAGCTGTGCTCCCTCCCTAATTCATCTGCCCCTTCTGCAGGCTCACTACCCAGCCAGCTGCAGTCACATGTCCCAGTGGATGGATGACGGTGGCTATTACGAGGGCATGAGTATGGAGGCCCAGAGCAAGCACCTGGCCAAGCTCATCTCCAAACGCTGCCCCAGCTGCCAATCACAGATTGAGAAGAACGAGGGCTGCCTGCAGTATGTGTAGCTACCCACTCCTGGTTTCAGGATCTGACTTCACTTCCTTCCAGTCACAACATTTGTACTGGCTGAAGCTGTGTTATTAACACGTCTCTCTTACTTTTAAGTATGACTTGTGCCAAATGCAACCATGGATTCTGCTGGCGCTGTCTCAAGCCGTGGAAGCCGACACACAAAGATTACTACAACTGCTCAGCCATGGTGAGCACACGCACCTTAATCAAATACCTGATTGTTTTATCTTTAATTAGGGCCAATCTGAGTTTCCAGGCTTCACTAGTCATGTCAGCAGGTGCCACTTTTTAATGATATTTTTATGTCCCATGAAAGCTACAGTACAGGACTTGTTCTTGGAAAGGCTCATAATACAGTATGTCATTAGTCACAAGAACAAAACGCTATACCAATGTCTTTTTTTAAATTATTTTACTGATCTTGTGGGTCAGGAAAAATAGCTTTTGCCTAGGTCTGCTTTAGAGAGGTGACCACGGAATATAGCATTAGCTGGGCCTGAGAATAGGCAAATCCCTGAGACTGATCTGCATCGGGTTTGATCTGTATGTCTCCCTCTCTGAGCAGGTGAGCAAAGCAGCACGCCAGGAGAAGAAATTCCAGGATTACAATGAAAGGTGCACTTTCCACAATCAGGCCAAGGTGTGTGAAGGCAGCACTAGGGAGTCCATCTAGCCAGTGAATTAACAAGTTTGTCAAATCTACTAGGGCAGTGGCGGGTGGTGTTGAAACTGATGTTTTGCTTGTTTCAAGGACTTTGCCATCAATCTGGAGAACAAGGTGTCCTCCATTAACGAAGCCCTGCAGATGAAGTCCTTAACATTTGTGATTGATGCCTGTAAAATCCTGGCTCAGGCTCGCAAGGTCTGTCAGATATGCCACTGTTTTTATTTGTATTTGTGTCTTTAAGTCTTTTGCACCAAGATGGTGGACAACCTTCGCCCTGCTTTGCAGGCTGCTGACACTATCAATGCCTTCCAGAAACAGTGACTTATTTGTTTAGTCTGGCCTATGGGTAGTCATTTGCGCATTCTTTTGTTTTTTCTAATGTTTACTGTTCATTGGAGTCTTAGCTTACGTCTTGTTTACGTCTTGTTTACGTCTTGTTTACGTCTTGTTTAATGTTTCCCTCATTTCTACAGCGCTTTGTGACCGTCTGTGAAAAGCCCTTTATAAACAAATTTCTTTTTTTTCTTACTTCTGTTATGAGGTAGACTGTTACCCTGCAAGCTGTTAAACCAGTATGATTCCTTGTCCATTTTAGGTGCTGGCTTACTCATGCGTGTACAGCTACTACAACCAGGACACGGAGAAGATGGATGTGATGGAGCAGCAGACTGAAGCTTTGGATCTCCACACCAATGCCCTGCAGATCCTGTTGGGTAAGTAGAAGCCTGAGCTTAATGGCATGGATTGCAAATTCAAGCAACAGAAATGAAGCTGATTTATCCATGCTGAAATCAACAGGACATTCGGGGCTGGAAGCCTTGTAGTTTAGTAGGGGTGAAAAATTTGCTGGAAGACATTAATACAAGTCACCTCCGAAACGTCATCTTTGTGATTGGGGAGGGGTTAAGTTTAGTTGTAATTTTACACCCGAAGGTCTAGTAATATTGTGAAATGAGTCTCCACTTCTGTTCCTCCCCCCAGAGGAGACACTTCTCCAGTGCACTGACCTGGCATCCTGCGTGCGACTGCTGAAGCCGGAGCACCTCAACACCGGCTTGGAGCTAATCCGTCGCATCCAGGAGCGTTTGGTTGCCATCCTGCAGCATTCTACCCAGGTACCTGCATTACATCTACCTTGTGCTATACATCTAGCTTGTTTAAATCTATGTAGATTTGCGATAATCTGCAAACAGTAAGCCATACTTGTCTGGCCTCTCCTGTCACAGGACTTCCGTGTGGGGTACCAGTCCAAAACGGGGCCTGACCAGGAGGCTGCGCAAGCTTCGAACCTAGCTAACCGCACGGACTCAAACGAGGAGTGAGTATGATGCTTTTGTGAGGATGGACCTGTGCTTGAATCTGGCAGCCAGGTTAGGATTGACTCTTTATGTGGTTTCCCTCGCCTGGGACCCTGTTGCCCAGTCTTGTTGCTCTGCCTCGTTCATCTCAGGGCAAAATCCGACGGTGGCTCAGACACAGGCGAATCTGACAACAACAACAACAACACTGTGGAAGATGGAGGAGATGGGGAAGAAGAAGATGACCAGTATGATGACGAATATGTCCCAGAGTGGCACGAAGAATACGATGAGGACGACATCGAGGACGACTTCTTCTCCGACGACGACGAATCTGAGAACCTAGAGAGGGACTTCAGCCCGTATCACTGAAGGTGTGCGAGTGGGGTTGTTGGGGTTGAAGGGATGCGGAGACAAATGATGATGGCAAATGATCTCCCAGCACAGAACTGCAGTGTTAGACATTACCCTGAATCCAGTTCTGCTTCAAAGTCAACACACCAGAAGCATTTCATTTATCTGAAAGGAACGACACTTTCGAGATTTTCTCGGGAGGTAAATGATGATGGCCCTTTCTTGTAAAAGAAAAACAGCGGGTTCTTTAATTTCTATAGAATCGTCACCCTTCTTGTTTTCACTCCATGGCTGTGATGTGACTGCTATTATTATTTTCCTCGTATTATATCTGATCATTTATAATTCTTGACTATAGCCTAAGTTTATATTATGAATCTTACTTAATTTTACATGTCCTCCAAACTGTTAACCTTAACTATGATTTTATTGAAGGATCTCTTGTAAAGTATGATTTGAAGAAAGTTGCTGGGATCATAAGCCACACTTTGGTTCAATACACTTGCTACCTATATTTCTTGGTGTTATGATTGAGTAAAGGATTAGCAACATAGTGTGGATAAATAATTTGTTAGTCTTATTTATTTTATACCAATTGGAAACATTTACTTGCAAAAACCATAGTATCTTTAGTTTCTTAGCACAAATATTTACTTTTTATTGAATTAATGAAAAGAGGAATGTCTTGGTCTGTCAGATAGGGAAATGGGGATTTGGGGAAAACTGCACTTAAGAGGGATTGAATGGAATGAAAATGTGAGTACTCGTCTGCACATGAGTTGTTTGATCATGTATACGCTGAAGGGGTACGAGTTTGCAAATTTCTTTTGGCAGAACATCAGAGGGTCATCAGAAAAGATCAAATCTGCAGGGGCTTAAGGCACCTGGCATACAGGTACTGTCAGTCTGGCAAAGGAATACATGAATCGGAATCGAACACCAAGTCTGTCAACTGTACCAAGGTCTCACTGCAATAATTTGAATTTCTTAGTTCCTAAAAATCATTCTTTGCTAAGCAGCAACTTATGTTACTTTGCCTTTTTCCTTTTTTTCTGGAAAAAATATAGTTTTTGGACATGTTAATGTTCACTTATAGAGGTGAAGATGTTACAGATATCATGCAATGTCCATCTTGGAGGTTGCTGTAAGTTGAAATATATATTCATATTCATCTACTCTAATGTTCTATCTTTCAGAATTGAAACTGAGGTTGTGTGACTTCGGGTTACTAAATAAAGCTTTTTCTGCTAAATTGTAGTCTATTTCTTAAGCCAGGATAACCTTTATTGAGTTGATTGTTATGGTGTGGTGACAAAATGGATTTCAACAGGTGTTAACGGTAAACAAACCACAAGCCGGAGGAGAATTTCATTCAATGCTGGGTTAGTTTATTCACTTTGTATACAAAGGGAGTCACACGTAGAATTTCTCAGTGGCTCAACTCCATTGCATATGATTACAGGTTATATACGTTTTTGTGACAAGACATATCTATACATTTAACTTTGATTGGTCAGAAATGATTTCACCTTCATGTCATGGATGTTTTCCCCTTAACAACTAAATTGCTTATTTCAGCTTAATATGATACTGGCTCTCCAACTATTTTGGTACTGTGCAAGGTCACCATACACTCCGCACCACCTCTTGACTTTTGAAATTCTCTGAGCTTGTTTTGCAATGCTTCCCAATTTCTCCAAATAACCGGATCATTGCATAACTTATGTCTCAAACTTGGGATGGTATCTTATAAGATTGTGAACTGTGAACCATTTTGCACTGGGTGGCACACTGGTGGAGCAGGGTGTGAGGATTGGGAACATCTGCCTGATGATCCATTAACTGTATACAAATCATGGACTAATCTCCACCTCTTCCCTCCTGCCTTTGGTACAGGCAGTAGAGGGGTGTTGCAAGGGCTAGTTGTAGGCACCAGCAGCCCCTCTATTCGGCTTTTATCCCCTCCTCAGCCTTTGGCTTAGAGGATAGTGATTCTTCTGGGGTAGCTTACACTAGTTTTAGAAGGATTTACACAGGGTTAGCCATTTCTACCAGGCCTACTTCTGTGTCAAGTGTAATCCATACTTCCTCTGGGACTTCCCGTTCCATGTCTTCCCTATACTCTTCTGTACTTTTTTTCCTCACACTGCACTCCTATCACACTCCATCTCCAGCCAGTCTCTGCTGTCAAGTTTTAGATCTCCTGTCATTTCTGTACAGCACTGGAATCTCAAAAACCTGTCTGCAAACAATGCTTGCGCTGCTTCGTGTTGGGTTGGCGTCTAGGTTGCCTGTTTCACTCTCTTCATCACTTGGCCCAGATCTCTCGTGGGCCCTCTCTGGGCATATCATGCCACTCTCCAGCTACTCATGTTCTTTGTACTTGGATGGCCACTCCCTCAGGATCTAGTATTATTCTGTCTGTTACCATGGGCATCTTACCACCCTCCTGTCCTGGCAGGGATTCTATTAGCTGTCTCCACTCCTCCCTTGCTCTACATCGCTGAAATCTCCCCATCGCAGCAGGTATTACGCTTCTGCTGCCAGTGCAATCTGTCTTTTTATTGTTCTTGTATGAATTGTCCCCATTCTTCTTGCACGTCCCAAACTTTCCCTTCTGTGTCCTCCATCCCATACGAATTACTTTGTTCCCCTGCTTCTAGTAGGTTTTGTCATGGGAGGTTTAAGTGTAGGCTGGTCAACTTCACTACCTCTTTGTGTCAATTGCAGATAGAAATACAATGCGCCAAAGTATCTGTAGGGATCACACATACACTCTCAGGTTTGCAATTATATGTTTGTGTGGACTCTCCATTCATTTCTATGAGTAAAGGTCTAATCCAAACATGACACTATTAACCCCTACCCAGCCCTAACCTTAACCATAAGTAACCAACCAAAATACGAGACTTTTAGCGCTTTTACTTTTTTGATTGCATTCAAAGATCTTTGTGGGGACCTGAAGAATGGTCACAACGTCAAAGTAACAGGTTTTTATCACATTGTTGGGGACATGTGGTCCCCACAATGTAATATAAACCTAATCCACACACACACTCTCTCTCAAGGTGATTCAAATAACAAGGCAAAGGAAGGCCAGCATTCCAACTTTTATGGCTCAGAGATTTAGAACCCTAGGAATAACAACCTGGGCTGTGATTTAAAGATCTGGCCTGGTGCAGCCTGATACTCCCTTGTGGCCTAGTCTGGGGGGGGGGTGCACACTTAGGTACTGATAAGAGTGAAACAAAGAGTTCTGGTGTTTTAAGAATCCAAAATGCACCCCCTCCTTCCTCACACGAAGTACCTTGATGAGAGAAGGACCTATTTCAAGATTTACCTGTTATGCGTGTCTTGTCTAAGGGTGTACCATTTTCTGTATGAATATCTAAATGTTATGTCTGTATGTTTCTTTAAATGATCTTAATAGTTTTGTTTCCCTCATAAAGGGAACCTCACATATTATTGCCTAATCTTTCTTCCTCACGTAAACAATTACATACAGACATGGACAAATTTGTTGGTACCCTTCCATAAAAAAAAGCACTATATCTGAAATAATTTGAAACTGACAAAAGTTCAAAGGCATCCCTTATTGTTTATTCTATATGTAACACAAATCTTTGCTTTTGATTGATTCAGTTGAATATTTTATATAATTAAACAAATGAAATGTAATATTTTGTGGCACCACCTTTTGCAGCAATCACTGCCAGCAAGCGATCTCTGTACATCACAAAGAGACGTCTCCATTTGCCAGCAGGTAGTTTGGTCCACTCTTCCTGAGCAACCTGCTCAAGCCTTGAGTGCTTTTAGCTGTATGGGTCATTCTTGTTGGAGGACCCATGACCTGTGACTGAGGCTGAGCTTTCTGACACTGGGCCGTATGCTTCACTCCAGGATGCCTTGGTAGTCTTGACACTTCATTGTGCCCTGCACAGATTTAAGGTTCCCCATGCCAGATGCAGCAAAGCAGCCCCAAAACATAGTCCCCTCCATGTTTCACAGCGAATTCCACTCTGGCTTTTTATGTTTTCTTGTCAATAGAGGAGCCCTCCTGTTTCTTCTTCCATGGAGCCCATTATTGTTCAAAATGTGATGGATGGTGTGATCAGAAAGTGACGTACCTTGACCTTAGAGCACAACTTGAATTGTTTTGGATGGTTTGCTATGCTTGTTTTTTACCATAAGCACTATCCATCTGATCAACCTGGAGTTGCATTTCCGCTTGCATCCTGCGAGGTTGGCTATAGTCCCATGAACCTTTTACTTTTTAATAATATTGGCAACTGTAATCACAGGAACATGAAGCTCCTTGGAGATGGTCTTATAGCCTTTACCTTTAACATGGTTATCTATAATCTTCTGAGCTCCTCAGACAGCTCTCTCCTCTGCTTTCTCTGGTCTATGTTCAGTGAGACACACGATACCAAACAAAACAGTAGCATGTTCATTCCCTTTAAATAGGCTGACTGGCTGGTGAAAAGCTTGAAGGAGTGATACTAATTAAGGATTATAGATTTCTTCAGTGAAACCTCAGGTTTTTTTAGTTGAATGATGAGGCAGGTTCCTTAAGCTTAAGCAGTTTATTAAGACAGAATGAAGATTTTACGGAAAGATGTTTCACACGGCCGGTTCAGTGTCTGTCTGTGTCTGTCTCTGCCCCCACTGAGGGAAGCAGGCCCTTTATCTATGTTCTTTGTACAGACTCCTGGAGCCAGATGGTCAGATGGCCTTGGTGAGAGTAAGTTGTATGAGATAGGCAAAGAACATGATGAGTGAGTAGCAAGGACAGAAAGAAATATAAAAATAAGAAATATGAAAGCCATAAATGAATTAACTAAATGAACATAATTAAATAACTATAAATTAACTAGGGAAATCCCTCAAGGTTAAACACTTAGTTTGAAACATGACTACAATGCAAGGGTAAATAGTCTCTTTAGGGGTACCAACAAATATGTCCATACTACTTTAGCATGTTTTTGTAAAATAAACAACAAATCATTTCTTTTCACAATTCAGTTGATTTACTCTATCACATACTAAAGGCATGCAGGTATACATTAGACAATTGCTTTGAACTGAATCGCTTTTCAGGAGAAATGCAGCACTGTTTCCATGAGCTGTAAGGGTACCAACAAATTTGTCTACATTTGAAGGCCTACACATAAATATATATAGTTATATACCTGCAGATATCCACTCATATTCTCACATCTACCTTAGAGAAATTAGGAAACATTTAAAAAAATGTAACCGCGTATATTTCTTTATCATTTTGCCTCTTATAAGACCTGTTATAGCAGAGTACTTTCTTTGTTTAAACTAATTCAGAGACACCCCCCTTCTCTCTGCATTCCAGAGGAGTCGTAAATAAGCCAAAGGGTGCCTTTTCATGTTCAGTTTGTCTCGACTCCGTACAACAAATGACTGAATTAATATATGTGTTGTTAAACATGGACATGAAGTTATTGGGATAATCCCAAATTAACTACAAATTATAATTTACAAATGCTTGATTTAAACTATTACTCTAGGAAACTAATGACCACTCATAGACTAACCTGGAATTAAGAAGAGTTGTTTGTAATTTGGAACAGAACCTCTGTAAAACTTATATAAATGTGTCAATATCTGATGATGTGCAACGTCCAATGTCCCGATACGACTAAGAAACAAGTACGGTGTAATTACGGTGATATTAAGAATTAATTAATGCAGATCGTACAAGATGTGAACTTCCAGATTGTGACGTCACATTTGGTGTCAGATTAACGGAAAAAATCTCCTAAATACGAATCTGATCGTGGATTGTCACGTAATTGCATGTACCTAAAGTTACATACTTTTAATTAAAGTCAACTCTAACGTTGCTTCGGAATAGGGTCGTAATTCCATCGGGCCGTTATACACACCCCTAGAGCAGGACTCCGGTCGGATGTCCCCGATCATTGGTCCGAGTGTCGAATTCCCAAGGATCAATATTCATGACTTTAAAATCACACACCTCAGATTACTCCAGTTGTGGAGCAGAACCGAAAGACTGAAGACCCGCCGCCACCCAAGGGGGGAGAAGAAGCCGCAAACTACCCAGGAAACCGCTTCAGACCTCGCCCCCCAAACTCCATCTCTCCCTCATCTCCTCTCCAGCAAACATCCCGAGACTCCACCCACAACCACGTAAACTCCCTTTCATTCATTTGATCATCTATCCTTTCCTGTTCAGCTTTTTTATAATTTTGGGTGCAGAACAGTATTTTCCTTTAGGGTTAGCCAATTAAAATAAGTTACTGCCTTCCCGTATTCCATCCTGCTCATTGATTTCAGTTTGTTTTATTCTGTTATTTTGTGTTTGTTTTATGTTAAGTGCAATACCTGTCGTGTGTTAGTTTTAGAAATAAATCTTAAATCTCCGTCTGAGTGAATGCACAGAATTAAGTCACTTTACTGGCGCAAAATCGCTGTTACGCTTTAAATCCAAATTTGTCCTAAAGTATCGCGAGACTCTCTCTACGGCTGTGAGCAGATGTAATTATACTGTAATTAATGAACTCCATTCATATCCTGAAACTAAATATTCCATTAACTGGCTAATTGGTACTTCCATGATATTGTTTGCTGGAGAAACAAAGCATTCGAGCATAATAATTATTAATTATTAATAATAAAATAATTAATTTCCCTACATGTTGGTGAAGCTAATTTTGTCCACGGTGTCCTCAATAAGAACATAAGAAATTTACAAACGAGAGGATGCCATTCGGCTCATCAAGCTTGTTTGGGGAGAACTTAACTAATAGCTCAGAGTTGTTAAAATCTTATCTAGCTACGTTCTAGTGGAGAAAATGTGATGCAGTGCACTATAAGGTGCCCTTACAATAGTCTAAACCAGGGGTGTCAAACTCAGTCGCACAGGGGGCCAAAACTCAAAGCAGACTTTAGGTCGCGGGCCGAACAGGATAAACATGTACTGAACAGAGTAAAACTAAACGCTTTTTGAACATAAATATCAATCGAAACAGACAGGATACAATATTATTTCAAAATAAATAAACTTAAACTTAAAATAACTTAAAATATTTTGCTCTCCATAAAAATATCTCCTGTCAAAATTATACAAATTCAAAATATGAATATGCTGCAAAAAAAAACTGAAAATATTAATAAAAATTGTGCTTTTAAGTTAAAGTTAAATAATAACAAATCAAAACATTCCATGTTCTTTACCCTTATGCCATTCTGTCAGAGCTGGATGCTTGGCATCTTTTCTTGGTAACAAGTTCGTTTATGTTTAGGGTAAGGTTCTCTCTCAGCCACATTAGCTCCACAAATAAGACACACGGTTTTACCAGCAATGTCAGTAAACATATACTCAGCCTCCCACCGGTTATGAAAGGCTCTGTTTTCAGAATCAACTTTTCTCTTGACCATTGTTTGGGGCTAGCTCTGACTTTAAATTAGGGTTGAATACATCAACAGGCGCTTGATTGATCTGACGTAATTGACGCGGGAATGATCTCAGGTAGCCGTTCGGTAAGGCTGCTGTTGCGCTGCATTATGGGATTTGTAGTTTATGTGTTATCGGCGCTTCGTATCGCCGGGCCATTAAAAAAAGATATATAAAATGATCTTGCGGGCCGGGTATAATTGTACGCCGGGCCGGATGTGGCCCGCGGGCCTTGAATTTGACACATGTGGTCTAAACGGTCCCAATGGCACCCCTACAGGAATAATGGTCTCAATGGGTGACCTTTCCAGAAAATAGGATACAATTATGTAAAAGGTGATGTGATTAAAATGTGATGCAAGGCTGCAAGATAGGGTGTCTATTCATATGCGTGAATGTGGGGATTTGTCCTAATTGTGAAGAAAATGTGATTTAAGGTGCCCTTACAATTTTGTAAACAGTTTTGTAACTTCTGGGTGTCTTTCTGGTGGAAAAAAAACTCATGAAATACCCTCTGAGGTACCCTTCCAAGTGAGCAAACATGATGGAGTGAACTTGGAGTAGAGGGGAAACACTTCTCTGATGGGTGGGGGTCGCACGTCATGCAATAGGTGTCCTTTCTATTTTTTTGTCCCTGTCCTTCAAACAGCCTAGCCTGCTGCCGCCTGAGTCGTAATTGGTGACTTGTCAGTTTATACAGCTCTTGGAGCAAAGTACTTAGACTTTTTATCCATTAATACCCATGTACGCATTTACAGATTGTACACACGTACAAATCTCAGTACACTTGCAAATCTCAATACACATACAAATCTGATTATGCACGCAGATTCTGAATACACATTTACAGATTCTTGTACACATTTGTAAATATCAATATGTATTTACAAATTTTTTTACACATTTACAAATCTGATTGCACACACACACGGACTGAGATACAGTCACAGAACTCTCCATACACATGTGCAAATAATTTTTCTACAATAATAGCCCCATATAATACACACACACAATTGTAATTTTTTATTTGTAATTATATCTTCCTGGGGACTCTTCATTCATTTTTATGGCATGTCATACTATAGTGCACAAAGGTGTGAATGAGAAGCCAGGTTTCCATGCCCATTTTAATACCTTAAACTTCTCTGGGCCAGGCAAATATCAACTTCTCAGTACACGTCAGGTATCCCACTGTATAGAAAAAGTGATATTGTCCTGGCCCAGACTGATTTAATACTTCAAAAATCAGATGGAAACAAATGTGCACTATAGTATGACATGCCTTGTTTCCATCAGATCAAATGAAGTTCTGAAGGTAAAGCCTCGCTAAATGAGTCCCCCTACAGGCACAATCGTGTCATTGCATCCGGCTGCGCAGCATTTAAGGTGGGCCGGAAAATCCGAATAAGGAGCCAACATCAGCCTCGTCATAAATTTCAGAGCACCCTTGTTGAAAAGTCAAGCAACTCCACAGCACCTGCAAAAGAAAATCTCTGACGCCCTCTTATGGAGAGGCTTGTTCTCAGAAAATCGAGCACGTAGAAAGTGGGTAAGTGAAGCATCTCGATTCCGGACGGAGGATCTATGTGAAGGCAGGAGGCTTCCGAGCTGAAACGGGTTCCGCCTCCGCCTCAGCTCACGTGGCTGGGCGACGTGAGGGAAACCGAGGTCTGAAGACGGGAAGTGTGCATCCTGTTGGTTATACGCCACTGTTTTGGCAGATTATTATTGAAATTATCGTTGGCAACGGTGGACATTAAAAATGATCAGTGGTGGTCATCGGAAAAGGGGGAAATTTCCGCCCGGTCCGCGACCACACGCCCCGAGTCTACTTTCTGAGCACAGAGGACCCAGTGGGCCTCCCGATCCGGGAGGATTTTCAGCTGGGCGCCTGACGGGCTTGAACTACGAGCCGCTGCCCGGGGGACGATATAGACAGACGCGTCCGAGCTCGGAGCCGAGCGAGTGGGGACCCAGTTCGGTGTGCCGTGGTTTCCGGCACGTGATGAGAGGCAGCTTTGGGTCCACGGCGGCCCTGGAGAAACGAATCGGAACCGTGAACCACCGAGACGCGCTCCTTCTTTCTTCGTTTCGCCCAGGCGAGGTAACCCGCTATTTAGTTTAGCTCATCGTTACGATTTAATAGTATCTTTTCCGTCCAGCTGCGAATCGCCCAAAACAAAACGAGGGACCGACCTATTGATCCAAGTCGCTTGGTGTTTGGTCCTGTTTAATATCTATTTAATGTCCAAATCGAGTATGAAAGGTTACGAAACTTGAACAGGAAGTGTGCAAATCCACCAAATCAAAGTGGTGTAATCTACGGCTGCTTTTATAGCCGTGACCTGTGTACGTTTAACTTGTCATTATATCGTTATGTCGTTCTGTACGTTCCTGCTTGTTTGTCTCAGGGCGAAATGTTTAGCGATGGACGAGGGGACGCCCAGTGGCGGCCAAACGAAGACCCACGCTTCGGACAAGGCCCGGAGTCTCCGCGGACCCAGCCGTCGGCATGGAAACGTGCTGAGGTGCGTTTGTGAACTCTGGGGAATGGGTTGGCTCCTCATCCGTAATGTGTTATTTGTCAATGGTCGTCTCAGCTATTTTATTGCATGTGAGTACAGGATAAAATGTGTTTTGTGACAGGGTACGAAAAATTGCCTCTTGTAACGTGTATTTCAAATCTCGGTGAAGAGATCCGTCACACTGCCGTGCCATGAACTCTACTTGAAGGTGTGAAAGTGTAAATTGTTGAGTGTTCTGTATGTGATCTATTATGTACCAGCAACTGCTTAGAGAGGGGGCATGTGAGCCGGGGGATGAGTGGGACCAGCAGGCTAAGATAACAGCAGAATAACAGGGTGTAACTCTTGGTCAGTGTGGTTAATGGTCATCATATTCTCGACACTTCATGCCCTGATAAGAAAACAAAGGTCGGCCCAAAGGCAGAATTTGTAACTATTAAAAAACTTCTAGGATTGGACCATTGGGGGGCTCAGCCTCCGAGAGGGCTGACACATTAGAAGTATTGGAGACCACACCTGATTAAATTTGCTGGGGGGGATACTAAATGTGTTTGAAAAACACGGGACATATTGATAAATGGATTTAGAATAATAGTTTTCCAGGGGGGCTGAGACAAAAAAGGGTTGCTGGGGTGGGGGGGGGGGGGGGGGGGGGGGGGGGGGGGGGGGGGGGGGGGGGGGGGGGGGGGGG
>JAODLD010000069.1:17204636-17230516 GCA_026781065.1 Mormyrops boulengeri
CCCCTTAATTTTCTCCCCCGTGTTGCACTTATGGGGGGCTTCAATGGTTATTTGGTGGGAAAACTGGGCTTTCAAAATTTCCCCTTTTGTTTTTGCCCCCCCCCCCCCCCCCCCGCCACAAAACAGGGCAATTATGGTCCGATGTATCCACAACCAACGTAAAGTGTATTTTCACCATCTGCACTAAGCAGTTGAAGTATTGTTTGTAGTCTAGGATGCAAGTTTTTGAATCAATAGTTTCAGAAGGGGCACCAAGCAGTGAGGATCAAGAAGCTGCATGACGGAGTCTCTACTACTACACCCAAGATGGAGGGTCACTCCACGGCACCCAGAGACAAGGTTTATCTCTGTCATCTAACATTGGATGTTTTGAGTCAGTAGATGTGATGTTCAAAACAGATCCAGGAGTGTCAAGGAAGTGCCGTGCACGAGCTTATTTGAGCCTTGCTAATTCCTTCCTCGTATGTTTATTTACAGAATAAAATCACAGTCAAAGTCCTCAGGGACTCAGGGAATGATGAAATGGAAAACTTGAAGGTCAAAGTTGAGTCATTCAACGCTGATGTTTCTGAAAATGAGTGAGTTTTTTGGGCTTTTTTCCACGTAGATACTCATGTAATATCACCATGTGATGTGGCTGTACCCTGTAAAGAAAACTAATACTGTTGTGTCTCTTTGTTGTAGCAAATCGCCTGAGGTAGATTACGGTGCAGGTAAGGCAGTCAGACTTGACTCAAAGTTGTGGAAACATGAAGGTATTTCTCAGATTGTGAAGGCTGGAGTAGAAATTGCTGTAGCTTGTGATAGAAGTGAGAACTGGGAACTCCATGACTGCTTCTTACACAGGTACAGAAAGAAGCACAGAGTCTGAGAGGCATGGCAACAGCAATTGCAACAATGACCAAAGAGAATGTACTGGAAAGTCCTGGAGCCCAGCCAGAGAACAAGACTGGAGATGCAGCCCCAGGCACAGTGACAGCAGGAGGCGAGTTAGCAAAAGCCAACATAGTAATAGCTGTAACGGAATCATTGACAGCAGCAGGAGGTGGAATCGCAGCCACAGCAGGGAGAGGGTCATCCACGTGAGCAAACAGTGGGATCGCAGTTATAGTCGTAGCCGCAGCCACAGCAGGGAGCGGGTCATCGACCTCGATAAGAAACACCATCGCAGCCGCAGCAGAGAGAGGATCATCCATGTTAGCGAAAAGTGGGAATACAGTCGAAGTAGGGAAAGACACAGAGATCTTGCTAGGCGGTGGAGCCGGAGCCCAGAGAAAGACAATAGAAGCCATAATTATGGCTCTGCTGACGGCACAGATGGCCAACTTTCTGCTGAGGGTCATGAATCAGCTAGTGTATGCAATGAGCTAGATGAGGACCCAGCCAGGAAACAGTGGCAGCAGGACTTGCTTGAAGAACAGATAGCTCGCAGGCGTGCCATCATGGCTATGGAGCTGAAGGGCCAGTCCCAGGCAGCTCAGCACAAATCGGAGGAGAACCAGGAGTTTCTGATAGATGAGCTGCCCAGCAATGAGCATATTGAATGCAAACTTCCCATGGAGCCAGAAACCAATGTGCATCTTAAGACCTGTTCAGTCCTCTTACCTGTGAAGTCTATTCTGAAGAAGCCTGCTGGGGGTTCTCTGGAGTCGGATGTCCAGCTAAAGGTCTGTTTTGGCTACTTATTCTAATTCATGTTTGTATGCCATCTTCATCTAAAGGAATGAGTCTAAGAAAAGAGAATTTGAGTTTAACTCTTAACGTGTTATCTATTTATTATGCAATATAGTTTGTATACTACAAATTGCTTCTAATCTTTTTCGTGATACTCAAATTTAGTCTAGATATGGATGTTCCATATGTTAATCCAGAAAATTAGTACCTGTAATAACTAATGGTCTCCCCCCTGCAGAATGATGCCGTCGCATCTGATTTCGGGTTGGGTTTTCACCAGTCGTCTGTCAGTCAGTCTGGTCATCTCCAATCCTCTTGCCAGTCCTTTTACAACAAGTACACATCCTCATCTGAACAAACTTTTGATCAGCATGCACAGACTTTTCATCACTCATCCATGGAACGACTACCTTCCAATGAGGGTCTTATGTGCAACTCTCTTTCCGACCAGCAATCACAAGCTGTCACAAAGAACAAGAGCAACTTGTCAGTCCAGATTGAACGATTTCTCAACACCTTGAACAAAGGGGTTGACGCCAATCTCCTCTCTGCTGTTGTCCGTGAAGCAAGAGTAGCAATGGCAGAATATGAGCACCCGTCACCTCGCCAGGTCTCTCAGCAAGAACTTCTCAGTGAAGATCAACACCAGTTTCAGTACAAGAGGAAGCCAGAGATTCAAGAAAATGAGCGCAAAGACTTCCTGTTGCTCCACGACAGCAGCATTCCCTGTGGCAGGGGGTTGACAAATGAAACTTGGAGGCAGGAAGACTGCCCTGGGACTAGGGTTATGGAGGGGGAAGAATCACAGTCACTAGAAAATGAGTATCTATACAAAAATGCTGTAGATGCAAATTCCTCACTGCCTCTGGGTGGGGAAGGGAACACAGAAGAGGGGACACAGCAGTTTGAAAAAATCCAGAATCTACTTCAGACCATCGGCTTGGACTTGGACACAGCAGAAGTCAGCAAATTAGCAGACAGGACACGGGAGCGTCTCTATGGCAAGAAGCAAAAACTGAGATCGTCAGGATCTACGGACACAAAACCTGAATGTACCCTGGGCCTCATGAAGCAGCAGTACAGTGAGCAAGACACCACCTCTACTGTGGAGTCCTCTGACTGGGGAGCCTTCAGGACTCATCCAGACAGCTTAGAGTGCAGTGGTACCCAAGGTGACATCCCTTCGACTATTCCAGCAAGCCAAAACTCTAGGACCCTTTCTGCAACATCTCCCTCCCAGTATACCCAGGGAACATTCAAATCTGCTTATGTCACGCAACGTGATCTTGGGTACAGTCATCATGAAGCTGCCTCACGTTCAGTCTGGGACCTTGTGCCTCCTCAAACTGAGGCAGATTCTCACCTAATGTACCCTCAACATCAGCATCCTGGCCATATACCACCTTCTGTGACTCAAGCCCCGCTGCTTTTGGCGTTGTCAATGGGCAATATGCAATCCTTGCCCACAACTCATATTCCTGCCATGGCTTCAGCTGCACTCTTGGGTCCACACCCTAGGCTGCCATCAACTCTTTCTGGGCAACTCTCTGGTAATTTGGCACCACTGAGTAACCCTCTGCTTTCTTATTACGCTACTCATCCTTTAACAGGATTACCTTTGTATCCTTACCAGTCACAGGGGAACTTTGCTTTGGCCTCAATGCAGCATTTGCTGGGGAGCAAAGGGGGCCATGAAAAGCGAGCCACGGGTTCCCGGGAGATGTTAAAGTCTCGTTGCCTCACCATCATTGAAACGGTACAGGTGAATGAACCCACTCAGAATGAGGACTCCATAGCTCAGAAGGAAGAGACCAAGACCATGCAGGTGTCTGGTTCCACATCGACTCCATCTCCTGTCACTTCTGCAACAACAGAGAGAATTCAAGTTGCAAAAATATCAGAGGATGACATCAAGGCAAAACAAAAGAAGCGGGTATGAGTTTTGTTATGTTCAGATGGGTTTTGAGCCCAGGTATTAATGCATTCACCCATAATACCCATGTCGCTTGCTTTGCTCACAACTGGTTGCTTTCTATTGTGAAAGGCAGTTGGCTCCAAATAACACCTGTAATGTCCAACAGCTTGTGAATAGTTAGCAAGCCGCTAGGTACTGCTGCAGTGGCCAGCTGGTATAGGAAGAGTTTCTAAATTAGCTGAGTCATAATGAACCCGGTGCTATTTCATGCAGAACAGGAGACAGCTTAGTTTAGTTGTGATTTGATGTTTGAGAGTTTTATTAGTTGAAAAGACATACTATTAGTTATAAGAATTGAGATTTAAATTCAGATAGTTTAAAGTAGCTTGTTTGGTTTAAGATGGTGCCTCAATTTCAGAGGTAAAATTAGCTTTGTGAAAAGGGGGCAAGTCTCTCTGTCAGCATAGCTAGAGGGGGTTCTGCTGTAAAACACCCTTGGCTTATGTCATGTTGGGACGTCTCTCTAGGTGTGCTGACATAGAGCTCTTCCCTTTGCTGTACCCAGCTGGAGCAGTTTAAGGAGAGGATGAGGCTGAAGAAGGAGCAGCAGAGGGAGGCTCAGAGGACATGCGTGGGAAGCCAGAAGTCCCCAACAGGTACCCCCTTACCTTAGCCACCATGGCCAGGTCATAAGCAAGATGAGCAGTCAGTCCTAGAAGGTACTAAAGGTCATCGACAGGTAACTGACAGTTTTTCAGAATGTCGTAAGTGGCTTGGGAACAGGTGCCTGGGAAGGAGGAAATTTCAGTTGAGCCTGAAAATTAAGCAAAAGCCCCATCCAAGGCCGGGTGCTGAATGTAGAAAACTAACCACAGGTTTTTCACCTATGTGTGGGTTTGTTTTGTTGCACTTTTGCTACAAAATTTTTGTCTCTCTGTTTGCCTGGAAACATTCCACTTCCAGTTACCAGCTACATTATGAATTCAAATGAAAGGTTATAAAATTTGTGTCAAAATTGTTTGGAAATTCTGTGGTTTTTTTTTTTTTTTTTTTTTTTTTTTAGGGGAAGGAACAAAAAGCACTGAAAATAGTTTTGGGGTTAAAAAATTGGCATCTGTATATAAACACAATATGATACCAGTTCTAACTGATGCATGGTAGGAATCTCTGAGACAAGATGACATCCGGAGCATGTTGATTCCATTCAAATATGAGTGAAATGAGTAACGAGGCTTCAAAACCCATGGTGAATGGGTTGATTATGTCTTCTCAGTTACTGACAGGTTATCCTGACCTTTGATGCGTTGCTTGATCCGATTGGGTTATACCAGGAAGTGACCTACTATGGGTCTGGACATCTTGTTTCTGTAATCACTCACCCCAGTCATTTTATTGCATGTGCATACAATCTCACACAGAGCTGTGGATAGTCTACTCAACATGAGCACCAACCTCTGGCAAGATATTTCTAAGGAATTTCACCCAGAAGTCTGTTGGTCACTATAAGGTGATATCATAGGTGTCCAAGATAAGATCGTATTATGTTTCAGACCAGTCATTTTGCTTTCCTGAACATCAAGACCGTTTCCTTTGGGATTAGTTTATTTGATGAACTTAAACAGCCTTTGTCACCAAAAATATAAATTGAGGAATACCTTTTGGTTTTCCACATCGTACCATGGAAATAGATGGTATAGGACAGAATTGGGCTCGCGTTGATTCCAGGGACCTGTAGTCCAGTAGCTTTCATTTCTTTTCATGTCCTAAGATTAGGAGCTGAGGCGCAGGATTCATAACGAGGGAGATTTTAAAAAGCAAAGTGAAATAGTCTCAGGCAGAGAGGGCAAGCATTATGGTTTACTGTTTATCATTAGGGGAGCCCATTTCTGAACAGGAAGCAACATACTTTATTGATATAGGATGTTGGTGAATTCAGATTGATTAAATATTTAATATGTGGGACTTAAGGCATTTCTCAGTGTGCTGTGCAATGAAATGTATAGAGTTGTATATTAAGCAGTTTGTAGTAAAGCAACACAACCTTTCAAATGGGGAATGACTTCAGAAGTTAGGCAGGCCTCTATATTTGCACGTTATGTGCATTGACAGTACGGCAAGCTTTGGGTAATGGTCTGTCAGCCATTTTCCATAAGCAAAACAAAGTTCTGTCAAAGACTTGCACACCTT
Source organism: Mormyrops boulengeri (assembly GCA_026781065.1). Classification (NCBI taxonomy): domain Eukaryota; kingdom Metazoa; phylum Chordata; class Actinopteri; order Osteoglossiformes; family Mormyridae; genus Mormyrops; species Mormyrops boulengeri. The sequence goes on from JAODLD010000069.1 coordinate 17,210,413, forward strand.
TGTTGCTGCTAAAAAGAAGGTTCCCAAGGCCATAAGGATGTACAAGGTGATCCTGCAGCATGAGTGACCTGGGCAAGAAGGACCTGAACAGCCCAACTGGGCAGCTTGAGAAACCATAACATCTCCTGTGTTGGCTTTTGCAGGTAGGACCTGCAAAGAGGTAAAGAATGTGTGGATTTGTGGCCACTCTCTGGTGTTTTGGGCAGAGAAGAGGGCTAAGTCTCCTGGCCAAGGAGTGCAGCTGGGGATGGACCCAGGCAGGGTGCGCGTGTGGTGGAACGGAACACAGGGCATGAGGTGGGAGCAGTTTCTGCCGCTAATCCAGCAGCTCAAGGATACTTGGCCCAACCCTGACGTCGTCATCATCCACTTGGGAGGCAATGACCTGGGCACTGGTGACACAGAGACACTCCTGGCTGCAATAAGGAAGGACTTGGAGTACATGAAGAGCATCTTCCCACAGTGTCTGCTCGTGTGGTCCAGCATCCTGCCCCGCCTCTCCTGGAGGACTTCGGAGGACACAGAGGCAGCTGAGAGGGTGCGTGTCGCAGTCAATGAGAAGGTGCAGGAAGACATCCATGCATTAGGTGGGACGGTGGTGGACCATGAACAAATCCGTCCTGGCTCAGACTCTGGCTTGTACCGACCAGATGGAGTTCACCTCTCAGGCAAGGGCATTGACCAGTTCAACATGGACATTCGGAACATTTTGGAGAAGTGGCAGTGCGAGATGAGCCAGGGCTCCAGTGCGTCTTAAATGTCTTGTTTATGTGTTTTGTAAGGGCTAAATTCCGAGCAAACCCTGTGGGTTTTTAAGTGCTTGAGCAAGAAACCTTTGCAGAATGAAGACTGCAAAGAAAACATGTACTGCATCAACATTATGATGTATATTCTGTTTGGTATTCTGTTTGTGTTCTATACAGTTTTTTGTCAGAAAATAAGTATTTTGTATAGAAAATCCTCAAGTTTGGAACTAAAATAAAGATGACATACTCTTGCATGAGTGAGTCATTGCATTTTGCATGACTTGTTTCCCCTTATGAAAGGCTAAGAAAGAGATTCAAGGAGTTAAGTTGCATGTTGGACAAGAACTGAATGTGAACTACACCTTGTTCTGTTTGATCATTTTGCATTTAAGGTCCACCTCATTTTCTGCTGTTTGTGAAGCTGGAACATGATTTCATTTTTTGTTCAGCTCTTCAGGTTACCCAAATCCACACATACCTATGAGCAAACTGCAAAGCCAGGTGACTAGTTAAGAGTACTGTAGACCGGTAGCTTTGTTCAATATTGGACAGTTTAATTTCCTGTGTTGATGTTCACTAACATTTGGGTGGTTCCTCTATAAGGGTGTTTCTTCCTCCCGTTTGGTCACATGCAGTCACTCTTTCCCCTTGAACGGATTTTAATTTGAATAGATTCAAGCACTGGCCAAGAGAGAGTGAAAGAACAACAGAAAAGATGGAGAAAGGTTTTGCTTGATACACTATGAAGATACAAGTGAGCCCATATTACACTAAGGCATGCTGCCCTGGATGTCTCTTGGCAACCTTCAAGTTGCACGCGTCCACGTAATGGACCCTCGTCAACTGCAAGAAAATGTCTTCTGTCATTACCTGCGTGAAAGGGATAGATACAGCTCCACAACATTGCTCTGTTTTGTTCGGATTTCTGTCTTCAAGTCATCCATGTAATGATGTTTCTTGTCATTTATTTGCTGTAGACAAGGAACATAATTTGTGCATGTGTAATTTTTTAACATTGTATTTCACTGGACTGTAAGATTTAATAGCAGGAATTAGCAGCCTGACATTGGATTAGGAACCCGGATGTTATTTTGATGGTTTCATATGTCCAGGTTCGTGACTGGGGTAAAAATACTTGTAGCACCAAAATGGTTACAAAAGGCACTGCATCAGTGGCTGCTGGGGTCCTTTCACTGTGCAGGATAGTCTTTGCAGGTGTCATCAGCGCCCTCTACAGGCCTGTCATGTGCCTGCAACTTGTCAACTTCCGAAAGTGGGAGGTCCGATATTCTCGCCAAAGTCTTGTGAGGCCAGTTGTGTAAAGGCACAGATACACAATTAAGAAGGACAGCAATCTGAAGAAATTTTTTTTCATTTTCAAGATAAAATGTTTCATCCAAAGAAGCAAGAATTTCACATATTCTGCTAATGACTTGAATAAGGAGGAAGAAACATCTCACTGGATTTTTGTTAGTCCAAGTTTGTTTTGATTCACTGTGCATCCTGTTTTCTACTTTGTCCTCATCCACTGAAAACACATTGTATATGTATGTTTTCATGTCAGAATTGTAGATTCTTTATGCACAAATAAAGCCATTTTCACCCTTGCATCGCTTTTGTTGTAATTTGGGCAATAGCCTTAGTACCTTTCCGAAGTTGTGCAGTGGGTGGTAAGTTGTTTATCTCTTCTATTACTTCCTCTAGCTTAGTGTGTTTCCTTTTTGTTACCCCCCCCCCCCCACCACCACCACCACCACCACCTGGAACACTTTGCGTTGCGCCCAAAACATCTGATATTCAGCCACTGTGCCTTAAGATGTTCCTGTTAGCATAGGAAAATGAATAATGGAAGAGCAAATAAAATGATTTTTATTACTTCCAGCTGCCCCTTTATAGGCTTTGTGTTGCTGCTGTGTACAGGCCTACAGTGAGCTTGTTTGTTCCGGGTGAGGAGGTAGGAGGGTGACTTGGTATCCATACAAGTACAAAATCACTGAGGATCATTGAAAACAGGCCTAAAAGAGGCATGTGGTGCAGAGCAGGGCCACACAATGGGTCACCTTGATGCATTTGCTACACCTCATGCAATGGTTTGCTGTGCAAGGCACACAGCGGAGCCCCTGATTGAGTGATCTTGCGCGGTCAGCTGATGTGATGTCCAGATCCATGGTCAGTAGCCTATTTATGTGTTTTTTTTTTCTCTCTTCTCCAATGTAGATCTGAGGTTGGAGTATTAATGGGTGCATGAAGGAGAAAGTGAAGGACATACCTGTATGCAGCAACTCTATTCCTTTTAAATATTTACTGCAGAGATCTGTTGTTCATTTACAATATTTAAAAGAGTTTATCACCATAATATACGCATCCATTCATCTTCCAACTACTTATCTAGTATGAGGTTCTGAGGTTCATAATGATTGGTGGTTAATATACACATTGAAACACACAAGACTGTCTGACCTGGATGTTTCTCTCTGTTCCTTTCTCGGTACCAGCTTACATGCAGAACCCAACATCAAATTATCCACTTTTTCATTAACTGAGGTGAGTCTCCATCAGTGGGAGGGGGCCTGTAACTGTGTTTACAAGTGTTTTGGCCTTTAAATGTAAAAGATGCTCCAGACTAAAAAAAATTACAACATAATGCACAACTTCTCTTGTTTTTTTAGTACTTTATTGTAGCTGTCCCAACTTAATGACAATTAAAATGTGAATGTTATGACATGATGTTGCTTATTGAAGTTGGATGACACATTAAATGTTTGTTTAAGCACTGGAATTGTTCGTTTGTTATTCTGTGTGGACTGCATTTGATCATAGTTCAAATCAGATCAGTTTGTCATAACTAATGAAGGCACTACCGATGCATCAGATTTGTACAGAAGAGTCATGGGATGGTGGCTGTTTGCAGATGATGCGATCTGAGTAATAGACTTGGGTACAGCCTTTTCATTCTGGACTCTGACACAGGACCTAACATCTCTTCACACAGCTACCTATACACTTGTTACAGACAATTAGGCCTACTCGATATGACCAGGAGTAGTCCACACACTGCAGGCTGCTAAAGTGTATCAACATTATTAGAGACATGGATCTGCAGTTTAAAAAACAGATGACAGTGTCAGCTCATCTGTCTACACGGGGTTACTGGATTATTATGGTAGTAAAATTAACACTGTTATACACAAATACTGGGGAGTCAGAAACCGGCATACAACTTATGTAACGATATTAACAACTTATGGAAGTATTACATTTTACATACATTTTACAGATGTACGATAAAAACAAAGCTATTAAGGTTGAACAGACAAGGAAATGCGCTATTGATGTTCTTCGGTTTGCGGTACGCTTTTATTTCTGACTGTCCTCAAGTTATTGTAATTGCGTAGCACTTTAAAATAATAATTAAATCTATATGACTACATTGCTTGTTGCTGTAAAAATCGAACAAATATATGAAATAAAGTAATCTATGCAATAAAATAAATTCCTTAAAACTACAGAATTCTTTTTATATATTACTATACTTTCATCTCAGTTCCACTTGCATAATTCTGCTATGTAATCTTGCAAAAACGCTTACGGAGTATCTGCTTAATTAAAAAGGCTAAACTTACGGACTGCACCGCAAGGCTGACGAACTGTACATGATTTGATGGTACAGAAATGGTTCCTGGTGCCTGTTTGACATACTTAGGACCGCTGGCCCATCCTACAAATCTATTGGCTATTGAGATATGCATCACCGGGACTCGGCTTCCCGATGACTGCGTTTGACCAATGAGGAAGGAGGACCAGCAGCGGTTTGTTTAGGCCGATGTGGGGCTGGCATCCAGTGGCCAGCAATCTCTGCGCGAAGGGACGGTGTCGCCGTAGCTAGCCGTCTGTGATGCAGGGTGTCGTTTACTTCGTGTGTCCGATCCAAAGCTGCTCTAAAATCATATAGTACGTGTACAGAGACGTTTTTGCATATTAGTATGTTTCGTGGCCGACCACGGCGAGGAGGAGCGTTTCCCTGGGACTTTCATCCTCATGGCCCGCCGTCGGGGCCGGTGGCGGGGCTCCGCGGTCCCATTTCCGGTCGGTCGCCGCAGGGCCATGTCCACCCTTTGCACCGCGAGTCCTACCTGGAGGATCGGAACAGGGAGCGCCTTGGTTATCACCACGGCTACCACACCGACTCGGAGAAACTTCGGCGCTCCCCGCCGCGCGGAAGGTTGCCGTCTCCCGGCGTAAGAAGCACCTGGGGCCCGGGAGGCGGGCCTTCTTCCAGCGAGCCCTTCGTTAAAGTAGGTTCCCAGACATATTGGTCAGGGTGTCAAATGTGTTTTTCTGCGCCCTGGTTGCAGTGGGTATTGGCACCAGCACAGGCATTTCTATATGTCGAGTATTTTTAACGTGTAAGGTAGCAGTCAGTACCGCGCACGGTACAGTACTGGTAGTTGTTGTTTTGGTCTTCTTCTTCTTCTTCTCATTATTATTATTATTATTATTATTATTATTATGCCCTGGGAGTGTTCCACAAAGCAGCATCTCTCAGTTTGCTGGGTTAACTTAAGATAGAACTTATGATCGTCCAGTAAGAGTTTAAGTAAAGACCATTCCTATTGGACAATCATGACATCTAGCTTAAGTTAACCCAGCGAACTGAGAAATCCTGCTTCGTGGAACATCCACTTAGTCCCTGTGATGCCTATTTACTCTTAAATTCAATCAGAGAAGATGCATTTTTTATATCATAAAAATGTTGATGTTCATGAATATATTTTTTTTTCTGGTAACTATAACTGAACATGATTGGTCTTCATCTTCCAAACAAAATAAGACTGATTTGTAAACCAAAGTTTTTCAGATGATAAACATTTTCTCTGTTTTATATATGCAAATTAGTTCATTGTCTTCTGTGACCCATCCACAGCGACTGACCCCCTCTCCGTCACGTGGTGGGCCCTCAACTGACCACAAGCTGGCAATCACTGTGGGGAATGACCGGACTGGATTACCTGCTTGGAAATCAGGACACCCGTATGACAGGTACAGTGTTGGGTTTGGGGGACAAAGTGGCTGTGTTGAGCAGAGATTCTATGATTTCTGACAACTAAAAATATACTGAAGAATCCTTTATCCACATTAGTGTTCATACTGAAAACCGTTTTTTATTTTTGTTATGATATGAATTTTTCTTATACCACAGTACCAGTTTAAATAGCCTACACAACGTTCGGAAAGTGGCACAGCTGGAACCTGTTTGGGGGGGGACCTTTTTCACTGCTGCATCGCTAAAAATGTACCGCGAAAGATCAGAAACGGAAGATATAGCTGGCGCTATAATGAGACACTGGGGTTCTCAGAAAAATCAATTCTCAGATATTAATCGATATTACAAATTAGTATCTGATTAGATCCTCATTTTCACCATTATTGATACCAACAGAGCGGTTTTCGCCTCATTCATCACACTTCACACAGTACCACTACAGCGCAGGTGTGCGTGTACGCACGCACGCACATGCACACACCCGTGCAGCCTCTCCCCTCCTCAATAGCTGCTGAACGCATTCGCGCTGGTTAACACACACATACCGAGTTGGCCGAACATGGCATATGCTGCAGTTGAAGACACTTCACAAGCTGCTTTAGTAAAGAAAAAAAAAACACAAAACTGCAAAAGTATTTTGCAGATGAGCATGGAAAGGATAAGGATGTCAATGCGCCTCTATGCAAACAGTGCTACAAAGTTGTGGCGACACAGTAGCACATCAATCTAGGCGAAGCATCTTGGAAGAGCGACATCCCGGTCTTTATGAGAAATTTCGCAAGGTCAGTAAAGCTCGCGTTCCAGCAACACTGAACTATTAAACACTTATCAAAAATGTTAACTTGGCCAGCACACACCTTAACATTAGCCGTTTATCTATAAGCAGTTAGCCAACAAACACGTTAGCCGTATGTTATTAAGGTAGCGGATAGGCACAATGGCTATTAATAAAATAATATAGTTAATGTGGGAACAATGCATAAACATAAAACAAAAATGTGTCCTGTAAAATGTGGTAAATGCCCAGTCATACTTTAAAAAAATACCATCGTATACCGTGAAACCAATATAACTTTGAAAAATACCACGATATAAATTTTTGGTCATACCGCCCAGCTTTAATCCACATAATATATTTTACTGGCTCTCTGAGTGTAATTACAGACAGGAATGCTATCAGCTTAGATTAATAGTAATTTGTAGATGATTGTTTTCTATTTAGATGCTTGGTTATAGTTAATCACAGAATGCACATTTTTTACTGTAAAGAGCAGGAGGAGAAGATATTCCTGAACGAGTCTTTTCTGTTGCCTCGGCAGAGATTATCACTATAAAGGCCAGCACAGTTATCCACCTCCACCAGAGAAGCGGACAAGTTATGATGGACGTTATGACGACCTTGCATACAGGAGGCGGAGCCCAGGCAGGAGGAGGAGTCGGAGCCGGGGCAGGAATAGGAGTCGTAGTCCTGGCAGGGGACGCAGCAAGAGTCGTCCTCCTAGCAGGAGCAGGAGTCGTGGAAGGAGTCGGCCACGTAGCCACAGTCGCGGCCGCAGTTGGGGGCGGAGCAGGAGCCGACCCCGGAGCAGGAGTCCGAGCAGAGCCAAGAGCCACACCCGAGGGAGGAGCAGGAGCTGCAGTGGCAGCAGCAGCAGGAGTAGCAGCAGTAGCAGCAGCAGCAGTGGAAGCAGGAGGCCAAGAGCGTCTCCCTCAAAGGACAAGCACAGTGAAGAATTCAGGGAGCTAGAGTTGGCCCGACGGAGGAAGGAGGTAGAGGAGATGCTGGCCATGCCCAAAAAGTCCATCCTCAAGAAGCGAGTGGACTCTGAGACAGACTCTCCAGCCATCTTGCAGGTTGGAGTTATTCTGCGCGGTCACAGTTGTGTGTGCTTTGTTTTCAGTCATATGCTGTTAACTATTTTTGTTTTTGGTACAAAGCCCTGCCATTTGTGACACTTCTTCATGTACATTCTCTGGAATATGTTTCCCCTCTGTTATTGTACAGGGAAGTGACTCCCCAGGAGAGGGTGGTGTGGAACACCAGGGCAGCAGTCTGTCCCGGGAGACAGAGCGCTTCCTCCACACCATCGCCAAGGGGATGGAGTCAGGCCTCTTAGCGTCCATCCTACAGGAATGGAAGGAGGAGACCGGCCTAGGCTCTAGTCTCAAGCAGCATGAGGAGAACATCCCTGGTGTCAAACAGGAAACATGGATGGAAAATGCCTGCGATTCTCTCCTCCCTCACGAGAAGGTTGGGCAGGATGTGGGCGGGTTCTCCCGCATTTTAGGCCTGATGGGAGATTCAGGAGGCCAGCAGGACAGGAAGAAAAGCTTCACAGACATAGAGGACGAGGAGCGGTTTCTCTACGGGGACAATGAGGAAAGCCAGCCGCCAGAGACTGATGCCCCGAGGCGGCAGTACAGTCAGCATGGTGACATGGGCATGCTCCAGTACTCCAGTGACAATCCTGAATTTATGCAGCAGTATCTCAGTCAGGATCCTGCTGTGTTTTCTCCATGTCGATGGGATCGGGCCGCTGTCGAGGACCATCTTGACACTCATTCAATCAGGGGCTACCATGATCAGAACTCAATGGATATGAAGTATGGTCGCCATAGCCAGCCAGTCACCACCCTCAAGAAGGAGGGCAAAGCTGGTCCTGAGCTCAACAGCTTCCCACCTGGAGTGGGCCCAGAGGAGGCCAAAGAGAGACAGGACGTCGAAGAGTACGAGAAGATCCAGGAGCTGCTTAAGACCATAGGGCTGGATCTCGGACTGGCAGAGATCAGCAAGATGGCCGCCCGGACACAGGAACGCTTGCATGGTAACGTGGAGACGCGACCGGGCCGGAGGACATCATGTGGCAGTTGGGACCGGAGCCGTCATCGCAGCCGCAGTGGAAGCCAGAGCCAAAGCAGGAGCCGGAGCCCCAGTTGGAGCCACCGTCATGGCAGGTCCACGAATGAGCGATCCCCGTCACCTCCCCGCATCCAGAGCACCTCGTGTGACGATGCCCCAGTGGTCCCTGGCAGCCTGGAGGCAGAATCGCGTGCCGGGGAGAGGAGCTGGGGAATCCCTGTACTGGGGATGAGTACCTCCCAGCAGCCTGTCCCCCTGAACCAACCCCCTCTCTGTCCCCCCTCTGTCCCTCAGGCCATGGGCTCACTGACAGTCATACCCACCCCCTCGGTACCAGCTACTTACACACAGAACCCACCATCAAATTATCTACCCCCTGCCCCCAGCTATCCACCCCCTGGTTATGGACAGTATGGGAACTACATGCCCTACATGCCCCCCAGTTGGCCCATGTACCCACCTCCCTCTCTGGAACCACCTGCTGCCCCTGTGGGGGTTCAAAAGACTTCGGCGCCACCTGGACGTTCCAACCTGCGAGTCATTGAGACCGTTTCCATAGAAACTCAAAAGAACAAACCTGTAGCACAGAAAGAACACAGCTCATTTCAAGGGTTGAGCAGGGGTGAGGATAGTTGTGAATTTCCTCACGGATGGTTTGTTTGAATAAATTCACTGCACAAATCCTGAGTAGTTGATGTTTACCATGATTACATAGAAAACTTCAGTAACCCTCTTATTTTCCCAGCCAGTCCCCTGTTATGGGTTTAATAATGGGTGATCCCATTTTGATTCAGGAGTTTCTTAAAAAAAATTGCTCCGCCATTTTGATTCTGGTGAAATTTGACATGTGAATTACACACATACCTTCCAGAGCCCATGATGGTTTTTATTGTTGTATAGAAAAAATGTTACAGCCAGGGGCATCGGAAATAGGGGACGTAAGGGAGATGCATCCCCCCAAATACTGGCACACTGCCCCACCTCCTTTCTACTAAATAAATAAGAGCGTGTTCCTTATCTTTTATGAATCCATGTATTACTGAGGCCAATTTGCTGCACATCCAGAGTGCATAAACCTGAGAAAGATTATCGTCCTTTATGAGACAAACTAATTTTTTCATATGGATCAGTTTATTTTTTATGTTTCACAACGTGACTATTGCATCTGTGCTCCTTGCAATGTCATGATATACATCAGACCCTCCATGAGCTGGGCCAAATTTGGTCTCTCCCAATGTCAAGCTCCTTCCGATACCCCTAGTTGTTATATATTTTTTCTGCCGCCTGCGGTGTAGAAAAAGCTTTATATCTCAAAGGATTTTGTTAATGAACAAAAAGCATTCCTGAGCTCTGGAAGGTACGTGTAATTTATATGCTGAATGTTACATGAAAATTTGAAGTTTTGCATGAATGTCTGTGTGTTCTACACCCGTCAGAGGAAGATCCACAAGTTGCACGCCCCAAATCCCAGGTAACCGAGGAGAAGGACACCAACAGGCAGAAGCAGAAGGTAATTTACTTCATGGATGAGCTCTGGGTTTTTTCTGTTCCTGTGTTGAATAAACCACAGGGAGAATGATATCTGGGCCCTTTCTACGTTTTAGGTTATTGAAGAACGGGACAAACTCAAGAAAGAAAGAGAAATCCTAATGGACAAGAAGGACTATCTCCTGAAAGAATTGGAGAGGTTACGGAAGCAACAAGGTTAGTTTTATAGAAAGTTTAAGTCACCCTGCCCCGAATCAGAGAACTCATAAATTGATGCAGTTTGCTAAATCAGTTTTTCAGGTAGGGTGATATGCCATCTAGAGTTTAGCTTACACTTTTGGTGTCCAGGCAGGCACTGGGGGAAAAAATGCCACTGAATCTTCCTTAGTTGCTTGTTGCAGTTAAAAATATTCCTGTTACAACTATTTACATCTACAAGTGCAAAGATGCCATCTATCGTAAATTATAAAATGTGAAATGCAGCTTGATGGAAGGGTAATTTAACTGTGTCTTCAGCAGTTTTTTGGGTTGTGCTTGTCTTCTCGAATGCGTGGCGTTCCCATGAGCTGATGTCTCGTTTCACTCTGCCCGTGGGCTCCACCTCGGCCCTCCCCCAAGGAAAACTCTTGAGGAAGAAGCGTCGCGAAAAGGATGGACACAAGGACCCACTGCTGGCCGAGGTGAGCCGCCTGCAAGAGGAGATCATGGTGCAGATCTCCCAGCTCCGCAAGGAGCAGGAGGAGGCGGAGAAGAAATGCGTGGAGCTGGACAAGGTGGCTCTTATCCTGGGCCTACATATTATGGACAAGCCCAGGAAGGAGAGTCGGCTCTCTGGGGAGCTCCAGTCGTCATCGGAAGGGGACAGAGACTGCGCTAGGAGCTCTAACAACCCAGCTGTGGGGCCGTCATGCGACGCAGCGTCCTCCAAGGTAGAATTCTTACAGGTTCCCGGTTCAAGAGGGGCTGCTGCTGTTATGTTGTGTCTGATGACTGTGTTGAACATGTCTGAAGTTGTGTCTGAAAGGCCCTGTCTTCAGCCTGGTCTGCTCCGTGCCTGTCTGTGCTGTGCCCCAGAGCCAGCTAACCTGATTTCACCCACTTTCAGCACCTCCCACCACACCTCTGCACTTCTTAATGCTGCCTTTGGCCAGTTCACTGCGGCCTTAGACTTCATCTTCCTCATGTTGGGGCTGACAGGTGCTTGTTTGGAGGCCTCGTTGGGTTTTCCCTCCGCTGTTCCCTCTTACCCCATATTTCCTACACAGCCTCCCTGTACAACTTATACTGCTAAAGATCCAAATATTAAAAGTGAAACGGCTCGGTTCTGAGTAATGGTCCATTTGCAAAGCTTTGTTTTCCCATCGACCCAAGTACCGCTTCCTGGTAACATGCACGCAGCCTCCCACCTCTGGGCAGCCCTGATTTCTGGCCAGCATACGGCACGACTGAATGTCACGGTGGATCTTTGCAATGTGCTGATGGCACGATGTGCCTGTTGGTCACTTCAAGTAAACGGAGATGCGTGTTAGCGAGGTCCGTTTGCATTTTGAGTAACCCCTGCAAGGCCGGCACATAGAACCTCCCGTGTTTCACAGGTAAGACCGATTGGCACTCAGGGTTTGCCCTGTCTTACTGGAATAGTTTCATCTCAGTACTTGTTCATTTTTCTTTTGTAATAGTTTTCTAATTTTCTTGGATATGTCAGCTGATCTCCTCGGCACCTCTTTCCCGGACAGGCATCGTCCGCCCCGAAGAGTACGCCAGGGAAAGCGAAGGCACAGAGCCCTGGTCACTCCCCACCACCACCTGCAAGCGTGCCAGACCAGTATGAATACTATGATGCTGGTGACCACTGGTGCAAAAACTGCAATACTGTCAGCGGCTCCCTCTTTGATTTTTTTGTTCACTTGCATAGTAAATCACACAGAAAGGTTAGTGAATCTCCATCGATTTCTGACAAGTTACTCGATCACGCTTTTCCAGAGCAAGGGGTCTGAAAGCAGTCTGAAGGTTTTTATTTCGGTAGACCCTGTTGGTTTGAATGTTTGCTGTTGTGATTCGAGAATATGCTCTGTCTTGGTCCGTCCAGACCCAGGATCCGTATGACAGGCCCTGGGCATCAGCCTCCTCCAAGAGCCATGGAAGGAAGACCTCTGCAGAAAGGATTGTGAAACCGGCAAAAGGTACGACCCAGTTGAGTTTACCTGTTAAACGCCACAGACAAGACAATTTACATGTTATCATATGGATAGTAACCCTCAGGACCCTATTAAGCATAAGTGTTCAGACACAAGTCGGCACTTTTTAATTGATTATTAACTGTTAACAGATTTAAAAAAAAATACTATTTAAAATGGATGTGAGTCACCAAATACCAAAATACCAATAGAAAAAATGCTTTAGAAATTAGAAGTATTTCTAATTTATTTTTTACTTTATTTTTTTTCAACTGCAAATGCTTCATGTAAATAATCAACAAATTTCCAGACTTCGCAATTTGTCTCAGTATTGTGGTTATTCAAATTGCAATGAACAAAAGAGGTTTAGAAAATAAACCAAACATTTAATACTCCAGTGTCAAGTGTGCTTAACTGGTGGGTTTGGCACAGGCTACATCTGCCATGTAGGAAAATATTGTAAAACTCAAATGAATTGAAAGTAGCCTGCAGACTTTTTGATGCATAGCATGGAGAGTGCAGTAGCTCCGCTATTGCTTCGTAAGTTGTACTGCATTGCGTTTGTACTACTATTTTTCATCATTGCACAACATAGCTTACATATAACCTCATAATTTTTTCGGCTGAAATGATCCCAAACGGTAACTCCTTTAATTTTTTTCTCAGACTGCTAATATGGCTGTAGCCTGTAGGCTTCTGTAATTGGTTGCACGTGTCGACACGCCCTCATGAGTTAGGCTATGTATCCAAGCGTATGTTTCCTTTACCCTATGCTCTGTGCGTTTACCACACTGCAAACTTTTAGCATTCTTTTTCTTAATCAACTGTTTAACTGAGAGTGTTCATCGGTTAAGATTGTTGTTGTTGGTTATCAGTTAAACAGTGAATTACGAAGACCCCTAGGAGTGAGGTTGATTTGCTGCATTGAGCCCCGAGCCCCTCCGCCTTGTCCACTCGGTTACAGTACACTGCCCCCATGGCCGCCGGCATTAACCACATGTTCTCCCGCCGCTTTTTCAGGGTCTGAGTTTCTCATCCCGATGGCAGGATTTTACTGCCAGCTCTGCAAAGAGTTTTTTGGAGATCAGATTTCCGCTGAAGACCACGTCACATCACAGACTCATAATGAGAAATACAAGGTAGTTCACACAGCCGGGACCCGTCGCTACCGCCGCTCGTTAGGGATGGCTATTGTTTGAATTTTTTCGATTCCGGTTCCGCTTAATCGATTCCGGTTCTTATCAATTCCCTATTTCGATTCCACAAAGGTAAAAAAAAAAAAAATAATCAAAAAAAGAGGACAACTGCAGCTCCTGTTTGTGCTGTATATACTGCCTTTGTTTTGAGCACATTTTGTTTCATCTTTCCCTCAATGACATAATGTGCTGTCACTGTGAGATAGTGATCTTGGGACATGCTTGTCCAGCTGTCAATGGTCAGTGCAACCTTGCTAACATTATTTAGCTCTGACATAATATTTGCCTTTTTCATTTTGTACCAGGCAGGAATCAATACATTGGACAAGTTGTCTCTGGAGGGAGGTCTGTACTTAGGATTTAGGGCTTTGGTCATCTCCCTGCAATTATAGATTAAACAAATTACATAAATTTTTATTTTTTGTTAGTAGTATTATATAAAAAAAATTGACAAGCTTGTTTTTATCATATACATACCTAAATGACGGAGATTCGACAACTGAAAACGGATGTAGACCTTTCACCACAAATGCGGTTACTGCTCTGTGACACTCCTCAATTTTTTCTTTGGTCATGTTTCCTTTTATTGCTAACGTGAATGGTGTGTCGCGGCTAGTACTCCGTGATCGCGGATTGGTAGTGATATCGCTAGCTGAAGAGGGCTTACTCGTGCTCGGAGACTGCAAGACATCAAACACTGTGCACTTTTTGAGATCGATCCCGTGCTGCCTTAAATGTTTGCCGAGGTTGGATGTACAACCCTTTGAGCAACTTATCAATTTTGTGCATATGTCGCACGCTGCCTTATTTCCTCTTTTTAGTGTACTGAAGCCACACTTTTCACTGTTTGTGATACATGTCAAACAGTGCTAGCACTCTTCTTCTCTGAGAGTAACGTTTAGTGGTGATGTTAGGCATGCGCTTTTTTTTTTTTTTTTAATTTGCAATTTTACATTAAATAAATAACTGAAGAAAGTAACATCGCGTAAAATAAATGTGTATTTGGGCTTAACTTTTTTTTTTTTTAACAAACCTAGCGAATCTCAACTAAAACAGGTCCTGGCATATAACCACACACGTCGTAGCAGATGCGGTGTTTAAGAACCGATTTACATTTAAAAAACCAAGTGGGTACCTGGTACCGGGTATTTTCGAATCGGTTCATATTTGGAACCTAATTTCGGTTCCCATCCCTACCGCTCATACTCAGAAAGGTTAGATATGGCGTCATGTTATTGGACCTCGTTTTGTGTTCCTCTTCACTTGTATGTAAATGCAGACAAATGTAAATGTGTTGTGCCCGTTTGCCCTGTTCTTAATATGTTGTTGTTGACAACATAGCTATTGAATCTGTTCTGTATCTATTACAGGGTTAAGTCTGGAAAAGGTAAACACTGAATGAAATTGTTACATTTCCTGATACTCACTTCTCTGGAAACTTAACATTTATTTTTGCCTTCCCTGAATCAGAGGCACACGGACGACTTTCCGCTTTATGAACAAAGGAGGAACCTGGATCGTCAGGCTGGCCTGGCTGTGGTCACGGACAGCAGAGAGCAGCGGCACTCGGGGGTGAAGCGCAAACTGGAGGAGAGGGGAGAGAGGCCCCAGAGTCTCAAGGACGAAAAATTGGATGCCTGTCACATGGAGGCTGATCGAGAAGACAAGGCGGGGAGTCAGTGGAAGGAGAAGGAAGAGAAGAAGCAAGATGCAGGTGAGCATGTCCTGGTAAAGGGGAAGAAGGGAGAGGCCATCAAGCCGGCCGAGCCGCCTCAGAGGACACCTGAAATTCAGAGGGTGATTTCAGGACCCAGTCCCTCAATCCTGGCAAAGGTGAGGAAGAGGAGTTCATCCTCATCCACTCCTTTGGCCTTTGGGAAGTTCAGCTGGAAGAGGACGGACAAGGAGAATGAGGAGGAGAAAGCAGTGGAATGTGCCATGGAGCAGGACAGTGGCGGGGACACCGGTGGGGACAAGAGTGAAGCGAGGGGAGCGCTAAACAAAGCGAAGACCATCGCCATCAAGCTGTCAGGGAAAACTGTCATCCCTCCATCCAGTCCTTGGGTCCCCACCAGTTTCTCTCCAACTGCTTCGGTAAAAATCCGCCCAAACCTGCCTGTACCGGCTATGGTCTTAAGGAAGTCTCTCCCTGGTGCCTCCAGTAAACCTGGCTCGCAACATACTGTCAAGCCTGGTTCTGTAGTACAGGACCAGATCAAAGAAAAAGCAGTGGTGACTCCTGACCTCATTTCCAAAGCATTTTGTGGCGAGGAGGTGGTCCTGAAAACTCCTGACACAGATGAAAAAGCCACAACACCTGAAGAGATCCCTGTAGCCTCCACACCAATTAACACAGCACCCTCGGATCCAAAGGAGGGACTTGTTGAGCAACAGGCTCCAAAGGAGGGACTTGTTGAGCAACAGGCTCTGTCTTCTCCAGCCACATGTGTGATGACCTTGGAGTCTGATGTGGCTGCCCCCGGGGTGCCTGAGAGCGAACAGATGCTAACCATTGTGGTCCGGCCCCCTCCTCTCCTAAGCTCAAGCGACACGCAGCCTAAGATAGACAAGCCGAAGTCCAGCTTAGCTGCGGCAAAAGCACAGGACTTGTACGACATCTTCTACCGCAGCAACAAGGTAGCCTCAGACCCTCGACCTGGGCCTCGAGACCTGAAGAACGGAGAAGCTCTAAAGAGCAAGGTGTTGGGTTCGCTGGCTGTCAGAGCTGAGAACAGAGATGCTCAGATAGTACCAAGTTCTACGAGTGACTCCTACCAGAAGGTCAACGAGCAGACTTCCGAGTCTCTCGGCCAGGGAACGTGCCCCTTACAGGATGCTGACGTTGGGACCAAAACGGTAAACGCAGACTTGAATAGTGGTGATAACTGACTAGTAAATGGCAGATCGTCTTCAGGTGGCTCTGATGGTGACCTGAATGCCAACACCTTAGAGTAATTGGAGAGAAGGGAGATGAATGGAGCAGGGCATTTACTGCTGTGGATGCGGTGTGTTGCTGGACCGGGAAGCAGAAAAAAATATGGGCGAGCAAAACTTGTTTGCTATCCTCCTCTCTCTGAAATTTCACATGGAATTTTTAGGTGTGTGCGGGGGTTGGTGTTTTTATTTGGTCACATTTGAAGCTTGCCAATTCATATTTTTCAGTATCAAAACAACACCACAAACATAAAAAGGTAACGTACAATTGTTGCTTGTTTATTACTATCGTGTACAGCTTTTGTCAGTTCACACTCTTAAGTTTTTTTGTTTTTGTTTTTAAGTAAGACTTGATGCAGGATCAAGGAAAAGTGAGAAGATGACTGAGTTGGTACAGAGGCAAAGGACGGACCAAAAATGGTTTCACAGGAGTCTCCTATGTCATGTTGCGTGTTTCCTCTAAAAAATCAGTCTGTTACGAGAATTGAAAGGAAGTACAACCCGAGTAACTTCCTGTTCGGTGCGTCTTTTCCGGATGTCCTCAGTGCCACGTTCATTGGCGCTTATCCTGTAACGGTTCACCTGAATATGTTCAATAAAAGTCTGTTCCCAATGCAGCTTATCAGCGAGTTTGTTTTCAGTCCTTCAAAGATGTAAATAATGGCCATCAGCATCACAGTATCTTATTTATACAGCTTCCAGCTGAACTTTTCACTTTGGCTTGGTTTTTCACTTGTAATACACCAAAATGTTTTGTCTTTGCTCAGAAGGTACATATTTCTCCAGGAAGCAAAACGCTAGTGTACTTTCTTGAGCAAAAATAAAAGCTTTATTTTTAATTGCGCCCGTTCATTCCAGGATAGTCTGTGGACCCCCACAACCCAGCTTAGGACAAGTAGTATAGAAGATCAATCACTGAGTGGTGTCCACACAGAAATCCTACTTCCTGTTTGTGGGAGAGGGGGTTCGTTTAAGGGATGTAATCACTCTGTTGACATTCCTCTTGCCTTCACCTATCACCTGTGCTTCACTTTTGTACCTGTAACCGTGAAACCACTGTTTCCAGCTCAAACTGGACATGCAGCACAGCCCCCTCACTGACTGACAGGCCAGTGCTTCTGTTCCTCTTTTTTTCCTTAAAGCAAAATAAAAGCATGATAACTGTTATGGTGAGTGTTTATGTGAAATGTGTATCAATGGTTACCTGGAGTTGCTATCTCCCAGGATGGCTGTACCACCCTCTGGAGCGGTGCCCCTTGTGTATAAAGGTAAGGTGTAAGCCAAGAATACTCTGGAATAACTGTCATAATGCTAAGTTTTTTTCTTCTAAAATTGAAGTGGACATTTAGATGTTCAAGAATGTTTCTGGGGTGATTGTAGGAATGCGTAATGACTGGAGAGACCATGTGAATGTGTTCTTTATTGCATGTGGTCTGATTGAAGTAACTGTGTGCATGTTCAGTTGTTTTAATTTTGTTCTGTTGGTGGGGTAACCTGTGTGAATGTATTTTTCTTTTAGACACTAGGTTGTACACATGGAACGTTTTTGACTGTTAACTTTGAAAATAAAGACTTTTTTGCCTATAATTGTCGTGTCATGTCTTAGTTCTTGACAGCAGATTTACTGTTATATATGACTGTTCTGTTTCATGGTATTATTTTCACTCTCCCTAAATGTTTAGTTAAATACTTTGATATTTCATTACATTTCTAAAAATACCCGAATACTGCAAGTGTCTCAGTATTGTGGTTATTCAAGTCCTTCAAGGTAAGACCTCATCTGTAATAAAGCCTCCATTACACAACATGTCCAGAAGATGGCGCCGCATGTTCTAATAAAAGTTGAAAGCTACAAGTCCTCACAGAGGAAAAGTGTTGATCGACGTTGTTGATAGTGGCCACCGCCATTGTGCAGCTGCCGATAAGCTACAGCTATCACTAACTGTACATAAGGACAAGGGCTTCTCAATTCCATTCGGGGGTTTGTGGCAAAGACAGACATGCACTTAAACCCCCGTAGTGATGCAGATGCATGAAGTATCAGAAATCACTCACGGAGTGCATTAAACTCAAACAACACGATGCTTTCAGCACCCAGCACAAGAGAAAATGATGGGGGAAAGAGACTTTAATAACTACAGTAAAGTCATGTTCAGACAATATTGGGAATGCCTGTCTGTGCTATAATCTATTAACGTAGTACAGGGTTTTCCATTTCAAGATGCTACATAGTTGTAAGATACATTCTTTTCCAACTGTGGTACAATAACTTGGGATGTAAGTCTTGTGTAATGCCCCATATGAAATGAATTTGATTTTTTTCCCCAAAACATTGCACCGCGTAGTCGGGGTATTAATTTGAATAAACTTTAACAAGCATTAAATCATCCTTGTATCTCTGGTTCTCCTTTCTCCGTTACAGGGTCGCCAAAAACACTGAACACATATTAGTCAAATAATTACAATGCAATATGAAATGCAACATATATCAGGCATTTCCACACGACTTAAAGAGCGTTGCAAATGTACAAAATGTACATATTCGCCCGAAAAAACCCAAGAGGGTATGTGTGTGCACACCAAGTGTTGCTAGGTAGAATACCTGCTTACCGAGCGGAGTCACGGCACCGCTATCCGCTTTTCATCCAATTAAAAAACAGTGGCGACATGTCGCTAGGCAGCTTTACGTGTCTCGGACCAATTGGAATAGTGGCGGCCTAGTAGGGCGCAGGGAGCCGGAGGCAGCCGAAGGGAGAGCGACCGAGTCCCGGGCGAGTCAGGCGTCAGGAGCCGCACGATGCCGAACAAAACTAAAAAAGAGAAGGTAATGCGTGCCAGATGCTGGATTTTAATCCCGCTGACAAGGAAGTTGCGTTTTCCTGTTTTTATCGGCTTATACATCAACGACTGCATGTCTTTAATTTGAATGGCAAGCGGCACACTGTGTTATTATTAAGGCCTAGCTAGTATTCAGACCACGCAAAATCGCCCTGCCTTTTCCCCCGTTCTGTTTATCGGCGTCTTTGGGGCCACAAAAGGCATTTCTAATTCAAGAACGTGTTTGGGCGCATGAGTAAACCTTATTGCGACACGATCCACTTTCCACATGCATGATCGCTGCCAACTTGTATAATATTGTTTTTCAGTGATTAAGAGTATGGCATCTGTCAAGCGAGACAGTCGGCGAAAAAACGTTTCAAGTTCTTTTTAAAAGAAAAAAAAAAACAGTTGTATGTGCAGCGCGTAAAAGTCACTGCTTGTCTACATCAATGCATGAGACGTTAATAAAGTAGTGTATATTTAATTGGTGTGCAGCATCGTTGCATTAACCTCACACTTATAAAGTAAACGGACGTAAGTTTAATTTGCAGTGCTGGCGTCAAGGCTGCCGGTACCATAGAAAGGCGCCAGCCTGTTTTTTCCGTCGTTGTGGATCAGATGTGCCCGTTCGCCGCGCCGCTCGTTAATCTGTTGCGGCGCATCGCACGGATGTGATCAAACGTTTCCTGTCAATGTCACCGATACTGGGGGGGTGGGCGCCGAGATGTCGCCAGGCCGTTTTACAAATTACCGGGAGGCCTTTTTTCCTTCGATACCGGTATTTTCTGTATCTTTCATATTGGAGTAACTAGCTGTCTGCTGAAGTCACGCCGGGGAGG
>JAODLD010000069.1:17279698-17296190 GCA_026781065.1 Mormyrops boulengeri
CCGGCGCCCGGCCCCGCCGGGGCGGGGGGGGGGGGGGGGGGGGGGGGGCCGCCCCCCCCCCCGGCACATGGAGCCGCAGAGGCTGGCAAGCAGCATGTGTCCTCGACACAAATCAGAAAGCCGGGTGATGCTGCTTAGGGCCATCAGTCAGTGTGATCGTCATGTAATGACCCCTGTCACCGGGCTTTGTGTGGCTGTGTCTGTAATCTTTTTGGAGGGGTCAGTCCCAGGTATCTTGAGTCCCAGGTATCTATCTCAATCTTCTGATTGAGTTACAACACTGTAACAGTCCTTCGTACAATGCTGGCCAGTCATTGGATGGTGAGGAAGACGGTCCTGTCAGGTAGTGACCAAGATTGCAGATTTCCAGTGGTCATTGCAGCAGCTGGTTACTTGCCTTAAAGGGTGAGCACAGGCCTGCCTGGCCTGGGGGTGAAGCGTGCAGATTGATAGACTGTCTATGCTGTGCGGAGCATGCCGCTGCCTGTCCCGCCATGGTCGTTCTGAGCTGCTGGAGCACAGGAATGTCCGCTGCTCGTCCAGCCGCCGCATGCTGGCGGTTACCCACCCGCGAGTGTGTGGACGGGGGCCAGCCAAGGGGGCCTCTCCATCCGGGCCCCATCCTCCCATCCCACGCCATCACAGTCTGCTTGGCTGGCATTCGTATCTATAGCAACTGCGCTTCCGCTCATTTACGCTGCTGTCTCATTAGCGGCAAGCGGCTGAGAGTCACTTATCCACCCCCACCCCCTCCCCAAGACAGTGCTTAACTGCCTTATCAGCGAAGGCAGGATTACCCCTCCAGCCCCCCGCGAGGTGTTATGCAATGACGAGTGTTTGTTGTTTACAGATACTCTCGCCCTGTGGCCCCGCAACTAAATGCCACTTCCAGAGGTATCGTCAGTGATGATAAAATATGGATGAAGTGCCTGGGGAAGGGGGCCGGGGAGGCATGCCGGGGTAATCGATACACCGGAGCGGCCGAGACGGAGCGACACTCGAGCCACTGCCTGACGCACAGCAGCTCACAAAAATGCTGCCGTGTGAATAGTGATGTAAGGGGAGGGGCGTAAGCGCGCTGACCTGCTTGGAACCCTCGATTAGTGCCCCCATTAGGAAGGCAGACACCCCTTCCTGGATGTGTATGATGAAATCAGGGTGTGGACAACTTGTCCACTATCCATCCATCCAAGCCCAGGCAGCACAGGGCAACCAAGACAGGATTTTAATCTGTATGCAAGATCATTGTACTAAAAAGATCCCCGTCTAATATTAAGGGAGTAATATCAGCACATACATCAGTAATGTCAGTAATATCAGTAATATCAGCACATACATCAGTAATGTCAGTAATATCAGTAATGTCAGAAATATCAGTAAAATACATCAGTGCTGGGTTTTAAGGAGGTGACTTTGCAGGAGGTGGCTTAGTTTGAGAACAGGTTCCTCAGTAAGGTGGGTGCCCCTCGTGCTGGACCCCCCCAGCTCCAGCCTGCGAGCAGCTCCTGGAGTGTTAAACAATGGAGTGTTGGCTTCCTAGACTACCACACATGCATCCATTTACAGCTCAATGCGGTGCTGATTTGTGGCTGGAATGGATCCAGGCTTAATCCATGCTGCTCTCACATCTTCATTTTCTGTGGGCTGTTTTCCCAATGCTTGCTGCTCCAGGGTCCAAAATAAGCATTATCACCAGCAGGGCAAAGGCATTCCCTGCAGCAGCGCTCCCGGGAGTGCCGTGCAGCGACATACCGTGATAATGACTTTTAATTAGCGATCATTTCAATTACTGCAAGCTCTAATCCTGTCCTCTGCCAGCCACTGCAATAATCTCCATAGTAATCCAGCCAGTCTCATCAAATGTGGGAGATTTAATGTCCTTCATGCAGATTCCCTGCACTGAGTATATTGATTTGCCTTAAGAAGGATCTAAGATCCGGCCTGGCTTTAGCCTGAGTAAAGAGACTTGGGACAGCACACAGAGCGTTTGGGGCTGGCATGACAATCAGAGTGGATAGTTCCTCTTCATCCATGACAAGGGCATGGCTGCCACTGGGCACAACTTCTGCAGCGGCATCCCATTCTGTAGATTCTGGGAGGTGGTACCTCTAGCACAGGGGTGTCAAACTCCAGTCCTAGAGGGCCAGAGCCCTACGCAATGTTGGTTTTCCCCTCATTTAACACACCTGTTTTAACTCCTTGCACCTCCTTGTGCTAATTACCACACAGCTCTTGAGCTGGTGGAACAGGGAAAGAACTAAGCTACACAGGGCTGCGGCCCCCCAGGACTGGAGTTTGACACCCCTGCACTAGCATGTAGGCTATTCGGTTTTTAGCCTATCAGGGGGCCTGTGAGAATTTCAAGACAAGGTTGTATGGGAAACCATTTGGGATACTGTTGGAATGGTACAAGAAACTACACTTACTGAGGACATTATTAGGAACACCTGTATACCTGCTTTTTCATGCAATACCAACCGTCATGTGGCAGCAGTGCAGTGCATAAAATCATGCAGATACAGGTCAGGAGCTTCAATTAATGTTTACATCAAACACCAGAATGGGGGGAAATGTGATTTCCATGATTTTGACTGTGGCATGATTGTTGGTGCCGGGCAGGCTGGTTTGAGTATTTCTGTCACTGCTGACCTCCTGAATGCCGTGAAAACAAAAAGTTCTGTGGATGGAAATGCCTTGTTGATGAGGTCAGTGGAGAATGGCCTGACTGGTTCCAGTTTACAGAAAGGCTACAGTAACTCAGATAACCACCCTGCACAACTGTGGTGAACAGAATAGCATCTCAGAATGTAACACACATCAAACCTTGAGGCAGATGAGCTACAAAAGCAGAATAACATGTTGGGGTCCACTCCTGTCAGCCTAAAACAGACAGCTGAGGATGTAGTGGGCACAGGCTTGCCAAAACTGGACAGTTGAAAACTGAAAAATGCAGTCTGGGTCAGTTTTTGGCATCAACAGCATGAATCCATGGACCCAAACTACTTTTTGTCAGCAGTCGAGTCTGGAGGTGGTGCTGTAATAGTGTGGGGAATGTTTTCTTGGCACACTTTGGGCGTGTTAATACCAATCGATCACTGCATTGATCAAACATGCCACAGCCTGTTTCAGTATTGTTGCTGACCATCTACATGCCTTCATGGCCACAATTGACCTATTTTCTAATGATTCCAGTTCGGTGATGTCACAAAGCAAAAGTCTTCTCAATTGGGCCTTATGAACACGACAATGAGTTCAGTGTTCTTCATTGGCCTTCCCAGTCACTGGATCTGAATGCTATGAAATGCACCTATGGAATGTAATGGAATGGGAGATTCACAACATGAATGTGCAGCTAATAAATCTGTAGAAATTGCATGATGCAATCATGTCAGCATGGACCAAAATCTCAAAGGAATGTTTTATTTCATTCTCATTAACAGGCTTAACTGGCCTAATGTAACTTCACAAAACTTTTTGTCCCAAAAAGGCAGTTCCTGATTGTGAGATGAAATAAAGGGTAACTGTCATTTCTGCTTAACAAATGACGAGAGCTGATTAGGTCACTAAGGCAAGAGGTTGGAGCAAATCCTTGTAGACACATGGCCCAAGAGGATGTTACACTCAACCGTCTTTATTAGATTGCAGTGAGAAGCAAAATTCACTACAGGAGATGGTACCAGAACCATCCGGTCAGCAGTAAATTGATATTAAAAACCCAAGGCTTAGTACTGAGGGACACTTGATCATGAAGCCTAATTATAGCAGATGCACTGAAATGTAGTGATGAGTAGGACCTCCCAAGGTTCTGTGGGCCACCGTCCGCCCAGCACCACTGAACCTCAGCTTTCCCTGTCCCACTGATCCCCGGGGCAGGTGGAACTCCAGTGGGAGGGGCTCAGACGTGTGATGGGGGAGCCATCGCTTATCCCTCTGTGCTGACCCAGGAGACCAGCTTTGAAATCTCCAGAGAAACACAGGAACATCTGGGTTATGGTTTCAGGCATGGTGGCAACCGGGAGTTTGGGGCTTTGGCTCAAGCTCATCAGGCCCTCGCCCCCTGACACCCCCAGCAGAATTCTAAATAAAAACTGCTGACAGTGGAGCAGTTTGTCATTTTGAGGGGGGAGGCTCCACCCATCTGTGGGGTGTGCAGGGTGGCCGTTAGATGAGGTGCCACGGCTGTCATCCCTCACAGACGAGCACTTCGCATCCTAATGTTCCCCCGTACTAATGAGACTTTCTACGGCGACGGGGAAGACGGGCAGCTAACCTGTCCCACTGCTCTCTCTCCAGTGGCTGGGACACTGTCATGCTCCTGTAATAACCAGAAACCTGATACATGATGATGGGGGGGGGGCTTTAGATCCCATGTAAGCAGGACCAAGGTTGAGATGCAAGAGGCAGCTATCAATGCAGGAACTCGCGGGAACTCACCAGCCATGCTGCGTCAATCAGCATGTCATTAACTCACAGGAATGGGAGCATATTCAGCCACACGCAAGCCAGGGAGTCTGGCGGCCCCCTTTCACACTCTGCCTTTCACACTTTCACGTGTTTTTGCATTACCGCAGGAAGACTGCCTCTGCATCGTGTGATCAGTCGTGATCAGACAGTGAAAAGCGATGCTTGTCATCCTGCTGCCTTGGCACTGGCTCTCAGCTCCTTCTGCCCGGAAAGCACTCTGTCCCCCCACCCACAATGGTTGCAGTCAGGCGCCGGGCCCACGCGCCATGTCAGAGCAGCCAAGTGACACAGCTCCATGAGAAGCTGTCGGAGTTCCGGAGCAAACAGGTGCAGTTGGAGGCGTGGGTGGTACAGTATTGTTAGGGATATCCAACTGACACCTGGCCACTGGTCCCGGCTGCTGGGGGCATGACGTGTTTGCCAGATACAAACGCCATTGAGCCGGATTCTTGGGGTTTGGCATGGGAGGGGTGCTGACATGCAGTCCTATTTCGGCTCGGAACTCGCCTGGCCTTCGGATTCCTGGGTCTCCCACGATCTCCGTGGTAACCAGTGCCATCATCGGCAGCAGTGTGCGTGTTGCAATGCAGGCAGCCGTCATGAACAGAGCCTTACCAGGAGAATTGTGCTGCGGACAATGTGCCATCTAAAATAACAGCCGCCACACAGCAGGCTGCTAGGGGCAGGGGGGGGGGGTTGCTAAAACAGCGGCACGCTTGTCATCACTCTTGTGGCTGTAAGCGGTGGCGCGGGGGCATCGTGTGCCACGGGAGCAGCTCGTGGTCTCCCTCCTCCCGCACGCCGGCCACGCTCCTCTGCCCACTGAAAGAATGCGCAAAGGTCTCTCAGGTCCCCGCTGCAATTGACCAGCCTGTCATCACCAGGGGCAAAAATAGCTCTGCCTGCTCTCTTTCAGGGGTTTCCGGAGCCAGCTGCCGGCACAGCTGTAGGCCAGTAATCAACCAAGACAAGAAAGGGCAGGCCGTCAGCAGGCTGCCGATGGCCAATGACCACCAATGGGGCTAGCAAGCCAATCGTGTGGGGGCACCGGCGGCAAGGCCAGTGTATCGGCAACATAGTGTGATGACTTAATGCGCAGAGTAACTGTATATGCCCAATCAGAGGCTACACTGCAGGATGCGCTCCGTGATCTATAGTGTTTGTGGATTAGCTTCACTGGCATGCTAATTGACACCATCATCCTCACAGCATCGGTCTGGACCTTTCCCACCCAAAAACCATGGACCAACTCGTCGGTTTGTGCGCATCTCAAAGCATGGACCACTGCATACAATGAGGGGCTTACTTCAGGCAACATGGATGGCTACAAGGCAGCCTCGTACAGCTTGAGGATGGTTGTAAAAGAGACTAAGAGGTGATACAGAGACCAAGCGGAGTCACATCTCCCACATATGGACACCAAATGCATGTGGAAAGGATTAAAAACAATCACAGACTATAAGCCTCGCACCTGGGGAGTGCTAACCTGGATCTAGCTGATGACCTAAATGCCTTTTTTGCATGTTTTGATGTGAATGATGTCAGTGCTGACCTGCTGGCTGGAGTGGCATCCCAACCCCCCCGTGGCGAGCTGGAACTCCTGTCCCTCTCGGAGCACAATGAAAGGAGGGCTCTGAGAGCGATGAACTGCAGGACGGCGGCAGTGCCTGACAGCATCTCGGGTTGTGTGTTAAGGGTCTTCGCTGATCAGCTAGCCTCAGTATTCTCCACCATCTTTAATGCCGCCTTGGCCCTTTCCGTGATCCCGACTTCTCAAAAAAATCCATCATTACCCCTGTGCCTAAGAGCCGATTTATACTCAACGTTCACAGCGCATACACATCATGGCCGCCACGTTTCTGCATTGATTCCATGCATCGTTTGTGCACCTACCTGAAGAATTGACGTACCACCAAAAATTGGAGTGGCAGTATGGTCACCTTTAGTCATGGGACTATGTGTTTATATACGGTACAGTTAGCACCAAAGTAGCATCTGATTTGTTTAAGAATGAGTGGTTGAAAGAACCGTATACTTTAAGAGGCAGGAGAGAAAATATTGCAGGTGCTATTGTGTCCCTCTGTGTACAGCGTCTTCAAAATTTAATGGCAGTTTAAGTTTCTAAGAAAGCATGTCATGTAAAGTACTTGAAATTCTGACTTGCCTACTTTAATTAATAAGCAATGTTATTTTCCAATACAGTTCCAGAATTTGTAAATCTTGGTGATTAAACTTGGCGAGGGCGTGGGGTTTACGTTTCGCTACAACATTTATATTGTTGTAGGAAACAACACTTAGCAAGCTGTGCAATTTTAATGACCACTCCTTTTCAGGATTATCTAGTATATGTTTAACATTAGTTTAAAGTTTACCACGTTACTTCTGCAAACATCGCTGCATGCGCTCTTAGCCAGTCATCATTTTCGTCCTTGCTGTTTAAATCACTCATGAATAGATATGTTTGTGAGAAATTGATTTATTTTAACAAGTTTTTCTTTATAAATACTGCAATACTGCAGAAATTGATTTTTTCCCCAATATCATACATCTTAATTATGAAATACTAACTACTACAAGCTATCTAACAATATATGATGCAACATTCAACATGGGGTAGTAAAGTGATATGTGACAGAGTGAAGTACCAATACGGTGTGGAGTAGTGGTTCGAATATGGAGAATGTTGCAGCAATACTACAAAATTAACAACTCAATCGCCGTGGAGGCAGCAATTGTGCAACATTTCATGTCACAACCTCATACAAACAAAACTGGAAATGAAGGAACTGACCAAGATGGTTTTCTCCCACTGCCCCCTGGTGGATATAACCCTCTAGATCAGGGGTGTCAAACTGCAGTCCTGGAGGGCCGGAGCCCTGTCTAGCTTAGTTCTTTCCCTGTTCCACCACAAATGATTAATCTCAAGAGCTGTGTGGTAATTAGCACAAGGAGGTGCAAGGAGTTGAATCAAGTGTGTAAAATGAGGGGAACCCCAAAAATGTGTAGGGCTCCGGCCCTCCAGGACGGGATAGATGCAAACTATGCACGCAAATATAATCAGTACATTGCTTGCGTAGCATTCACGTCTTGTTGCAGACACGTCACCTCAAGTGAAGTATATCCCGGCCCAAAGAACAGCTGCCTGACTAGTCTGAATGACTACCATCCAGTGGCCCTGATGTCATCCAGTCCACATCTGCTCCACTCTCCCTTCCTCTCTTGACCCACTAAAAAAAAAAAACAGAAAAACAGATCCACCAGAAATGCCATTGCTCAGGTCCTACATACTTCATTGAACCACCTTGACAGGGAGCATAAAAATTATGTGGGACTGCATTGACTGTAGTTCAGCCTTCAATACAATGATCCCCCAACACCCTCTCAGGAAAACCGCCATGACCTGGGTCTTAGTACCTCTCTGCAAATGGATTCAGAACTTTCTGACAGTGAGACCACAGACAGTGAGAATGAGTGATGTGTTCTCTAAGACACAAACACTCAACACAACCCTGTGTGTGCTGAGTCCTCTTCAGTACTACCGTAATGCCTTTGACTGAGTGGCTAGAAACGACACCAGTTTCATTGTGAAATTTGCCAAAAACACATTGGTGGTGGGCCGGATCTCCCAAAATGATGAGAGGATGCTCACTGGAGAGGGTGAGGTGTTTTAAATACCACATCACTGAGGACCTCACCTGGAGCACTGACTTCCTCGCTGGCAGAGCCAGACAGTGCCTCTACCACCTGAGGTGACTCAGGAGGTTCAAGGTTACTCCCTTCATTTTAAAACACTTCTACTCTGGAGTTATAGAGAGCATCATGACAGCCTGGTATGGATAGTGCACCATACAGGAACGAAAGGCCCTGCAGTGGGTGGTGCACTCGTTTGAATGCACCATCAGGAACTCCCTACCAACCCTGCAGGACATTTAAGGTGCAATACTCGAGCCCTCAGGATCACCTGCGACTCCACTCACCCCACACATAAACTGTTCAAACTGCTGAGGTCATGGAGATACCTCTGCGGCCTCAAAGCTCAGACGATAAAACTATTCAACAACAGCACATAATAGACACTGCATCTACCACTGCACTCATTCACACCAGTTCTGTTGCTCTCTTTGAATGCCAAAACTAGCACTGCATGTACGACTGCATGCGACAAATAAAGAACTTTGACTTCGATGTAACATAGAATCAGACAGACCAATAAGCTTGTAGGCCAGCAGACCTCATTGTATGCCGCCCCCAACCCCAGTCACCAAAATTTATCATGGGTATGTATGTGTGGTCCAAGGGTAATTCTGAATCCATCTACAGCCCTGAACCCAGCTATTGTGCTGATCCCAACTTTAAAGTCTTAACTTCGCTGGGGGTGAACATTCTGCACTGAAGGCCATGGTAAAGCATTTGAAGCATGAGGCTTCTTATAAAATGAAGGGTCCCAGCCTGGCTGGCAAGTGGGAGGATGAGTTAAGAGGATCAAGTGCTAAATGAGCTTTCCCTTTAAGGGCACACTGTGTAAATGAGCTATTTCTTGTACATTTCCAGCTACCACATATGGGGAGCAGGCCCCCCCACTCCACATCACAGTACTCTGCTGATTAATTAAAATGATCGTTAGGGTGGAAAATAACCTCACCCAGCCTCATCGTGTCAGAATAATTTTATTGACTTTCTGTCATTTCCCCGGCGACGGCATCAGTGCCTCAAGTCACGGCCACTATGTGTGTCTCTTGATCGCCCACATAAATATTTTACAGCCAAGTAAAAGCTTCAAGTTATTTATACACTTAATAAAATCCCAAATGTATCACACAGATTTATAATTTTTTTTTAGCATTTAGTTTTTCCAAGGAGTTTTTCTGCCCGTCAGTTGTGAACTCAGAATCACAGCAAAGGTGACAAAAAGGATGTTTTTTTTCTTTTCTGACACTTTTATACCTTAAATAAAACATGAACTGATGTGATAGGCTGCAAGCCTCATCAGCACCATAACTTCCACACAGCCAAGTGCAAATGACAGGCTATGAAAGGATTTCTAAATAAGCTTTATATAAATTACCCTCCTCTGTCGAAGGGCTGTCAACTAGGATAGTCAGGACAGATTTAACAATCGGATCACAACAGGATGAACAAGTCTGGAATTACCTCCTGAACTCTATTAATGAATCTGCAAAAAGACCAGAGAAATCAGACAATTACAGCGGGGAACAGAATTCTTCCAATAGTACAGAGTAAGTTAAACAGTTAAGCTAACTAAATATTAACTAAATATAAAACAGACTGACTTGTTCATTTGCTAAATGTCCAGATTTGTCATTGGCTGCAGAAGCATTGGTATAATGCATTTTGTGTTAGGGTGTCATGTGTGATGTGTTGGGATAAGAGTGATGTTTTGCATATCACTCGTACTGTGTTAGGACATCATGCATAGTATGTTGACATAGATAGTGAAGTGTAGAATGGAACAGCAGCACCATCTATACCTGCATCCCTGCATACAGTACCTACCCCCCACACCACATTTACAGTCATGGAGGATAACAGCATGACAATTAAAGCTGAAAAAGATTACAGAAGTGTGCAGTCCGGACCATTTTAATTAGTGCTTTCAACGCTTACTGGGAGAGGACACTGATATAAAGGGAGTGTTTCGGCTAGCATGATGCCTCTGCAATAGTGAGCCGTCCATTAGAGACATCAGCTTTTATAACAACTGGTTTGACATGTTCAAATTCGGACCCTGTATGATAATTTCATGTTATCTACACAGTCACCCCTTCACATTTACAAGGGGATAGGGGCAGAAGATCCCCAAATGTTAAAATTTGTGAATAATATTTGGGTCTGTTATTAAAAATGCTAAATTAATGGTGACATGGAAAAGTTAAAAATATTCCACAGTCACAGTGACAGCTTAAATGTGATTGCGGCTGATTGCCGAGGCCCATGTTTTTTTTTTTTTTAAACAAAAATATCTTTTAATAATCATATTAATATTAACATGAAATCTGGGGAATTTGGGGAGCAAGTCAACACCTTCAACTCTTTTTCATGTTCCTCAAACCATTCCTAAAAAATTTCTGTGGCAGGGCATATTTCCCAGCAGAAAGAGACCATTACCATCAGGGAATACTGATGTCACTAAGCTGTGTACTTGGTCTGCAACAATGTTTAGGTAGGTGGTACGTGTCAAAGACACATCCACATGAATGCCAGGGCCCATGGTTTAACAGCAGATCATTGCCCAGAGCATCACAGTGCCTCCGTCAGCTTGTCTTCTTCCCATAATGCATCCTAGTTCCATCTCTTCTCCAGGTAAACAACATACATACACACACACACCTGGCCATCCACATGATGTAACAGAAAACCATGCCACCTACTTACATTTCTCCATGGTCCAGTTCTGATGTTCACATGCCCATTGTAGGCGCTTTGGTGGTAGACAGGGGTCAGCATGAGCACTCTCACCGGTCTGCAGCTATGCAGTCCCATACGCAGTAAATTGTGATGCATTGTGTGCTCTGACAGTTTTCTATCATAGCCAGCATTAACATCTTGCCGTTCGGCGTCTTACACCCTTGTATTTCCCATCTGTGTCTTAGTGCTCGTTGGATGCCTGTTGTAGCATTTTGAAAGACTGCTAATAAAGAGCGTGTTTTCCCCGACGAGCAAGTCTCTATATTTCTTTCTGCTCCCGTGATGCCTTCGGGAAAGCGCCACAATATATTTGCACAGAACAACATTTTACAACGTTTTACACCAACAAGAAGATCTGCATATTGTTTCATGACTGCCTAAGACTTTTATATTTTTAAAATCATAGTATTATATGACTTTACGTGATCCAAATCGGTTTCAGTATTGTTCAGATATTTCTGGCTTACGCATCGTCCAAAAACATTCCTATTTAATTGTACACGGCCAGCTCAAGAATAAATGAAACCGCGAATGTCAGATTCACCGATCTGGAAGGTCGACTGTACGTATGTTGTTTTACAGAGAAAGTTACTTAATGTTACTAAATTTACGTTACTATAGAAAATAGTCAGTATTTTTGTAATCTTATTATTAAATATGCATTCTTTATCGTTTCCATGTAACGTCTGTTACTTTATTAACAGGCAAACGAAAATAAAAGTTTTATTTAATCTGGAACAGAACATTTTGGGAAAAAGAACAGAGAAACAATCGACACGTATCTCCCTCTAGTGGTTTTCCTTGGTGTTGCATATTGAGTAACATCACTCATTTGCATAAGATCGACCCTGGGGTGATCTTTTATGGACCGAAAGGGATTAAATGAATGAAATGAAAAAACTACGAGGAAAGTTACTTGGGAAATGTCTGAGTCTTTCAACTTATAATGATAATAAACCTTAGGCGCGTAGAGAATGTAAATTCACAAACTGTGTCCAAGTTCAATTTATATCATTTCTTGTTAATTTTCATTATAATTTTAGTCATCAGCGTGTCTTGACAAATTAGTTTTAAATATGCTATATTATACTAATGAACGTTTTCAGCATAGAAATGTCATTTTACTTGATTTCAAGATAAAAAATAAAAACATATGGTTAGAACTTGTGTGTCTAAAACGAGTGATTTTGTATAGGCCTAAATAACCGTGCTCCGCGATGAATTGGCATCTCGACCACAATGTCTCCTGTTTTGTCCCCTGTGACTATTTATTATTTCATTCGACTTCCTTTTATGTGTTTTCTTGTTTAAACCATGTCTTCTGATGCCAGATTAGGACGATCACGCCCCATGGCACTCATGCTCCCTGCGGAAAGTAAGCCATGGCTGAAACTAGCGCGTGGCTGCATTCCAACACGTTCAGTACGTTGTTGGTTGCCAATGCAAATATGCATTAAATCATGTTTTCCTGTGATCCCATTTACATTTTTCCTACATTTAATTTATACATGATATGCGTATTAAATTTAACTTTTTCCTGTAAAAATGTAGAATTGGGGTTGAATAATATTCTACTACTTCCATATACTCAAAATGTAATGATACCTCTCTCTGATTATGACGCACTAAAAGGCCGTGGTGTAATATGACGACCAGCACAGGCGCAATATGAAGATAATGCAGGGTCATTCGCGATACAAGACGACTGCCATACTATTTCTCTCGGCAGGAAATATGATTGTGTTCATTTTTTCGACCCCTTCTAAAGATACATATAATTGTATCCACTTCCACTTGCGGGCTGGTGCAGTGATTAGCACTGTCGCCTCTGGGACCTCATCGTGTCATCGTTTTCTCCGGGTGCTCCAGTTTCCCCCCACAGTCCAAACTCCTGCTAAGGCTAAAGACATTAATTAAATCGCATTCTTTTTATCCGCATTATGTCTCGACCTCCGTCTTTTCCACTGATTTGCAACGCTACAATATTAAGGCGTTTTGACAGGGGGCAGCGATCCGCGTTGTCCAAAGGCCAACGTTGTAACGTGCTAGATTTATGACGTACTAAATATTTTGATACATTTACGGTACTCAAAGGTCTAGTGATTAATTTGTTTCTCTTCCACTGAATAGTAATTTACAGAATAGACCCTCCGAAATTAATCGAATGACTAAAATATAGGTTAAGTCAATTAGAAAGTTGTCATGTCCCTACCAACCCAACCCGTATACCCGCCACTGTGACCGCTGGTGCTCGTTCTTCCTCTATAGCATACAACACATCTTCGTCACACAGGTGCTGCCTCTGTGTCAGGTCGTTGATGATGATTATCACAGATGCTTTGGAGACATCTGGCGGTAGTTCCCAGTGACTAGCTATGTTATTTTCCTGGAATTACGTACTTGAACATAAGCGTCAAATGCGTCTAATACTTGAGAAAAAAACCCTGGGATGCTATTAGATAAATTTAATTAAAAGACAACTGACAACTGTAAAATAAGATTATATATACACTTTAATTGGTGTCAAATGCAACCAATTTCCCGAACCTGATTTTGAATTCTAAGAGTCTCCACTCAACAACGTGGAAATATCCTTGTAGAGCAACACGGGATATTGGAAAGAGAATTATGGATTCGATGTGAATGGTTTCGGCTTGGTTGAATGGGAGCGAGTTGGAAAATCACTTTTCCTCACCCGATCATTATGCCATCTCACCGAATCCGAGTAGCGCTTCCCGCAGCATCAGAGGGGACTGTCTCACTTGCCTGCGGTCGAGCAAACGTTTTCTCTCCGCTGCTTCCTATCCTGCAGATGCACCCGCCCGGGCGCGGAGCACGCGGGGGATTCCCGAGGATTACCCGGCGTGCCCCGCGGGGAAAGATGGCGGTAGAAGAGCGTAGGCGAGCGTGAACTTTACCTCAGAAAAAGTAGCGGCCGAGTGCCGGATAACTGTCTGTAGAAGGGTCGCTGGAACCCGAAAAGAGCTTCTGGGTGGTTAAGCAGCGTACTGGGAACATAAACCGAGAGCGTCCAGGCTGAGCGAGTGGGACGGGCGCTAGCCATAGCAGCCGCGGCGTCGGCCGAAGAAAAAGAAGGGAGAGAGGAGCGGATAAACTTTATTGACTTGGACCGGGAGCCGAAACAGGATTACACAGGTCCGTCGGCAGTGACGGGCTGCGGAAATGGAAGGTAAGAAGGGGAAAGAGTATAAGCCGACGAGCGGGGGTGGCAAGGCGGTTCGGTTTGACGGGGACGGATGGGGGGGGGGGCAATGTGGGCCGGAGAACCGGAGCCGAACCGGAGCCGAATCACAGTTGAGTCACATTCAAGGAGCTTCGGAAGCGGAGGTGACAGCTCACCCTTCCTTTATTTATAAATTGATTTGATTTTTTTTTTAGCACCAAAAAAGGTACAGAGCCGGGTTGTTGTGTCAGCTGAGCTGAAGTTGGTTCCTCGCCAGGTGAGCCGAACCCGGACGTCGCTGATTTTATTTAAGTGTGGCTTTCTGAATTTAAGTAGCGTTATCCAAACCCTCCGGGAAATAAACGGTCATCTTTAGACGGCGGAGGGAGGACGCGGGCGCTTTAATGAAAATGCAGATCTATTAAAAGCGTCATGTCTGCGCTTCTTTACTGGCCGTTTAATATTATCGCTGTGGTGTATTTGCATGTTAATGCTTTCGCGGTCACAGATGCGGGTATAGCGGGGGACGGGCGAGCAGCACCGACGGGCTCCGGCGGGGAGGGGAATGATGTCAGCCGCGCACCTATGTGCTTTTAGGCTGTGAGCCGAGGCTCACTCCCTCAAACTTACGCTACAGCCTCTAGAGCCGGCACACCGGGAAGCTGTCAAAACATCTGGGCGACCCCCCTCCCCCCACCAATAACCCCGAGATCGTACGTTTATCTGGCGAGTTAAGCCGGATCCGCGCTCAGCGTTCCTGCCGTGGGGCTGGAGTGGGTTCAGAATTTTTATGACATAAATTTATCAATGGCCGGAGTTGTGATTTTGGCAGAACATTTATAGGATCTCACAGGTAAGAGGACCCGAAATGTAGATTGCATCCATTTACACGTCGCTGCAGACTGTATTTAAATCAGTCACGGTCGGGCACAGCTTGGGGGCGATATCTGATATGCATTTGTGTTTTGCGCTGGCGGAAAGGAATAGATAGTTAGATTTCAGCATTCATGCGGGCTGATAAGAAGTTTATTTCGTGGGTCAAAATCCTGTAACGGCAGTCGCTGTTTTGTAGTGTTGAAATCGTAAAGGCAGATATGCGATTTCGATGGCAGGAAGAATGAATACTTTAGCAATAAACCAAACCATGGACTTCAGCCAGTGCCAAGATGTGCCTGGGTATCGTTTTCGTAATCTTTAGTGTGGGTGTGTGGATTCAAAACAGACCATTGGCTTCCAGAGGAATTTGAACTGACATCACTAATGTAATTCACCGCGTTCAACTTGGACAGACATGATAATGTCGTTAGAGTTATGATTTGTGTTACTGACGAGGCAGAAACACTTGAGGTGAGGCTACATCTTAACTGCTTAATTTGTCTATATACTGAAAGGTCTTGCAATCGGTGAACTGTAACGTTAAACTTCTGAATAGTGTGCCGTCCGTTGGGCTGCATCAACGATCTAAGGGTTTTAATGTGTGTGTTGAACCTTGTGCGTTTTTAAATGTTTGACTAGTGCATTCATAGATATCGCGTCAGTCTGGTGTTAAATGGTTATGTTTCTCATGAATAGCGCTATGTCTGTATGATCTGTGCAATTAGTTGAGGGGGCAAAAGGGACCTTTTAAGGGAAAACAGTATCGGTGGTTAGTGCTGTGCCGGTTATTTCTTTGCACTCAGCTTCCTGAGCTTGGAGACATCAAGCTGTAGCCTCTGGTGAGGCAAGTGATTACGGACAGCAGGTGACGAAAGCATCCTTCAGCTGATGCCTGTCTGAATGAAGGGGCTCTTCACTCACTGGGACACCAGCCCATGATACTGCTCTTAAGAGACCTGTCAGAGGCCCTTAACTCCTTTTTCATCTGTATAACGGAAAAGTCCAGCACGTGCCAAGCACCAGGAGCCAAAGCAAAACTCCTGACGCCAGCTAGCCCGCCAAGCTGGCGCTGACTCATGCTTTGTAATAGACTGTATGAGGCCATGTTAGACAGGTGCAGTGTGATCCAGCTGTGTGGGGTGTGTAAGTTCCAGTGGTGAGCCGGCACTGCTGTTAAGGTCATGCTGTTAAGCTACATTGTTGGCTCAAGGCTGGGTAGAGACAGGGGGAGAGTCACCAGACATTCAGCAGAAGGTAGATCTCTGTGCACCCCCCCCCCTGACCTAGATATTGGCTCTGGTGACAGTGGGCACAGGAAAAGGCTTCACACCAGGACAGTGAAAATTGTCCATGAGGTCCCAGTGCCTGCATGTCTGTGCTTGGCCTCACCAAAACATTGTTTAAGCATTTAAAATCCTGTGGCCTGTACTGCGAAGCGGGGTTACTGGCTTATCGAGGGAACTTGTTGGATTTAAGGGAGTCTGGGCAAAATATAAGTGAACGAATATGAAGTCCATTTAAACTGTGGTACCTTAAATCCAA
>JAODLD010000069.1:17301220-17316140 GCA_026781065.1 Mormyrops boulengeri
TTAGTGTTCGACTTGAATGCCGCAAAAAAACACATGTAAAATGGGAAAGAGCTGTCGTGCGATTGATTGTGCAAATAAATTTAACACGAAATAGGAGCTATCTTTTTAGAGATTGGCCAAAAACTATGGATCGGTCACGCATGGTCGATACCCAATCCATTAAATAGGTCTGGATCGGCGCCAATACCGATCCAAATATCGGATCGGTGCACCTCTAGTAGTTAAAGGTGTAGAGCGTGTCCTCAACTTTATTATAACTCAGTAGTAGGCGTGTGCGATATACATCGTTTACGATAATATCTTAATTGCTGTGTTAATGGTGTGTGAGATTAAATTATTCAGTATGTAACTCGTTTTGCAAAAAACCAAACCAAAACACACAGTAGGCATGCACGTTCAGCAAGCCGCAAGTTAGCGTCACTCTCTGCTTCAAAATGAGTGAACAAACAGCGCCAGCAAAACAGCCTTGCAATCTACATCATTAGTTAATTGCCAGACGTGGTTCATTCTCACTCGTGTGGCAGTGGTTTGGTTTTGAAAAGACTGATGTTGCTCAAAATACGACAATCTGCAAACTGTGTGGTAAATCGGATGCCGATAAAGACAGCTCGACAACTAACTGGTTTCACCAATTGCAAACTAACCACCACACAGAATACGAATAATACAATAAGCTTAAGGAGTCAACTGTCCAGCACAAGTCTAAATTACCCAAGGAACAAGCACAAAAACACACTCGGCAAACTTTAGCGGACTTGTTCTGCAAAAAAGTGCCTTATGACAAGAAAAGCAACAGATGGCGTGACATAAACACTGTCACCAATTACATCGCAAAAGATATGGTGCCAATTCAAGTGGTTGAGAGAGATGGTTTTAAACAACTTTTGAATACTTTAGACCCAAGGTACACACTGCCTGGCCAGAAATATTTCAGTCAAACAGCTCTGCCTAAATTGTATGATTCATGTCGTCAAACTCTGCCGCATAAACTGCAAAAGGTTTCACATTTTGCCACAACAACGGATTTATGGTCAAGCCGAACATCCGAGCCATACCTCTCCCTGACGGTGCATTTCATTGACGAAAACTGGCAACTGCAAAACTTCTGTTTGCAAACATCCTACTTCCCAGAAGATCACACTTGCGAATGTTGAATGTTGAACTTTGAATGTTCTGTTAAATTTCATATTAAATCCTCGAGAGAGGAGCATGCGGGATCCGAGGATAGAAAGAGCCATAGGAGTTTACAAAAAGGTGGTTGGAGCTTTTTCCAGTAGCTGGAAAAAGAAGAAAGCACTTGCTGATGCACAAGAGCAGCTCAAACTTCCAGTGCATAAACTTATCACCGAGTCACCAACAAGATGGGGCTCAAGACAGCACCTGATAGAGAGATTTATTGAACAAGAAAAAAACATTCGTCATGTTTTGACTGCAGACAAGAAGCACAGGCATTTTGTCCCAACATGGCAAGATGTTGAAGTGCTGGAGGCAGTAAGTAAAGCACTAGGCCCTCTTCTGGAGTTCACAGATGCTCTTTCCGGTGAGCAATTTGTAACAGTTTCTTACTTAAAACCTGTGCTGGCCTTGTTCAACTTTGTCCTGGCAGTAAAGTCTGATGACACAGACCTAACCAAAAAGATCAAACAAGCCATTCTAGAGTATCTGAACTCCAAATACACAGAGGACTGTGTGGACGAGCTGTTGGCTTTGGCATCCACACTTGACCCATGGTTCAAAAATCGCTTTAATAGTGACAACAGGATCGAAGCCGATGGCAGCTGCAAGAGAACTTATGGCTGTGGCACCAGAGGAAGACAGCCCTACCCCAGGACCCTCAACTGCTTCCGCTCACCCGATAGCTGCAGAAACTGGATCAGGTGATGACGCAAGGGAGGGAAAAAAATAAATAAAAGTCTTTTGGCAGCTATTTCAAAAAAGCACTGGAATTCAGAAAAGACGAGTCTCTGCCCATTGTTATTGTAAAAGTGATAAAGAGCTACTACAGTGGACGGTGAAGTAAATCTACTTGAGTGGTGGAAAAGACAAGAAGTAAATTTCCCCAGATTGGGGAAACTTGCAAAAAAGTACCTGTGCATTCCTGCCTCAAGCAGTGCTTCTGAGAGGGCTTTCAGCACCGGAAAATTGTAACATGTAACCATGCTGTTTTGAAGCCTGATGCTGTGAACAGGCTGGTGTTCCTGTCACACAACTTGAAGTTTCTCCAGTAGAATTTTACAGTTCTCATAACTTTCTCATAACTCATAACTTTGTGCAATATTGGACAAAGGGAGTTAGTAATTTCTTTAATAGTGCTTGTTTAAAACTTGTTTACAAGTGCTACTTCTGCAGTATTTGATGGATGTTTAGATGTTTACAGTATAGTACAGTATTTTAGATTTATGTTCTTGCTTGCATGGTGCAGTTCAGTTCATGGCCTGTAATTGTGATGTTCAGGCATTTTATTCCCTGTGCATTTATAGCTTGTTTACATGAATATTAGGTGCTCTCATTGTAATAGTTTTATTGGTCTCAGTGCAAATGTTTGTATACATCCTGTAGGCCACTGTTCAGTTATGTACTAAAATACATAGTGTGATAAGTTGACTGGTGAATTTAATGTTTTTGTTTTATTTCAGTATTAATTATATAAATAAGACCCGTTTTCCTTAACTGTTTCATTAAGCTACCATTCATTTTCTGTTACCAAGACCAAGCTAGATCTTAATAAGACTTAATAAGACGCATGTTTAAAGGATGCAAAATATTGTGGAATTATCGTTATTGTCAAAGTCCCTGAAAATATAGAGATTTTTTTTTCTAATATCGCACACCCCTACTCCGTAGTAGTGTTGGCTGGTATACCGGTTCATACCGAAAACCGTTTTTTATTATTGTTATGATATAAATTTTTCTTATACCACAATACCGGTTTAAAAAGCCTACAAAACGTTCGGAAAGTGGCGCCGCTGGAAACTGTTTAAGGGGGGGACTTTTTTCACTGCTGCACTGCTAAAAATGTACCATGAAAGATCAGAAACGGAAGATATACCTGACGCTTGACTGGGGTTGTCAAAAAATCTATTCTCAGATACTAATCGATATTAAAAATTAGTATCTGATTAGATACTCATTTTCACCATTATTGATACGAACAGTGCGGTTTCTGCCTCATTCGCCACACTTCACACAGCACCACTACAGCGCAGGCACGCACGCACGCACGCACGCACACACACACTGTTGCAGCCCCTCCCCCCCTCAATAGCCGCTGAATGCATTCGCACTGCTTAACACACACATACCGAATTCGCCGAACTTGGCATATGCTGCAGTTGAAGGCACTTGAAGGGACTTCGCAAGCTGCTTTAGAAGAAAAAAAAACGCTAAAGTGCTGTTTGGAAGTATTTTGCAGACGAACATAGAAAGGCTAAGGATGTCGAAAAGACTCTATGCAAACAGTGCTACAAAGTTGTGGCGACGAAGTCAAGTAGCACGTCAAACTTGGCAAAGCATCTTGAAAGACCGACATCCTGGCCTTTATGAGAAATTTCATAAATTAATAGTCACAATGAACTATTAAACACTTATCAAAAATGTTAATTTGGCCAGCACACACCTTAACATTAGCTGTTTATCTATAAGCAGTTAGCCAACAAACACGTTAGCCATATGTTATTAAGGTAGCGGATAGGCACAATGGCAAATAATAAAGTAATATAGTTAATATGGGAACAATGCAAAAACGTAAAAGTAAAATGTGGTAAATGCCCAGTCATACATACTAAAAATACTGTCGTATACCGTGAAACCGATATAACTTTGAAAAATACCGTGATATAAATTTTTGGTCATATCGCCCAGCTCTAGTCAGTAGATAAAGGGATGGAGTCTCTCCATCTTCATAATTTAGTGGATTAAAGGGGTGCCTATCCTGTGCTTTTAAATCACTGGGGTTAAAGGGATGGAGCCTGTCCTCATCTTCATCATAATTCAGTGGCTGAAGGGGTGGATCCTGTCCTGGGTTTTATAATCACTCATTGTTTAAAGGGGAGGACTTTAGTTACTCTACAGCTATGTGGTTAGAGAAGCAGGTCTGCAGACAGCAATGGATGGACATGCATAATGCTTTTTAGGATATTATAAACACACCCTGCCTGCTTTCATTAGAAAATACTGAATATCTTATTTGCCCAATATTTTAAATCCTTTTGAATGGTAAAACTCTGCTCAGCATCAACATTGTGAACTAGAAATAAAGATTTAGTGGACACCTAAATCCATTGTGTTCAAATGGAGTAGAAGCTGGTGGTCAAGACATAGTAAAAGGAGCATTTCTTTGTTCTTTCTGCTCGTTGCATTTGTTCTCTAACTGTGTACACATGATGGAAACACTCATCATGGAGAAAAGTGTCCGACATCAGGGTTAGTGAACACTGCAGTGAAGGATTTCGTTATCCATTCTACCCCAGGGGTGATTTAAGTGTGCGACCGGCATTGGCTGCATTTTCCTCTCAGCATCTGAATTTGTTCTCGCCGAGGCCCGTGTTCCAAATCTGCTCCAGGCCCATCGCTCGGACCCTGTTCCAGCACCGATGAGCTGAGTACCCTGAAGCGGAGGTCCATTTTCGCTCCAGTGATGGAGCCAGCCTAGCAGAAACATTCTTGATGGGAATTGTGGTAATTCTTTGTCCAGCAGCAAAGCTAGGAAAATCTGGGCTACACTGGGAGGGATTTGGGTAAATCCCAGCTTGTTGATAATTCTTCGCATGTGGGAATAAAAACATTTATTTATTCTGACTATAATTTGCTGAGTGCTTGTCTTGTGTTCCTCTGTGCTCTGTGGCTGGTTTATGGCTTGCTTCCAGGCCATCCCCACCCCCCAGGTCTCCACGATGGCCGGTGTCTGTGTTTACGCCTTTCTGATGGCGTTCCCCCTGGCGACCTTTACGCCACTGCTGATGGCAAGCACCATGCGTCATGATTGTCACCGGCCCCGTCTCGTGTTCCTTGCCTTTCTGTTCTGCGTGTGCGCCTGGCTCACTCTACACTCCGTTCTTTAAACAACTGGCGCAGCCTTCAGCTGGCGGCTGCCAGGCTGCTCCCCTGTGTGGCATTGTGTGCCGGCATGATACTCTCTCCTGGCGGATCAGGAGGAGGGCATGAAGCCATCTTGTCTTTACTAGTGTCCTGTTAGGACAAAAGTAGTAACTCTCCCATCTTCCATGATGCATCAGTACTAAGCACATTTGCCTTTTTCTCCCTCGAAACTCCCTAAATCACAATCTGCTGGAGCATCTGTTCTAAAACTTGGCCAAAGAGGACTTAGTGCAACAAAACGGTTGCCGCAGAATATCGGCGCTAGAGAACCGACAGGTTAAGTGGGCCGGGTGGAAAGTCGATACCACTGTAATTGGGCCTGGGTTGCGGGGCTGTGTGTGGCCGCCGGTGTGTGTTTCTTGTGTCAGATTCCTCTATCCTCGAGCTTCAAATAGCATTGTTCAGCTATGCAGGTGGATTGGCTTCCCTTCACTGCGTTTGAAAGCTTGTGTGTTTCTGTGTGTGTGTGTTTGGCTGCAGGATTCCAGCAGGTCCACACGCTTCTTGCACACGCTCCGGCGGTAACAGCGTGCAGAATATTCTGCCTGCCTCTCTTAATGAGCTCTTACTGCTGGGCGGCTGAGCCGACACATTCCTCTGTGAGCTGTCAAAGGCCTGCTTTTTACACAGCTGTCGGCTCTTAGTTCTGGACCACAGGTTCATCCGGCTTTTAGTGTGGCCCTGGAATCTGGGTCAAGAGTCACCCTTTTGGTGTAGGGTCTCAGAAAATGGCATGGCCTGGTGGTTTAAGCTGCCCCCCTCAGATGGGCATGTGAATTTCAGAAGCGGGTGCTTGTTACGCGAACCCCCGTTTACAGCTGTGACATTTCTAATGTCTATGTTCGCGTCGGCTGCTGACTGAACCGCCACAGGTGCCGTCGTGCTCTGCCAGAATATAGGCTGGTTTTCGGAGGAAGCTGGACTGGCAGTATTAGCGTGCCATCGTTAGTTATCCTCAGAGGCAGCAGGGAGGAGGATACCTTAATTACAGAACTTATCTTTGACTTTCATGTACTTTGTGTTGTGTTGGAATAGC
This sequence comes from Mormyrops boulengeri, assembly GCA_026781065.1. Lineage (NCBI taxonomy): Eukaryota > Metazoa > Chordata > Actinopteri > Osteoglossiformes > Mormyridae > Mormyrops > Mormyrops boulengeri. The sequence continues at coordinate 17,307,354 of JAODLD010000069.1, forward strand.
AAGGTCCTTCATTCCATAATGGACAGCACGTGCGGCGGGTCAAGACAGGCGCAGATGCCTCTCTCTCCTTTCCTTATTAAGCTGGCTGTGCTCTGATTTATGTATTTATCATTCTCAGTGGATGTGATGCAGGACCTTCTGCTGGGGGTGCATGACCTCACAGATGGTTTCCTAAACCAGGGTGCGGCAGCAGGCAGACCAGCTTGTTTATCAGACATCACTGTTTAAAGAAAAAAACAGAAACAAATCCTGCTGTGTGTGTGGTTCGTCCAGCAATATGTATATGTGTGTGTCCCTAGGAAGAGAGGGTCTTATCTCTGGAGTCCTGGTACTCTGTGGATTGGAGACCATTCATAAAATTGTGCTGTAACCTCACATAAGTACAGTGGACAAGTCCCATGAATCTGTGCACTTTCTTCAAAAAAGATTGTCTATTCCTCAGTATCTGTGCATATGCTGAAATTGGGATAGTATGTCTTGAGTGCCTCGCTTGTACAAGTATGGTTGTGGGAATTTACTGCCTTTTTGTAAAGCCATAGGATACTCTGTGTGCCTCTCTCAAGGTTTCGCTCATGCTTTTATGCTGCGTGTATGTGTCTCAGAGAGCACGCGGCAGGTGAAAGCTCAAGGTGAACCCCTCTCAGGAATGTGTGTATCTGACCTGCATCAGAAACAAGGCACAGAACAAAGCAGCCTTAGAGAAAGTGGCCACATTCAAACCATCTTCCTCTTTTTTCTCACGGTCCTCCTCACTCAGATGCTGCTTGCCTCTACGGACATACTCATACTTAGCCTGGTTGCTCTGTACCATGCCCAAGCACGATTGTCCCCCCCTCCCCACTCCCCCCGCTTGTCTGCGATCACATTGCACTTGCCGTAAGCACGCTTTTGTCATCACCATGCGACATTTTTGTGTTGAAGAAAACATCGGAGGGGAAGCGCTATTGCACAGCAGAATGGAATTCATGATTAATGTCCTTATTTTGTGGCTTATTTGGAGTCATTTTGGGCATGATAACACAGACATTTATCTAGTATGCAACGCATCGATTTTTATTTATTCGTGCTGTACCATTAAGAAGTCCCACATTTTATATATCTGAGCGTTTGTGCAGACTAGTGTTGCTTGGGACACAGGTACTGAAAAGGTACAGTGGTACCACATTTTTGAAAGCTGTTCGGTATTGCATTACTTCAGTACCAGTACTAATTACACTATTACAGACATTAAGTGCTTTCACACTGAAGTCCCTGCACTTTCTCAACCTGATTCTTTTTTAGCCCCTGGTCACTTCTGGGTCGCTTTTACACCATACAACAAGAACTGCGACCTTTATGCTAAATAAGTTTGGGAAATGCAAAAAGTTTGTAGGTTACACTTCACACATAATTTCACACATAAAGTTGAAAAGTACCTAGTGTGGAGTATGTATAGCGTCTTCCTCGATTCCTATTTAAATGTATAAATAAATGATTATAAACATGCTGTCAACCTTGGATCACTTCTGGCCCGGAAGTATCAGCTGTAAGTTGCTGTGGTTAATTATCTACTTCTGAGGAACTACAGTTCGGCAGAGTGTGAACATGAATTGCATGCATCATGTATAGAATACAAAAATGTCAGCTACAAGTCAGTCTCCCTAGCTACAAGTCAGTTATTTATGTAAGGGATCTTATAATATAGCAAGATCTTATAATACAGCAAACACGCTATGTTATCATCATCAAACTAGCATCTGTACCTACAGCTTATTATGCTGCTGTGTTTTGAGCAATTACATAAGCATAATGCGCTGCATGGGAATTTTATGTTTATTAAGCAGAAGAAACCGCTGTAATGTTTATGGGCGCTTCTATTATCCATTTGCAATTTTTTTTCTATTTTACAGTGGAGAGTAAAGTTGATGAGTTTGATCACGCATGTGTCAGTCGCATCATTGACGTTATGTCTGTGTTCTGTACCTGGGCACTACTTCTGTACCATGCCTGAGTCCGACTGATCATGCTCTGGCCCATCTCTCTAAGCAGGCCAGGGCATGGTTAAGCGTAGCAGGCCAGGGCATGGTAAGGAGCAAAAAAGGGTAATAAGAAAATAACATTATTAGAAATTGTGAAATTGTAGAAAGTGTGAGTACACCCTATGGGCGCTTTTCCACCTCACCAGGTACCGTACTTTTGGCACTTTGAGAAAGTACTTAAAGTATGGTACTTCAAGGTATTGTACCAACACCAAATGACATCACAACGTGCGGCGGGTTATTTTGTGCTGAATTCGAAGAACGTCTTGTATATTATTTGGCTTGGTGATGTGCAATATTAATACCAACACTGCATGTTATGCACATGCAATTCTTACATCGTTAGTCAGCTATGTTAAAGACAAAGCTATATTGACCAAGAAAGCATTTCAAGTCACATCCAAATATACCAAAGTACCAAAAAAGTACCCCAAACAATTACTTTTGGTACCGGTACTCAACCGAAAGTCAATGGAAAACCAGAAGAACGGTACCAAAAGTCCGTACTTTTGGTACCGTTTGTAAAAATGATTTAGCAAAACCTAAACTTCCTGCACTATAATATTTGTACCAAACTGAAGGTAAGAAAGAGCCTGATCTTAATCTAGCTGACTAGCTATGTAAAAATTGGATGTGCATAACGTGATGTTGGTATTAATATCACACGTCACCTCACATTGTGATGTCATTCTGTACCGGTAGCAGTTTTTACGCCAGTGGAAAACCAGCCCCTTGAAGAACCGTACTTTTGGTACCTTCTTGAAGTAGCACGGAATCTGGTGCGGTGGAAAAGCCCCCTTTAGTTGAGTGGTGAATTGGACAGCTTTACAGCGCTGTACATTTCGTACATGCTGTACGTTCTCTACTAGGCTCCAAGCTTCTTCTGTTACTTCCAGGGGGTACTGTGGAGCAAGTGTAGAGCACCTAGGCCTGTTTGAATCTGATTGAACAAATACATGCAAGAGTAAATCGACTCCCAATCACATTATCTGGGTGTCTTAGTCCGACTTTGAGAAATTCGATTTGGTATGATTTCAGTGGGACCATCATACTTTAAAAGACCAGTTTTAGACGGACTAACTCATTAATTAGATTTTCTTAGTGTGTATGTAAACATACTGACTAGCAGCTCAGGGCCCTAAACCTGTTCCCTCCCCGAGTCACACTTTTGTTTCCAAACTCCGCTCAGCCTACACCTTGACACCCGCACCCAGCCATCTCTCCCCACCCCCCTCCATTTCCATGTCGATGGAACAAAAAGTAGTACAAAACTTGACAGATTAAGAGCTAGTGACGGGGCTGGTGCTGCACCAGGGCCCCTAAAGAGTCCGTGAAGTGGCTCGTCTTTTAATGGAGTGCATGGCTTTTACAGCAGTGCTCAGTCATACGATGGTAATAGCAGTCTGGCACTGTGGGTAATTCGATCTGGAAAATGACCAGCCATCGCTGCACTCGGCTCCCCTCTCAGCCTGGAATGATGAGAGGAGGCTGTCTGATGGGCTCCCTTTCATTGGCTGCGATGTCATTTCCTGTGCTTGCAGGCTTGAAAGTTGAAGCGGATGAAAGCCAGTGTTTAGTGGAATAAGACTGCTCAGCCTGAGGTTTCAGGAGGCACTCGATGGACTTGACTTGGATTGGGCCCATAGCTAGTGGTGATGTCACACTCTTCACAGTCTGATTGGTTAGCTGAGCTGTCTGTATACTCTGCCCTATAAGATCTGGTCAAGATGGACGTGGAGGAGGAAATCCCCCCAGGACTGGATTAAAAAATACCCTAACCACTGTTTGGCTTTTTAAAGAAGCTTTAAGATTTCATTGCACCCTGAAGTGGGATATGCAGATTAAACATGTGTCTTGCTCTGCCTAATTGCTTCCTCGGGAATTAGTACTTGGTTTATGCTCAGCTTTGTTCAGCAGGCTTCTACCCTGATGTGTCGTCTCCCAGAAACTGAAACCAGAGCTCTGTAACCTGGGTTTGTCTCTCCTGTGGGGGGGTGGGGGGTTGCTTATTCATCTATGGCCGCAGTTCCTGCTCACCCTGGCAGATGGATCAAACCAGCCTGGAAGAAACTAGCACTGGGTGATTGAGGCCTGTGCCCCCCTCTGTTAGGGCGTACTCAGACTTGATCAAGTTGTCTCGCACTGTGCCCAAGCATGATTGTCCCTCCTTCCCGCCCCCCGCTGGTCTGTACTCACATTGCGCTTAAAGTTCTGGGCCCGAGCACGCTTTTATCATCGTTGTGCAGCTTTTTGTGTTGGGGAAAACATAGGAAGAAAATAGCTATCGCAGAGCACAATGGACTTCATCTCCTTATTTTGTGGCTTGTTTGGAGTCGTTTTGGGTGCAGTGACACACGGCCATCGTATTGATTTATCAAGTATTCAACACGGTGCTATTAATTTAATCATGCTGCACGTATAAAGATAGGCTTGTATTTTGCCAAATATCTCTAAGCTTTTGGATGTTGCATCCAGCTGTTACTGGACACTCTTGTCAGCCCAAATTTCCAGCAAACACTTCCCCTTTGCTGTAGACCAAAGTGATCCCTTTTCTCTTAAAAGTTTGTTGCTTTCTCAATCTGTACATCCTACCCAGTCTGTTCTTTCCAGGTCCGGATCATTATAGTGTACTTGTGCGCATGTGTATGTCAGTCGCATCATTGACATTATCTGTGTTCTGTGCTTGGTCACGGTTAGTGATTGCACTGGATGTGTACCATGCCTGAGTCCAACTGAACTCAACCACTTAGAGGTCAGGGGGGCCCAGGCACAGTATGGAGCGATCGCACTAGTCAAACGAACTTGATTTTAGGGGTAACACATACTCAGACACAGTACTGATCGCCTAATGCACTTTTCCACCACCACAAGTACTGTACTTTTGTTGTTTTCCCTTTTCCATTGACTTTCGTTCGAGTTCCAGTACCAATAGTACCTTGGGGTACTTCTTTGGTACTTCAGTAGTTTAGGGTGGGACTTTTGCTTTCTTTGTTGACTGGTTATGCAAATAGCCTGCCAATGAAACACAATACAACCACAATCTCAAAAAACGAATGAACTCGGAAAATGAAGTTAAAAAAAATTATTATTAATTAATTGCGATCTGGTCAAAAGAACATACAAATAAATCTAGATGGAATGATAAGAAACTAAAAATGTATTTTGTTTAATATACTAAGGACAGTATGTATATAGATTTTGTTGTAAATATAGCAATGTGATTTTGTTGTAAAAAATATTGGGGGTATTTTTAAAGGAGTTCATAAATTTCTCACAAACCTGTCTAGGAGTGATCTAAACAGCAAGGATGAAAATGATTATGATTGTCTTGGAGAATGCATGCAGCGCATATGCAAAGTAGTCAAGGTAAACTTTAAACTGATTTTGAAACATATATTGTTAGATAATCTATAAAAGGGATAATAATTACTACAAGTGGTCTCGGTCGCTTTAATTTCTCATACTGAATAATTGCATGCTGATAAACTGGAGTGGAGTGTCAGGAATTAGATTCACTTCCAGATCTGATGTGTGTGGCTGCTGTGCTTCTGAGTGAATGTAAAAGTCTATTAAGAAAATAATGTGCTGTAATCCACTTACACAAAACAAGACCTGTCCTATGTCAGCTGCTTCCCTGCAGGTCAGCTGACCTGACGTTTAATGCCTTCCTGTGACTGACTGGCAGGATTTTCCTCACTTCGTCTGGATCTGCTTGACTCGACAAGTTTTTTTTTCCCCCTCATATAAAAATGAAAGGATTAAATCTTCTTCTTATTGCATAAAGGTGCAGGCCAAATTTGTCATTTTCATGCTAGAAATTGAGGTTTGTGGAATGCAGTCTGTTGCATTTGCTATAGGAAATAGTATTTGCCCCTAGTTGTACAGAAAATTTGCGTTATGCTGAACAGACTGGTGTTCAAACTTTGCATTTGTGCATGAAAACATAGAGAAGATTTTCAGTCTCTCTTTGCAGTGATGCTGTCGAGCCTGGACTATGGCCCCAGTCTGTGTATGTGTCCTGCTAGCTCTTAGATCTCCTCTTGGCCTTGATCCCGGTGGCAAACAACCTGTACGGATGGGAGGAGCGGAGAAGGCAGAGCCGCATCACAGAAGACAAATGGATGGGGGGGGGGATGGGCCGGTCTGGCTTTTAAGAATCTGCTGTATCGACAGCAAAACTCAATTTGCAGATGTTGCATCAAGGCTCTGAGTGCAGTGATGTAAGGAAACATTGTGGAGAGGAGAATAGGTGCATGTTCCTGGAGGTCCCAGAGCCGCCTCCCTGCTCTTTGTGAGATGTTTCTGTTCCCTGGGTGGGATGTGGCTGTGGGGTGTCTCTTGGCACAGATTTGGACTTAATCACATTTGTGTTGGTTGGGGGGAGGGGTAGGTGAAGTGGGGGTTTCCTGAGCTAGGAAGGCGACTGATTTTGGAAGCCGCAATTTGGGACCCCTTGGGTACGTTGACCTGCGGGTATCATGCTGTTGCTGCGCTTTGCCCTCATTAGCATTGGCTTACTTGTCCTCAGTGCTATGCTTCCCTGCTGCAGGGCCCTCTGGTGAGCAGCAGTCTGTAGGGAGCTGAACCAGGTTGACACATGGGAGTCAGGAGGGGTCAGGCCCTCAGCACAGAGCTCAGGGGGCTCAGTCTGTTGGGGGGGGGGGGGGGTGGTCAGGGACTGAATGGTCTGCCACTTGCATTATGGGTAACTCCTTTGTACTTTTTCTTTCCTTGCCTGCTTTGATGTATTTTCAGTGAAATGAAAGTCCAGCACCAGTGGGCACCAGGGTTTGGTGTATGCGCAGGCTCCTTCGTCCACTCGCTGCTTGCTGTGTGAATGGCTTTTAATCTCCATTCCCTATGATCTCTTCAAAGACGCTAATTGGAAAGTTTGTGTGTCTGTGTCCATGCAGGTCACTCATTTTTTATTTATTTATTCTGTGTCCACCTGCTTGTTTTCCACAGCTCTGCAGCTGTGAGGTCACATGTCCGCTGGCAGCAGGGGTGCAAAAGCAAGGCCTGATTGAATTCCCTTCAGGGAGACACGCTGGACCTCGTGCTCCAGGACCACGTGACATGCATGACTGAGGTGTGCTCCACCCCACACCACCCCTCCTCAGGCCTCTTGTTTACCCACCGTAGATATACTGCTGTGATGTATGATGAATTAGCTTTGCATGTGCTGTGTCTCTGTCTGTCTGTATGTGTGCATGCGTGTGTGTGTTGGTTTGCTGACATGCCTAAATCTTATGTGACCTGATAGCCCACTATTGTTGTCCACTTTGCACGACTGACGTCACATGACGGCAGGTGGCACGGGCCCCGCTTCTCTCTCCCTCAAACGATGACGAGCACGATGGCTCGTCTGGCTGTGCGGTGATATTGGGGGTCTGCACAACATCATTAGCAGGCAGCTAAGGTAGTTCTGGCACGGGACCCACAGTGGGCCTTTGTGTTCTTTGTGTTGTCTCTGCTTAGGCCCCAGAACCTAGAAAAGGTTGCTGATTCTTTTGAATATGTATTCACAGACAGCGCCGTCTTGATGGGTCCCTGTCGCAACTCCTCTTGAAGCCCCAGTGTATCCAAATCACAGATAAAGTTCCTCCACCTTACCGCTGTGCCGTTCCCTCGCTCTCTCTGTAGCATCTCAGCTGTTTAAAAGAAAATGCACATGATCCCCTTGATGCGGGTGGGTACGCCCCAGCCCATGGGGCATGTCGACTCAGGTCCTACCTACTAACGGTCCCGCTTGTCTGCAGGCCACATGGCCACTCCCTGCCACGAGAATGCATCGAGAGCTCAGGGGCCCGAGGCTTATGAAGAGGAGACCCAGAGCTAGTGTGTCCTCTGACAGGCCCAAGCAAGCTTCTCCTTGCAGACACACACAGGCGCACATACACACATGCACAGTCCACATATTCATATCTTTGTGGGGACTCTCCATTAATTTCTTTGGACATAACCCTAATCCCTACTTTGACAACCTTAACCCCTACCCAGCCCTTAACCATAACTAACCAAATAAAATTAAAGATTTTGGCAATTTAATTTTTTTTCCATTCACTGATTTTGACTGAATTTATTAAGATTGAAAAAATGTCCCCACAAGGTGATAAGTACAAAATACACACACACACACACACAGTGGGGGTGTAAGTGGCCTATTATTCAGTCTTATCTGGCTGGCTGGGGATGTTTACCTTGAGCTGAAGAACAAAATGTCTCTGAGAAGACAGCAGGCATCTAAAAGGAAGTGGCCCAAGGCCCCAGCATGGAGGGAGATCTTGTGAGCTTGTCTGGCTGTGTTAGGGTGTCTTTCTGTGTCTGTGTCTGCCTGCCTGATTGTGCACTCGCACCCCTGCCATCACAGGACGCCCGGGGTGACGGACACATCCTTCACGCTGCCCTTGTTCTTCTTGCCTTGCAGGACGCCTGCTGGAACATTGTGGGTGACGACAGCTGCTGGATCTTCTCAGCCTTTTCAGGTACCCAGGTGTTTCATGGTGCATGAGCTGTTGCTTGGTTTTGTCTGGCTGGTTACCAGAGCGGGTGTGTCAGGAACAGCCAGCGGGTGTCTGTGCCACAGGGGCCAAAGCCCAGGTATGAGTAGATAATCTGCCTGGCTGATAAGATGACGCACATTGTGATCGTGTTATAGCAGAAATGGGTGGGGGGGGGGGGGACATTTATTTAAAGAATTTTACCTTGTCTTTTAAATCCCCCGATTTCAGCAGTAAAAAGAGGGAAACCGTGTCCTGTTATTTATTTT
>JAODLD010000069.1:17316240-17332295 GCA_026781065.1 Mormyrops boulengeri
CCCCCCCCCCCCCCCCCCCCCCCCCCCCCCCCCCCCCCCCCCCCCCCCCCCCCCCCCCCCCCCCCCCCACACCGATTTAAAGAATTTTACCTTGTCTTTGAAATCCCCCGATTTCAGCAGTTCAAAGAGGGAAACCTTTTCCTGTTATTTATTTTGTGAAGGATTGTACTTCGATCTAAGCTAATACAGTCCCCTAGCTCCGCCCCCCCAGCCCCCGCTCCAAATGTAAGCAAACGATTAGCTGGCTTGGCTGGGTTCAGCAGGCCGCTGTTGGCAGAGCACTCTGCTTCCTTCTGTCACCTGGAATGTGCAGACAGGCGGCCTTCCCCGGTCACGTGCCAGTCCTTGGGACGGGAAGCAGCCTTTTCACTCTGTTTTTTTATGTGATTGCAGCCCTTTATGCTGAGCGTTTGAAGGCTGGCCTCATAGCTCTCCACATGAAATGCACCTTGTCTTGTGCTTGCACATGTTTTTTCTTTCCACATGTATTATTTGACTTGTGAGATATTAGATAAATTTGTCTCCTGATTTTTTTCCCCCTGGTGATGCAAGTGTTGTCATTTTTGAAGAAAACCAAGTTCAGATGTAATATATTTCATAAGTTTCATGCTGCCTAAATCATAAACTTCTCACCTAGAATGGCACTCTGTACAATCCGATGCACTAACACCGGTAGTTCAGTCCTCTCCCCATCCTTATTATATTTATTGTGCCCCCCCGGGCTGTTGGCCGCAAGCTGCTCTTCTCCAGATACACACACTGCATCCGCCAGTGTTTGACCAGCTGCTCAGTCACTTTCTCAGTCCTGGGGCTCAGTTTTCTGAACCCGATGAGCCATCCTGGTGTAGCTGAGTTGATAGGATCCCACAGAAACACTCTGCAGGTCAAGGAAACACAGTGCCCCTTTTCAGCTGCGCAACAGCCTTGGCATTAAAGCCTGACAGCTGTGCTGTGCTTTGACAACGTCATGTTAAGCTGGACTGATGAGTCTCATGGTTGCTTTGAAGGCGCCTTTATCTGTCAGTCATTCCCCTGAAATCTGTTGGAGCTGTTGTTACATGGGTCCCTCTTGTGGAGGTGCTCTGCTAAAGCGGGAGTCAGCAGGTTCTGTCCCCTTCATGCATGACTGGGCTCCTTTTTTGGTGAAAACTCTTCACCCCCGGCACGAATCAGCCTGAGAGACAGCCTTGCTGAGCAAGCCCGCGGCTGTCCCCTTCCAGACGGCTCTCAGTGGCAGGGTCTTTGCTGGACAGACGGCCGGATGGACACGCAGGGGTAGCACTGGGGGGGGGCTGGACCCCGCCTCAGGTGAATTGGGGGCCGGACCCTGCCTCAGGTGAACTGGGGGCCTATCTGCACCTTTGGTGAATATGTGCAGAGACTCACCACGTGTTCACTTACTCTGCTAGTGTGATAATCCAAGATTCAGTCCTACCTTCACGCTCATGTTAGCAAGCTTTGGCCCCATTAAAGGGGGGGACAGTCCGCAGAGGAAGTGTTCAGGTCCCATTTGGATAACTTCAATCTTATAAAAATCTGTGAATGCAATCAAAAAAATAAAAATGCCAAATGTCTTATATTTTGTTTAGTTACTCATGGTTAAGGTTAGAGCAGGATAGGGGTTAAGGAAGTCGTGACTGGGATTAGGGTTTTTCCCATAGAAATGAATGGAAGGTACGTCAATGAGTGTGTGTATGTGCACAGATATGTGGATCTGGGCCTCTGTCTGTGTCTGTTTATTATGAATGAACTGATGAATTTGAATGCTCACTCAACTTTTTCAATTTAAATTATTGCTCATTAATGTGCTGTTGCCTCATCAGGAGACTTGTTTTCTCTCCTCTGGCTGGTGGAAGCCTTTACTACTGTTCGTCTGTGTTTCTTTGTTTTATGGAGACCTTTGTCTTGTGTGTCTCCATTACATGGCAGACAGCCTGTTGTTCTCCGTGTCCAGGTACCGTGGGAGAATTAATGAGGAGGGTTTGGGTGGCCTGTGAGTTGGTTGATGATCTCTCATTTCACACAGGCACTGTCAGTGACCACCCGCTCCTCTGGTCCTCTGTGGGCTGGCTTGAGGCAGCCTTGTCACATACCCCTTAATCTGTGTTATCTGTATACAGTTTGGTCATGTGAAGCGCATCACTGCGCCCCCCAGGGGCTGAGAAGCCAGTAATCAAAATCCAGATTGGTCAATCGGGGGGGTGTTGAGGGTGTGTAAGACACACGCCCACGTGCCTCAGTGCTTTCCTCAGGCAGGAGAGAGTAACTCACCAGAGGGGCTGCACACCCACATGGGCGTTTCATGTTAGCCGCTGTGAACCTGGCGCGCTCCAGGCGTCGTGCGACTCTGCTGCAAGGCGCAGGCTGAACCCGAAGTGTACGCTTCCAGATAGAGCCTCTGGCCTGGGGCAGCGTCGGGTTCAACGTGTCTGTTCGGCTGGAGCCGATTAGTCATCTACAGCACAGGTTCAGGGAATAGGGGCGGTAATCAGGCCTGACATCAAACTAGGCACCATATAACCCTGCCAGAGTCACATTTTGGGGAGGTGGAGCTGCAAACATCCCATAGAACAGGGTTCGGGTTTTGCTGTGACCTATAAGAGGCTGCTGTCCCAGGCATCGTCTGAGCCTGTCTGTTTTCAGCCCTGCTTATGCACTTTACCAGCGTGACTGTGCTGAGTGAGCCCATGCCACACGCAGCTCCTTATTCATCACTCTCAAGGGTTCTTCCCTTTCCGTTTGGGTCATCTTGAAAACGGCAGCCCTTTCTGTCTGATGATTGGGGGGGGGGGGGAGCAGATGTTCTGACACATGCTCTGCATCTCTCGCTCTCTGCATTTCCCCCCTCTCCCGCCATGTACTGGGTGATATAAGGTCCCTAAAAGCCCTTCATGTGGTGTCATAGCAGTCAATGTGTGTGTGACGGTTATTTGAAGCTGCAGGCCATCCGTTTTGCTGCACTGTCAGTCAGCGCCCCCCACTCCAGCCACTGCCCTGTTCAGTGAACTACGTCGATTTGGACGGTCTTTTGGCCGTGCGCTCCCAGGAGCAGCATCCAGGCAGTGGCATCGCTCCCAGCCACCATTTTCCCCTGTGTCTGACGCTCTTCCCCCAGCAGGAATCACACACTGAGGACGGACGTGCCAGGATGACAAGTGCTGCCCCACCCAGGAAGCCGTACCGCAAGGCCCCCCCACAGCACCGTGAGGTCCGCCACGGCACGCCTGCCTTCTGTGAGGACCTGAGTGGCACCCTGCCTGGCCCCGCCACCACCCCAACAGAGTCCTGCCAGGTAACTCCCCTTATGACCCATGCCCCTCTGTTCAGGGACCTTTACAACAAGCACCTCAGTACCCAAGCCGACTTCGACATCTTTTCATCCTCCTGGTCCCTGGAGTCAGAAAATGAGCCACATGCCTCCGATCAGCAGAACCTGAATTTGGTGATGTTTCCCCCACTTTGGTGGGGGCAGATTTGCTGCGGCGCAGCCCAGAGCCGTTTATCGGTTGCAGCGAAGACCAGCTTGTCCTGTCCGGTGATAAACGGCTAGAGTCAGGACATCCCTGGGATGTCAAGGAGTGCTGCCCCAGTCCTTCCCGAAGCGGTCGCTGGTCTTTAAAGAGAAGGATGAGGTCCTGGTCTCTAGGGAGCCGCGTTCTGCCTTGCAGATACCACCCAGAGGGATCCTGAAGCAGCCCAACAGCAGACTGAATGCTCAGGCGAAGAACCTGCGCAAGTCCAAGTTTGCTGACACACTTGGCCTTACGAGGCTGCCCAATATGGAGAAACTGATGGTGTCCCTTTACCTGGAGCAGGAAACACAGCTCCCAGATCGGGCTAAGGTCCATTCAGCACAATACACTTCCATGACATCTTCACCCGGACTGGATGCTGCAGCTCCTGGAAGAGAAGCTGAAGTTCTCCCAGTTTCTGGATTAGATCACATGCCAGGTTCTGAGTTCAGCAAGCCTCCTGATGCTAAGGGTGTCATAGATGCTGGGCAGGAGGCCCAGTCGGACACGGCCAGGGGGCACCCACCTAGCAGCGAGCGAGGGTGACCTAGAGAAGACTGGCATTCCAGCAGACAGCCAGCCCATAATCTCCTTGCATCAGGACAGCCAAGATGGGCAGCCGGAGCCTGATTTGCACCAAGCAGACAGTCACCAGGGGGCCGTTTATCCCAGAGGAGAGGTGGCAGCCTATGGGATTATGGGAGGGGGTAACCCCCGGGCCAGCGGCGACACTGATGTTGGATCACAAGGGGTGACCTTGCGGCCACACCGCCAGCTGGAAGCCGGCACTGTTTGGAAAGATATCGGGGACAAGGGTGACCTCAAAAATGTTCAGTGCTGCTGTCAAACAGTCTGAGGCCGCATGTTAGCAACACCAGGCCCCGTTCAATCCAACTCCTCCCCCAGCAAGGTGAGTGGCTGGTCGTCTTGCAGCAGGTTTGGATGCCGTGGCACTGCGTTCAAGCTGTTCATTGCTTAGCTACGCCAGTCTTGATGTTGTGCACATTTATTGAAATTCAGTGCAGAGTAATTCGACACAAACTCATCATATAATATGTCAGCATTTTTTTTTATGTCACATTCAAGTCAAATCTAGAATCATCCGGGTATCCTTCTGTCTGCAAGATGGTTTTGCACTGTGATGAGCAGCCAGTGAGATAAGTGTCCAGGGGTTTCACTGCTGGCCCTGTGAAATATGCATGTGCTGCGATAATCTGGCTGCTGTCAGACTTGCACTGCTGTTGTGCCTGGGCGGAGGCCAAGACACCTTGGTAACTGGAGTGCAAGGTAGAACAGGACACCCTGACGGCCCGAGGAGCCCAGGTCTTTGCCACAGTAAACCATCTCTTAGTGGCTCACTCGTTTTCACTTGCATATATTATCAGTATTGCAGAAACTCCGTAGTGCCTCTCCTGGCCTCACACTGTGTGCTTTTCTGCCGTCTTGATGACTCAGGCATCTACTGTTAAGGTCGCTCCTGATGGCCATTGCTGTCCTCCAGTGGACAGACACCAAGCAGGGATATGACTGCATGTTCAGCATGTACTGAGTATCCTGAGCGTCCTGCCGCACTAATGCGCCTCATGCGTGTATTGCAGGGCTCCCCGTCAGACGGCGACCGGATAAAGTAAGTTCAACTTTTTGCTCTGTTACCTGCTTGTGTTTAGGAGTCATGAACATGCATGTAAAACGTTTCTGTGGAATGGAGTGGATTCCCACACCAATGTCTGTCTGATTAGCCATAGTAGAGCAGCCCCCATTGCCACGCCTCTTGGGGGGGGGGGGGCGGTTACAGGGCTGGACATGTGACTCAGAGGTACCTCCTAATCTAACCTGACTTGCCATTACCAGCTGCATGATCAAGCCCAAATGCGACTCACAGCAGACCGTAATGATAACTAATTATGATCCTGGTGGCGATAATTGATGAGGATGTCAAATTCCTGATAATTAGGTATCTAGATAAATGTTGGGCAGCTGGTGGAGTGGCTGAAGTGTGTGCCGGTCTGTCTGTTTGGTCTGTTTGCAGCTGTCTGGCGAAACGCCCCCCCCCCCCGCTGTGTTTCCTCTGTGGACCCGTTCAGCCTGACCCCCCCTCCTTATGGGGTTTCCCCTCCTGCTTTCTGCTCCCGCAGCCCTCTTTCTTTCTCTCTGCCTGATTTCCCTGTCTGAGAGCTGGATCCTGTGTGCAAAATGTGTTTTCACGCGTCAAACATGCCAATTGTTCCTGCTGGCCCAGATCTGAAGATCTGTCACAAGGGGCTGTCCCAGATTCAGTCCACCTGCCCCTCTGCCCCCCCATGAATCGATTGGCCTACATGCAGTGTCCAGCCTGGCGACTGTGACTGGTTAGCACTCTCTCGGAACCCAGTGGGTTGTTGGCTCAGCCCTTGTGGGTGAGCAGTATGGCCCCAGACCAAAGCTATAATGGGTGCCCCTCCCCCCCGATGATACCTTTGTGGTATGATCCAGCCCTTTACCCAGCACTGCTCAGCCTCCTGCACTGAATTACAACCCCCACCACCACATAAATCCATCACTCTGAGCCCTGCTCTTTCTGGCTTTTCAGAGGACCTACCCCCACAGCAAGGCTCCATCCCCCCCACCTTGTTGTGGTGTCTGTGCTGGGGGGCTTGTCCTCCTTTAACGGCTTCATCCTTCTCCTTTTTTCCCCATGATGAATCCCCCCCCCCACACACACACACACTCCAACCCAGCGGAAACTACGATGCAGAGTAAGCAGGGGAGATATTCTTGGTCTCTTCCACCTCCTGTGTGCCGGCCGCTTTGGCTTCACTGCTCCTGGAGAGTGAATGAATCTTGGCAGGCCTGCCCAGAATGGCGCCAGGGGGGGCTGTGTGCTGAAGTGGCCCGTCCCAGCCCACCTCAGGCAGACAGGGGTTTGGCAGCTCCTTCCCCTTAAGACTGTTCTCTTTTGGTTTTGGTCCCACTCCCCTGTCCGCGGCAACGGTCCTGTGGCTGGCAGTATCCGTATCTGGCAGGTCTCAACACTGTCCTGGATTAGCCCTGGCTGGGCCTGCGTGATGGACCTTTACTACTTTCTTCAGCACTTCACGCTTAGGGTCTAGCCTGCTCAACGATTCCATCACACCCCCCCCCCAAGGGGCTGAAACAGTGACAGTGAAAGGTTCAGCGGGTGTTTTTGCCAAATAAACAGGGTGTTGTATTTTTTACACGGGGAAATGGAGTTTCTCCCTTCAAGACGCAGCATGAATCCTTCATGGCCATTCAGGCTTCGGCAAGGGGGCTTTTAGGGAGTCAGGTGCTGCCGCCTGGCGTTGATTAAACATTCCACATTGAGCGGCTATAGCGGGAATCGCCGACTTGGCTTTATGGGAGCAGGGGGTTGTGCGGCGTGTGTGTGTGTGTGTGTGTGTGTGTGTGTGTGTGTGTGTGTCTGTGTGTGTGTGCCCACCTGCAGCTGTCACTTCCGACTCCACGAGTCTGTTTACAGGGGGCTGCGTGTTTACCCGTTCCCTGACCCCTGATCTGTGCCCTGACAGGTCCCTGCAGCAGCAGAATGAGGAGCTACGCAGGCGCCTCAGCCAGACCACTCACAAGATGGAGGCCATGGAGGCGGAGTTCGAGGCCAGTCGACACTACATGCAGGCAGAGATGGGACGCGCCAAAGACGACCTGGACAAGATGCGGGACAAGTTTCGCAGGTGAGGAGCCCATGGATGGCAGAGGCTGGGCTCTTATTAGCCATTACTGCCGAGCTGTGCTTAGTCCAGTAACGCACTGGGTGTAACGTGTGTGGATTACTGCTGTCTGGTGCCAGAATGGCTGGGGGAAGGTCTGTCTGTGTGTGTGTCTGTGCATGTGTGTGTGTGCATGCAGGACTCGGAGGAGTGACAGCCAGCCTCTGAGCCTCGTTCAGCTTGTGACGCCCCCTCTGCCTGTTCCCGTTAGCAAACACCTTCCTGATCAGCATTGTGCCACACAGTGGGTGGGTGTCACTGGGCTTCCCGGCCGTCTGGCATTCCCAGCCGTGAGGCTGCCAGCTCCCGATGCCTCCCCTCCGTATCGAAGAGTCACGGTCTGCTGGTGCTTGCTGGCACTGGGAGGCAGCCATCGCCCACATGGGCCCAGAGCCCGGCCGCCTCTCCCTACTTGCTCTAGATTTGGGCCCCGAGTGGAGCAGCATGTCTCTGCAGGCCAACAGGCCATGCTCCGGCCTCCATTCCAGGGTCACAGCTGAGGGGGTGTCGCATTAGGGTGGAGGCCTGTTACTGTGCTGATCTGCACAAAACAGCGGTTAACAGCCAAGATGCGCTAATTAGTGACTATAATACTGAGAAATTAAGTGTTGTTGTTTTGAGCTGAAAACTCAAATTTACAAAGAATAACAGCAGACAGGAAATGAAACATGGTCAGGTTAAGACCCTCCCCCATCTCCCTACAGCCCCTTTAGCTGCAGCTGCAGTTTTGTGGGAACCTGTGCAGCATAATTGGATTACAATTGATTAATAATTAACGGTGCTGTATAGTTACATCAACTCTGATTAGCTCCGTCTAATTACACATCTGTGACTAAAATAGCAACGGCTGTTTTTAATGGAAAGCAGACACGCCCACAAACGCACGTTTGGCGGCTCTGCTGTAATTTCCCACGGGTCGTCTCCTCTTCGCCTTGTTTGGTCCCTGCAGAGATTAGAATGTCTGAGCTGAAGCTCTCGGGCACTTTCATTTGCCGTTTGTATGGATGCAGTGGGCGTCTCTAATTACACACGGGCCCCTCATGTCCCGTGCATGCGGGTGCCTGCCTTCACACGGCAGGGGGAGCATCGACGTGAACGTTGACCTAGCGACCCGGGACGCCCTGAGCGGGGCGCTTTCATCACATCAACGTTCTGAAGGATGCATCTTCCATGTCTGCTTCTGTGTGGATATGCTGCCCCATTGTTTGGGAGTACTACATCAGTGCAGGTAGAGTCCAGTGCCCTCTGGAGACTGGCACCAGGAGGTGTGCGTCTCTGTGTAGAGAGAGCCTGTGGGCCATACCTGGCACCAAGAACCATCAGCTGTCTCGTGCTGTCGCGGCACATTGGTGGCTGTTTGAAAAGAGCAGCAGAGGAGAACCGGGCCCCTGAATTTGGACCCCCCTCCCCCATCTGTGTCTGTGAGCCTGAGCCTCCTCTTCCTTTTTCTCCTTCTCCTCCCAGACTTCAGAACAGTTACACTGCATCCCAGAGAACCAACCAGGACCTGGAGGAGAAGCTGCATGCGCTGGTAACCTTTGACCTTTGAACTGTTATCTATCAGATTCCAGGAATTGTGGTTGCTGTGCAAGCTTAATGTCCTGGGAGGGCTATAAAAACATGTAACATGTATTCATGTACGGTATTTATTTAAATATGCGTACATGTGATGAGCTGTTTTATACATGTGACTATTTCCCTTTGGGGGGGTCCCTCCTCACCAAATGAATTCAGCGATGTCATGCGGACTCCAGCCTTCTTAAACTGGCTCATGGCGCTTTTCTGCTGGTATACAGGAACCTTGACGTGCCTGACCCATACCATGAAGAGACACTAGTTACGGCATCATTCCAGCTCGCTTCGATTTTCCGCCGCAGAAGGGTCAACTTGGTAAAGGCGTTGCCGGGTTTGGAGAGCATCAGTGATATAAAACCAAAGTGACGCTTATTCACTGTTCACACGGTGCACATCATGATGTACTATGTGCTATTTTCTACTAGCACATGTGAGAAACACAGTGTTTTGTTAGCATCAAACACTAGCGGAATTAGCATCAGCTTGTATAAATTTGCATTATGAATCCATCCTGTTACGTTAAGCAGGAGGTTGAAAATGTTTCAAGTTTCGAGGTATCAGGAATTCATCACGATGTGTAATACCAATAATTAATAATATACAGAATATTCCTTTATCTCCTTCAGGTAATCCATGCATATCAACGCAGGTCCCCGGTATCTCTACATTTCGATCAATCAGATGGTGGTGACGCAACCAGCTTAGTTTAGTCGGCTATTAAGCAGGGCCATGTCAACGCGGGTCCAGCTTGTGTAATTTACAATAAATATCCGTGTCTTCATGGTATGGCTCAGCTACAGCAATGTTCTTATGGCAGTGGAAAAGCGCCATTTGCCCCTATGGTGCCAGTAGGCCACTTCGATCCATTTGTTTTTCTGTTCATTAACCACAAGGCCCCACATTCTCCCCCCACGTGTGGTAATATGGGCCCCTCCCCCTTACGTTCGGCCTTTAACATTGGGGTCCCAGCCAGGCCCACCCTAGTGTGATCCTGATAAACTCACCATGAGGCTGAGATGTGTGAGTAGCATCTAGTAGAGGACAGTGTAGAATGAGGAAGTTTCCTCTTCTGAGGGTGGCATAGCTCAGCCTGTAATACTGACTCCAAGTCAGGCATGAATCAGGGCTGAGGGAGTGGGAGGGGGATTGGCACCCACCCCAACTTCTGATCCTGCCAAAGTGTCCTGTTCCTCATAGCCCAGCCGTTTTCCTGACAAATGCATGCGTGGGGGTGTCTGGGTCCCCTCCTTCTCACTGATGCCCTGAATGTAGCCTGTTTAATAGCTGGCCAGAGGACTGAGCTGCAATCTGGGGTGATATTAGCTGTGACGCCCCACGCCAGCCCTGGCTGCGGTGTCGCCTGTGAGATTCCCACCTGGAGGGGGAGGTCACTGTGACTCAGAGCAGCCGCGGTGGTGTGTGTGTACGGCTTGTTCATGCCGGCTGCTGCCACTTCTGCGTCCCACTTGTTTATGAACCCTGAGCCAGGTTACACTTCTCCCCATCTCTCTCTCTCTGTCTCTCCATCCATCCATCCATGCTGCCGTGTTCCTTCCATCAGGCCTCCATCAGTCAGACCTGGGTCCACGCAGTTGGGTTTTATCCTCTTTCTCTGCTTGCTTTTTCCTCCCCTTGCCCTGCTCTTTCTCGACACTGTCGAGCTGCAGTGCCGCCCATCTTTTGTCCTAGAAATGCAGCTGCTTCAGGATCGGGGCACACTGGGCTTCTGCCTCAGCCTCTGCTCCTAATCCCCACCCCGTGGCCTTACCTGTCCTGACATTCGGCTAAAGGGGGTGCGAGGCCTGGCTTGGTTGTAGTGCATGGAAGGCTTGCTGCCACTCTGTGGGCCTGGTGGTTTGTACCACCCCCAGTCCCCCCCATCATGTACTTTATTATTATTATGGTTATGGGGGGTACCTCTCCCATTAGCAGGCAGTGGCTTGATGTCACATCCCAGGGCAGTGCTTAGACCTTCATCACCGTTTGATGGGGCAGACAGGATTATAGGTGCCCCCCAGTGGCGCTCTGTAAGCATGGCACTTGCGTGCAGCTCCTCGGCCCTCCTTCACACCAGCCAGTTGACTTCCTGCACGGGAATGTTCGCCACCAGTGGAGGCAGATGTGTGCTGTGACCCTAGGGCTGGAGCATGGTCTGCTGCTTCATCTCCTCACACCACTGCATCGATCTGTGTGTGTTGCCCCCCCCCCCCCGCCCCCATCCCACTATCTCTGCGGTGCGCGTCTCTGTCGTCTTGCCCAGACTAGGTCAGCAGCGCTTCTTAATCAATTCCCCCGCCTCCCCCCTTTAGAGCACCTAGACCTCCCAGTGCTTCCCATGTGGGTTGACTTTCATCTCACAGCTCTCTCTCCCCCCCCACCCCCCCAGCTTCGCAAGGTAGAGCGAGACAAGAAAATGATGGACCAGGAGATTGTGGAACTGACCAACAAACTCCTGGATGCGAAGAACACCATTGACAAGCTAGAGGAGTTGAATGTAGGTGTCCCCTGCGGATGGGTTGCTGCCCAACTCCACTCTCGCTAGGCTGGCTCCCCAGACGCCAGGCTAACCCCTCCCTGGTGGCTTCTCTCTGCACATGACGGACCATACTTAACGCTGCTCCGCTGGGAACGCTGCTTCCACAGGCGCCCTGACCGTGTTCTTGTCTCCTCCAGGAACGCTACCGGCAGGACTGCAACTTGGCAGTGCAGCTGCTGAAGTGCAACAAGTCCCACTTCAGGAACCACAAGTTTGCAGATGTGAGTATCATGCAATCTCTATCGACCCTCCCCTCACTTTCCCTGAGCTCCTCCAACATGCAGACATGCAGGGTCCAATCAGATGGATGGGCCAGGTAATACAAAAAGAAAACCACAGAGCTGTAACTCTCCCCCTCCCCCCATACACCCCTGGGGAGTGAGCAGGCCAGAGACAGATAGGGAGTTTGCTGGGTAATGGGGGAGTCAGTTGAGAACATCCTGCAGGTACCATCGGGGGCTGGATGAAGTGGCCGTATGAGGTGGCTGGTTGCCGTTGTACGTGGTAGTCTGCGGGTCTCATTTTGCTGCCGTCTCCAGTACATCTTGTCATGTGTGTGCTGGTGCTGATTGTGGCCTGTTCCAGCTCAGTGTCCCAGTGGTTCCGGTTTAAATAGTGTGCAGGCCATTCTGAGCTCTTTCTCTCCCTGGGAGTTTATTTTCCCCCTTAGGAAGGAGCTGTGGGCTGGGCTGTTGGTGTGTGACCCAGCATCCTGTGTGGCGGGAACGCTGACGCTCCCCCAAGGTTCTCCCAGCTTAAATCTATTTGTTTATGAATGCCGGCACTGACTCATCTCTGCCTGCGGGGCCCCAGTGGCCCATTAGTGCTATCACTCTGGGCGCCGCCTATTCTGAGATATATAATTCATCGGCGCCCTGCAATATCTGGCATCCCGATCCATCCAGGCTGCAGGCTTCCAGACGGCACCGCAGCCACTGACGAAGGCAAAGCCCAAGCCCGTGCTTAATAGCCTACTGACCAATGGGACACAGGATAAAAGCTGGCGTGACCCAGGGGCAGCACAGGGAGAGGGCCTTCCTTCCTGTCACACACCCCTGACAGCTGCTGGCTCTGGCCGGAGAGCCGGAGTGTCTGCGGCACATCAATCTCAGCTAGAGGCTGGTATAAATATGTCAGCAGTGGGCCAGACACCTGCAAGCCGGAGCCAGGAAGGCATTTTCACGGCGCCACTAGCCAAATAACCCTTCTGATTAGGGAGAGCAAGGTAAGCTTTGCAGGGGGCTGACAGTTCTGACCCATAGTGTTGGGGGCCTGGTCAGTATCTTGCGTATGCTTAGTCATGTCACATGTGGTTCTGGGCTGACCCTATCCTCGGCAATGGGGGAGGTTTGATGAGGTGGGGGTATCGGCTGGCTCATGCCAGCACTCATCGATCGCCGCTTCCCCGTGACGTGTACATGAGATAGCTGGTCGGGATTGCTGCGGAGCCGGCTTGTCGGCTTGCCGATTTCCGCCTGTTTCCACTGATCGATGCGGTGCTGCTTTACTCATTCCGCTCCAGTGACACCGCGCTGAATCAGGGCCTTATGCCCAGGTGCTCAGGCCTTTGATAACCATGATCTAGTTTTGGTGTCAAACTCTTAGGAAATGGGTAACGGGGAGTAACCTGGCCATCAGCCAGTGCCTGGAAAGGTGACCGCCAATTTGCCCTGCTAATGGCTGTTTGTTCTCTCTGCCCCATACTAGGGATGAGCCGATCCACATTTTTTCAGTTCCGATCCGATTCCAATACACAACTGCCAATTCTGATACAGATTCCGATACAAGAGCTCTTTTTACTTTGTTATACTTTATATATAAATTTTTTTAAAGCTAGTAAATACAGATGGAAAAAATGTATGCCAAAAAATATTTAATTACGCTACTACAAACATACATAATGTACTGTTCCACCTTGTTTGTACATCTTGTTTTAATTAAGCACCTTTGAGGCATTTGCAGTTCAATATGAATATCCTCAGAGAAAGTATACACAAGTGGCGAATGCTTCCAAGTTAGCGACTCCCAAATCATCCATTGCTTTTTTTGTCTCACACAGTTGCGTGCCCTTTGTTAAGTGGGATTATCCATTAAACGCTATTTCCACCTCTCAAAACTTAATTTTACAAAGATTGCAAATCGCTGTGCTACTGGTTTCTGTTAAAAGTGTAAAATACTCCCAGATCGTCACGTCTTATCTTACGCTCCTCGTACTGCGAAGGTTATGCACATGACGTCACCGCAGGCGGAAGTCACTGCACTCACACCCACTGAGTAGTAAAAAAGACTGAGGGGCAGCGTTAGTGTTCGACTTGAATGCCGCAAAAAACACATGTAAAATAGGAAAGAGCTGTCGTGCGACTGATTGTGCAAATAGATTTAACACGAAATAGGAGCTATCTTTTTAGAGATTGGCCAAAACTTAAAGAGTAAGTATAGGATGTGGATCGGTCACGCATGGCCGATACCCGATCCGTCAAATAGGTCTGGATCAGTGCCGATACCAATCCGAATATAGTGCATCTCTACCCCATACCCCCCGTCACCCCACCCCGTTTCCCGGGTAACAGGCGACCCCCTCTGACCCTGTTAAGAGGTATAGAATTGATGGCGAGATGGGAGGGCAGGCCTGTATGCGGAAGGGTGGGTATTAAAGGTGTGAAATGCAGCACAGGAACCTTCCCAAGCTCTCATCTAAATGGACACCCTCGCCCCCCCCAGCTCCAGTGAGAATTAAAGCCGCTAATTATATTTGTCCTGTTGCTTTTTGCTGGTGTCAGACTGTGGTTATCTTATGGACTTAAAAGTGCATCCAAGTGGAAAATAAGGCTTATTAGGAGTGTCAGAATCATCTGGAAGCGTCCATTCTTTAGAGATTCTGTTAAAAGCACAGCAGGCCATGAAATGTGCATGGGGGAGTCTGTCAGTGGGTGAGGGTTGCTTTTTATCCCCCCCTCCCCCCCCATGATGGCAAATGCGTGGGTGGCTCCAAAAGCCGTCTTCCATGGCACCATGGCCCATCTGACACTGCTGCCTGTGGTCTCTTGCAGCTGCCAGCTGAGCTGCAGGACATGGTGAATAAGCACATGAAGAGCAGCCTGCCTCAGCGGGGGGGCCAGGCCCCGGACGCCGACTCGCTCAGCCTAACGCCCGCAGACGTGGTGCCCACCTCTGTCATTGCCCGTGTGCTGGAGAAGCCTGAACCACTGCTGCTGAACTCTGCCCAGTCCGGCAGCAGTACGGGCCGGCCTGTGGCAGAGGATGTGTTCGTGCACGTGGACATGACAGGCCCCCAAATGGAGGGGCCCCTGGGCTCTGGACGCTCCCTGGAGCAGCAGCCTCAGCAGCAAAATGGAACATGCCGCAGCCAGGGCAGCCTGGATGGGGAGGACGGGGGTGGTGGTGGGGCAGCGGCCCCCTCATTCGACAAGCTGAACCCTTATCCCACACCCCCGCCGCCCCACCCCCTCTACCCGGGCCGCAAGGTGATCGAGTTCACATCCGACGACAAGGTGAAGATCCCCAAGAATAGCCCGCTGCCCAACTGCACATACGCCACACGGCAGGCCATCTCGCTGAGCCTGGTGCAGACCGACGACGAGGCTGACGGCGGCTGGCGCTCTGGGGCCTCATCTTCCTCTGGTGGCCACCCGCGCCGACAGGCCGGACCCGACACGCCGGATGCTCTGTCAGGCCGCTCCAGCCCACTGGGCAGCCCCACCCCGGTCCCCGGTGCCTTCGGCAGCTCCGCCAGCTCTGAGGAGGATCTCCTGGCTAACTGGCAGCGCATGTTTGTGGAGAAGATGGCTCCATCCTCAGAGGGCAGCCTGGTGAACCGTACCTCATTTAGCAGCGAGACCGCCATGGAGCTTCAGAGGAGCCGCGACGGCAGGACCGGGGCGGCCCAGCGGGGTACCTACTCGGACAGCGAGGAGTCGGCGGTGCGGAGCTGGGCGGCCAGCCGTGAGTCGAGTGTGGAGGCAGACAGTGGCGCAGAGCCGCGTGTCAGGAGGGGCCACTATGGAGTGGAGTTCTCCAGGGAGGAGAGTCAGAGGCTGCTGATGAGCCTGGAGCCCGTCGAGGATGGAGACCGCGCCGACGTGCCCGATGAAGCAGCGTGTTCCCGGGGGGGGGGCAGTCCCGACACCCGCAGGAGGGAGTATGCTGAATGCGGCTCGGAGGGCAGCTCAGCAGAGGAGCGCGACATCCTACCCCAGGACCTGCCTGTTATCTCGCCCCGGGGCCTGGCCGCGCTGGAAGACCACATGGAGAATGCGCCAGCCCACCCCAGCAGGCCTGGCAAAAGCCCCAAGAGGATGGGCGTCCACCACCTGCATCGTAAGGACAGCCTGACACGCGCCCAGGAGCATGGCACCCTGCTGGACTGAGGGGGGGGAGGGGGGATCTTCTCTTACAGACGTGGCTCCAGTTTCCTCCAGGAGGCTCCATCCTCCTTACAAGCCCCCCCTCCCCGGCAGAGATACATATCTGTGTTGGTAACTAGGAAACTCAAATGATTTACTGTCCGGAATCTGAATACCCTCCCCAGCCAGTGTGACCCAAACGGAGAGACATGCCCTACCTCACAGGGGAGCTTTTCTCTGAACCCACATCTCTGGTACTGTGGCAACCAGCCACCCACTATTGTCTGGAATGGTCTGAGGTCCCGCTGTCCCATTCAGTCACTCGCAGTGCCTAATCGTGACTCCC